>CM054148.1:54149438-54155938 GCA_028751875.1 Rapana venosa | reverse complement strand
CTGAAAACCCTCCAGGTGCACAGCAAATCGGGGATTTTTAAAGGGTTGTTTTACCATCCTCTACCCCCTTTTAATTATTGGGTTGTTAATCATCCCCACCTTTATTTTCGGGTTTAATGCTTTTGTTGGGTAATATTATTCTTTTGTATTTTCCCTTATTTCAGGGGGTTTTTTAAATTTTTTCTTACAGGAACTTTTTAAATTTCCGGGTATTTTGGTCTTTCCTTTTTAGAGTTTTCTATTTCTTTCAAACCCTTGTTCCATCTTGTCTTTTCTTTTTAAATTTCCGTTTTTTTTTAAAAAGTGTTGTTTTTTCTTTTTCCTGCCCTTTACCCGTTTTTCCTTTTTGAAATGTAAAAAATTTTTTAAACCATCTAAAATCCTTTTCCAGTTTTAAAACAAAAAAAAGTTGCCTTTTTTTTTAAAAAGAAAAACTATCACATTAAACTTGTTTTGAAATTTCACTTACAGATTTTTGAATTTTTTTTGTTGTTGTTGCCACAAACAAATAAAAAATTTTTTTTTAACAACATTTTAAAAAATTTCTGAATATGATAAGGGTAGCAAAAAGAAAAATGTTGTTTATGACGTTTGGAGCTGCTGGGGGATAGCTTAATTAAATTTTCAATAATATAAACTCCTCCCATCGTTTTCAAACATTAAATTTCTCATCATTTTTCTTTTTGCTTTTTTTTAAATAAAATTTTAAAAAAAGTTGGGTAGAATAAAAAAAAGCAAAACCCTGCCTAAGTTTGGTTACCCCAGTTTTAGCACAAAACAAAGGGTTTAAAAAATAAATAAGGGAAAGAAAATAAAGGACAAGCTTTACAATAAAAATAAAAAATAATAAAACAAAAAATGTGTAATGGAAATATCAATAAAAATCAAAATCCCCATAATAATCATAACTTTAAAAATTTTGGTCAAGACATTTCAGACCGCCCTTTAATAAAGACTGACCAACAGACAACCCCCGTTTTTTAAAAGCTAAAGAGAAAGCACTAGAACAAAAATCAATTAATTCAATTCAAAAGCTTTATTATCTCAAAGACAGAGAAATTCCGGGGGGTTATCGCCATACTAAAAACAATAAACATTAAACATATATTTAAAAACCCACACACGCCCAACATCAGCACGCACCCACTAGATAAATTTGCATCCAAAAATCAGAAATACTCAGCCCCAAAAACCCACCCCCAACAAAAAAAACTTTACTCTGCCCCCCAAAAGTAAACCCTACTCCCCCCTTTCACAGTCACCCCCCCGCGCAGCACGCTCGCCTTGTAAACATTTTACCCATCTCACGCTTTTTAAAAATTTAAAAATCAATTTTTTATAATGTTTTTATAAGAAAAATTTTAAATAAATTAAACATGTTTTTTAAAATTAAACATCAAAAATAATAACAGCCGGGTAATTTAAAAAAAAATCATCTGTTAAAACATGTTGATAAGACTTATACAAAGAATACCATTCTTTAAAAAAGAACCAGTTTTTCCTAATGGTACCTTTGCCCCTCCCTCTCTCCCCCCCCCCCCCCCCCCTCTTCTCTCTCCTCTGTCGGGGTTTATTCAATTTCAATTTATTGCTACTTTATTCATTAGCAAATTGATTTGGAAAAAAATTTTTTTTTTTAAAATAGCGGGGTTTTAGACTGGGTACTTGTACGCTTTTGAGAACGGGAGTTCAAAATATTTTGAAGACAGTGTGTCACACTCACAATTCTAGCTCTGTCTCTCAAAACCTTCAACAAGTCTTTCTTTCTTTTGCTCACAGCCAAAAATTTTTGCACATCTGGTTAAATCTTGTTTACTATTTTTTTTTTTAAAACAGTCGGGCCCCCCATCCCAAAAAACCAAGGGAAAAATGAAAGGACAATCAAAAAAGCATGGGTAAAATTTTTTAAACTTTTGCTTTACTTTAAACTCCGAGTTTTTGAAAAAAAAGATGCTAAATGGCATTTTATTTACAAGATCTGTATTAGCATCAAAGTTTAGTTTTTTCACAAAAATAGTACCTAATTTTTGTTTTGTGTAACGCTCTCCTTACACCATCAAGGAAAGATTTGGAGGGCTGGGGGTCCCTGCGAAAAACAAACAACTTTTCCCTTGTCTTTTTAAAAATTGGGGGGGGGCAAGACATTCTGTTTGCCCAGGGAAAAAATCCCCCAACTTTTTTAAAATAATACATGGAATTAGACAGATCTCCGAGCGGTCTCGGAAAATTTGTTAACGGGAAAAGATCAGACCAGTGCTCTTTTTTGTTTAAGGGTGAAAAAAAGAGGGGCAAACATGCCCTTGGGGGGAACCATTTGGGAATTTTATCTTGATGGTATGGGGTTTTTGAAATCGAAAAAAGGTTTGGTTGTCAAAAAACCCTTATCCCGAGAATTTGCGAGGACAGACATCTTTTAAGCATTTAGAGCTAAAAGATGAGGCTGAAAGTTATTAAAGGGAGAAAGAAGCAATGAAAAGTATAAACAAAAGGGGTGGGTTTTTTTTAGGTGGGAATAAACATTTTTCAGCAAGGGGAATTTAGCATCATTTGGCTTTTGTTTGGGTTTGTATGCAAATGAAAAGATCTAGTATAAGAATAGAAAAGAAGCCGTTTGAGAATTTTTTTTGTTCAAAACATTTATTACAGGAGTAGAGCTACTGGTCTTTTCATTTAAAGATTTGGGGGGATTATTTTTTTGGAACAGGAAAAAAATTTTTTTGATTTTTTCCAGGACGGGGAACATGGATCTTTTAAAGAAGAGAAAAAAAAACACTAAATACATACACATGCTCTGACAAGTTTTAAAAGCCCACCACAAATACCTCCCCAACCACGGCCTTCCTCACAGCCTTTTAAAAACCGTTTAACATCTGTAGCATAACATAAAAAAACTTCTCTTGAATCATTACACAGACATTTTTTTGCAGGTTTGAAAACAATTTAAGCCCTGTTTGGATCTTCACGCCCAAAAAGGCAATAAAATCATTCATTTATCGCAAAAGCTTTTTTTTCCCCAGGGGCTTGGGCTGGTTGACATTTTTGAGTTTTTTGCCCTGAAAATATCTTTTAAACCCTTCCCACTTTTGCCAAAAACCCCCCTGAAATTTTTCTTCAACTTTTTCTTTTTAAATCTTTTTTCATTCTCAATTTTTTTTTTAAGTTTCTTTGAATTTGTTTGCGGCATTCGTCGCCGCCTGAAAAGTACCTTTTTTGTTTAGGGATTTTTGTGTCTTTTTCACCCCAAGGGTTTTTTGTTGGGGAAAAACTTCAAGTTTTTTTTGGAATAATAAGATTTTTCAAAAGGTTTTGCATGCACAAACAGTCGCTTCTCAAATTTGTCACTTGAGTAAAAAACACACTCCCGTCAGTTTTCACTCAAAACAACCCTTTTAACCTTTTTACACTCTCTGCGTCCACACTTCACTTTTTTTTTTACAAAGGGCATTTTTTTTTTGGGTTTATCGGATGAGGAAAATTGTTGTGCAGGGCCAAGAGGGGGCAAAAGCAAAAGACTTAAGGCATTAAAAAAGTTCCCCCAAAAAATTTTTCAAAATTTTTTGTTACGGGGAAAACAATCCCTATTTTTTAAAAAAGGAAAGCATGTTTTAAATCACAGTGGGTTTAAAAAAGCAAGCACAAAACAGGGGGAGTCAGGAGCATTCAATTGCAGTTCGTGTACTGTGTCAGAGATCTGGGAGGCAGCACGTGCAGCACAGGCAGAGGGAGGCACATAGCACACTGTCACAAACACTTGGCCAAACTCCCTTGGCAGATATTTAGGACACAGGGACACTGACAACAAATAAGCAAATATTATCACAGCTACAAAACATATCAACCAATATGTCAAAGTAATAAGAATTCAAAATGAACCAATGTTGAAGACAATAAAACTCATGTACTTTTCATGACAAAATTAAGAGTTGAAGAGAGAGAGAGGAGGGGGGGAGAGAGGAGGGAGAGAGAGAGAGAGAGAGAGAGAGAGAGAGAGAGAGAGAGAGAGAGAGAGAGAGAGAGAGAGAGAGAGAATGAATCATCATTCCTTTCCATTCCATGTTGTTTTACTATAAGCCCTACTGAACATGAAAGCCATATCTGGACTGTTACTTCATTCAATTTCAGTGGCTCCAGTAACTTTTACTTCAAGTTCAATACCAACACATCCTAATACCTTCAAATATCAACACTGTCCATCTGAAAACAAACACCCCATTACATGACACAATGCCAAAATCATGTCATTTCTTCAGGCTTATTTACTAAACCAGGCTGTGCTGAGGGCGCCAGCCATCCCCCTTAATTCGTCATCACCAGATTACAAAACAAAACAAAAAACAAAATCGATAAAAAGGCAACCATTTTAAAGTACAAAACCACACATAGAAAACGGCGCCTGGGCAACTGCACTGCACTGCACAACGCTCCTTCAGTGCCCCCATCCCTGTGCTGCAAACATCACTACCTGGCTGCCAGAACAAAGGAACAGGGCACAATGTCCTAGGATATCAGAAAAACACAATAGTTTAAAATATCTTTTTTAAAGATTTGCTTGAGAAAAAAAGGTAGGAGAGTGGACTGGAAAGGTAGAAAATTAGCCAGATGGACGATAAAAAGGTAGGGAGAAAAACAGTAACAAAGAGAGAGATAGAAAAGTGGAAATTTCTTGCACAGAATTTTCAGAAGGTGGGGATGCTATTTTTGTGTGTAAAACAAATCTGTTAAATAAAAATGAAAAGAATCAAAACAATTTCTTCAAAAACAAACAAGAAAAGATGGGTATGCTTAGGAGTACACACACACACACACACACAACACACACACACACACACACACACACACACACACACACACACACACACACACACACACACACACAACACAACACAGCCCTGCTCAAGAAATATGCAGGCATACCCCTATGATTAATAGTTTAAAGAACAGTAACAACAAATATAGAATAAAACAATAAAAACAACCAAAAAAAACCCAACCCTACCATACACAAATTGAAACTGTAATTGAGTACAATTATGTTAATATTCATCCACAACAATCATACGGATCAAATACAAAACAAACGAAGTGAAGTAAGCATACCTAATCAAATGAATCACCATTACCATAACTCATGTATCATCATTATAAGGCTTCACACAGAAGTCAGAAGGGCTGGGCCACCTGTCAGGCGCTAAAGGGCATGCAGGGCAATGCACCCTCGCCCACACCACATACATGGGCAGTGGCCATCTGACCAACTCAACCAAGAACAGCACAAGGAAGGACATTTCATGGTAACTATCTTCATCCCCCCCCCCTTCCCCACATTCACACAAAACTTCAGGATGAAAATTGAAGGAGGTTAGGACTTTTAAGGACCTCACTCTCGTTTTTAAGGAAATTCTTCACCAAATAATGTTGACTTTTAAACAAAATTCACAGTTTGAAGCTTACAAACAAAACAACATTTATGGCCATTTTGTGACATCCTCTTCATAACAAGAATCCAGCATTTTGGCTGCAGCTAATCCAAGACTGGGTTTTGATCCAAGGTGTTGAACTATCCCAGAACTCCACAATGTGAGTTGGTCACCTTACCTACAGATCCCTGCCTTCCTTGCATGCTGGTTCTCCATGTTGATAGAAGCTACTTTAGACATTTGTTAGTGTGTCACCTTTTTTCCAAGACACTGTTTTCAACAACAAATGCCCACCACCTGTTTCAAGAAAATGTCAATTCATCCAACTGATTATTATCAGATTGGGGGAGGAGGTGGGGAGTGGAGAAGGAGGACGAGGGCTGATGACAGTCACTGCTGTGGACACAGATGTTCACATTACAGCACTCTGACAGAAACAGCAGGATGCCCAACAACTGCTGTAAAAACTGTGAGAACAGTGTGTGTTCCTCAATTAAATGTCTATGCACAATAAGTGATATTATACACAAAGAGAGAGAGAGGGAGGGGTGAGAGGAGAGAGGGGGGGGGGGGGGGGGGGGGAGGGGGGGAGGGGGGGGGGAGAGAGAGAGGGGGGGTAGAGAGAAAGACTCAGAGAGAGAAGAGGAAGATGAGTGGAAAGAACAGTGTGTGTGTTTGTTTTTATCTATTTTATTTAATTTATTTATTTTTTTTATTTCGAAGATAATGGAATAAGCAATCATGTGGTTTTTTCATCCAGTCCCCGTGTGTATGCAGTTTTGTCAATTTTGTCATCTGTTCCCACCAGCACACAATGGCCTACTCTTCCAAAAAGCAGAAAGGGTATTAATGTGTGCACAAGATGTTCTGGGAGTGTTTACACAGGGGAGCTTAGTTTATAGTCTCATCCCAAAGACTTTTGGGGAGAGTGGAGTTGTGTGTGTGTATATATATATATAATATATAATATATATTTATGATTTAATTAATATAATATAATAATATTATATATTGTGTGTGTGTGTGTGTGTGTGTGTGTGTGTGTGTGTGTGTGTGTGTGTGTGTGTGTGGTGTGGTTGGGGG
>CM054148.1:54031938-54146938 GCA_028751875.1 Rapana venosa | reverse complement strand
CGTAGTCTGACGACCGTGGGGGCACCCTCAAAGACTCAGCAACCAGTTCCCTCCATTCTTCTCTCTGTTCTGCCTTTCTCAGGGTTTTGTTGAGTTCTAGGCCTGTCCATTCACTGATGTTATCCTCCCAGCTCTTCCTTGGTCTGCCTCTTCTTCTTCCTCCTTGGACAGTGCCTTGCAAAACTGTCTTTGTAATTCCTTGGGATCTTGTGACATGCCCATACCACTTAAGTTTACCGCTTTTTCACGATCGTTAGAAGTTCTCATAGGGTCCAATGGTTTGCTGGATTCTGTTATGCACGCTTTCGTTGCTAATGTGGTCTTTGTAGGAGATGCCAAGGAGTCTCCGAAAGCATCTCATCTCCACTGCCTGTACTCTTCTCTCCAAATCTGCAGTCAGGGTCCATGATTCACAGGCATACAAAAATATGGATATGACAAGGGAGCGCATTAGTCTGATCTTGGAGATAAGTGAGATATTCTTATCTCTCCAGATGGTGTTTAGTTTTGACAGAGCTGTTATTGTCTGTGCAGTCCTGCATACTACTTCTGGCTTGGATCCCTGGTCGGATACAATGGCTCCCAGGTACTTGAAGCTTTGAACTGTTTCCAGCGTAGAGAGTTGAAGAAAAAGAAAAATGAAACAAAAGAAAGAGCAGAACAATATAGGGCAGTCAACAAAAGAATCAGGAAGTCCATGACGGAGGCAAAAGAGAAATGGATCGGTGAACAGTGCCAAGACATTGAAGAGAACATCAAGAAAAACAATAGCAAGAAAGCATATCAGCTGGTGAAAGACCTGACTAGCACGAAACAGAGAAAAGGTTTAACAATCCAAGACAAAAATGGGAAGTGTCTCACTGACGACCAGGATATTCTGAACAGATGGACAGAATACTGCTCCGACCTGTATAACTATAGAACCGCAGGAGATCCAGAAGTCCTTAATGTACCCGAAAGCAAAGACACAGACAGTCACCCTATCCTCCGAGAAGAAGTGGAAACAGCAGTCAGATCGCTGAAAAAGGGGAAGTCAGCAGGGGCTGACAACATTCCAGCTGAGTTGGTCCAAGCTGGAGGGGAAGCCATGATCAGCGCCCTACTAAGAATCTGCAACAAGATCTGGCAAACAGGAAAATGGCCAACACCATGGACGCAGTCGCTCATCATCACCCTCCCCAAGAAAGGAAATCTACAACAATGCCATAATTACCGCACAATCAGCCTCATATGTCACCCAAGCAAGGTCATGCTGCAGATAATATTGAATAGACTGAAGCAGCAAGCAGAGACCATCATTGCTGAGGAACAAGCAGGTTTCAGAGCAGGGCGCAGCACAACAGAACAGATATTCAACCTCAGAATACTATGTGAGCGGTACCTTCAACATCAACAAGACCTATACCACGTATTTATCGATTTTAAGAAGGCATTTGACAGGGTGTGGCATGCAGCTTTGTGGGCAACCATGAACTTGTACAGCATCAATGCAAACCTGATCAGAGTCATCAAACAGCTGTACAGCGAGGCCACCAGTGCAGTGTACAACACAACAACATTGGAGAATGGTTTCGAACAACAGTTGGAGTAAGGCAGGGCTGTCTACTCTCGCCCACTCTTTTCAACATCTTCCTTGAGAGAATCATGGCTGATGCACTGGAACATCATGAAGGATCAGTCAGCATTGGTGGCAGAACGATCACAAACCTCCGCTTCGCAGATGACATCGATGGAATAGCAGGATCAGAAAAAGAGCTTGCCAGCCTAACAGAACACTTGGATAAGGCCTCCAAAACATACGGCATGGAAATCAGTGCAGAGAAGACCAAACTGATGACTAATAACACCAACGGCATTAGCACTGATTATTGTATATAGTCATAAAATAAACATCTACATGTACACATGATAGGTAAGCTATACATGCCTATTAACTCAAAACAATAAAATATTGGAAGAAACAGTACCCAAGACTCAAATGCAATCATCATATGCAAAATTTTGAAATGAAAAATATGAATAAAGCCTGCATCAGGATACAAACTATAAACACATATTTAAATCTGCATAACCAAGACGAGAGAGAGAGAGGAGAGAGAGAGGGGAGAGAGAGAGAGAGAGAGAGAGAGAGAGTAGAGAAGAGAGCCCAGGAACAGACAAACAGACACACACAGACAGAGATAGAAAACAGATACAGAGAGAGACCCCATATACATCTGCATGTGTGTTAGTGTGTGAGTGTGTGTGTGTGTGTGTGTGTGTGTTTGTGAGGAGAGAGAGAGAGAGAGAGAGAGAGATGAGAGAGAGAGAGAGAGAGAGAGAGAGAAGAGAGAGAGAGGGGAGGGAGAAAGAGAGAGAAGATGGGTAGACATTTAACAGGCCCTGTGCCGAAAACAAGATAAAAGGAGGGGGGAGGTGGGGTAGGAAAGTTCAACAGGTCAGAACGTTGACAACTCCCCATTACCCTTATGTCTGCTTTTCCCTTTCATATCCCTCCTCTTCACCCCCCCCCCCCCCTACCTTCCCCCCTCTGCTTGAGCACCGGTGTCCTTGAGTGAACTCAGGCATCACCTGCTGTTGCTGGTACCTTGCACTCTGGCCTCTTCCAATCAACCCCCCCCCCCCCCCCCCTCCACCTCTATCCCCTGCCCTTTTCAACGCATTCTCCCTACACCCTTTCTTGGCATACAGACAAGGCTTTTACTT
The DNA here is from genome assembly GCA_028751875.1 of Rapana venosa. Lineage (NCBI taxonomy): Eukaryota > Metazoa > Mollusca > Gastropoda > Neogastropoda > Muricidae > Rapana > Rapana venosa. The sequence continues at coordinate 54,144,232 of CM054148.1, read as the reverse complement.
CTTGCTCCTCTTTCACACTTTTTCAAACTCATGGTTATCAAACTTAACTATACACTTACTTTTACAATGTCTAACAGTAAAAAATAAACCCTTTCTAAGGACCTGGAGGCATAATTCTAGCTGATCTTATGGACTTTCAGAGCTTTGAAACGGGACCCCAAAACTTAAGGACTTTTAAGGTCCTTGAATTAAAGGACCATAGGATCTCATGAGATCATTAAATTACAGAGAGAGAGAGAGAGAGAGAAACACAGAGAGAGATATACAGACAGACAGAGGACAGAAGAATAAAGAGAGATACAGACAGACAGAGAAAAGAAAAACATAGAGATATAATATACAGACAGACAAGACAGAAACAGAGAGAGAGATCCCAGACAAACAGAGCCCAGAAACAAGAGAGAGATACAGACAGACAGAGACAGAAACAGGAGAGAGAGAGAGAGATACAGACAGAGACAGAAACCATAAAGAGAGATACAGACAAACAGAGACAGAAAACATAAAGAGAGATACAGACAAACAGAAGACAAAAACATAAGAAGATACAGAGACAGAAACATAGAGAGAGGGGATACAGACAAACAGAGACAGGAACATAAAGAGAGATACAACAGACAGAGACAAAAACAAAAGAGAAAATACAAGACAGAAACATAAAGAGAGATACAGACAAACAGAGACAAAAACATAAAGAGAGATACAGAGACAGAAACATAAAGAGAGATACGGGCAAACAGAGACAGAAAATAGAGAGAGATACAGACAAACAGAGACAGAAACATAAAGAGAGATACAGGCAAACAGAACAGAAACATAGAGAGAGATACAGACAAACAGAGACAGAAACATAGAGAGAGAGATACGACAAACAGAGACAGAAACAATAAAGAGAGATACAGGCAAACAAAAGACAGAAACATAGAGAGAGATACAGACAAACAGAGACAGAAACATAAAGAGAGATACAGACAAACAGAGACAGAAACAGAGAGAGAGAGATACAGACAGACAAAGCCCACAAACATGGGAGGAGAGATACAGACAGACAGAGACAGAAACATAGAGAGAGAGAAACAGACAGACAGAGACAGAACATAGAGAGAGATACAGACAGACAGAACAGAAACATAAGAGAGAGATACAGACAGAGAAAAGAAACATAGAGAGAGAAATACAGACAGAGACAGAAACAAGAGAGAGAGAGATACAGACAGAGACAGAAACATTGAAAAGGAAATACAGACAGAGACAGAAACATTGAGAGAGATTACAGACAGACAGAGACAAAAACAAAAGAGAGAGATACCAGACAAAACAGAGACGAAACATAGAGAGGTGAACATTCCCTCATGGGAAAAACCTGGACTATACAGGGCAGAAGTAAATTCATGAAAAAAGGTGCAACAAAAATCACACTCAATTATTTTTTTATCAAGGTGGAGAGAAAGACAGATAGACAGACAGATAGCAACAAGGACAGACAAATACCCAGTCAATTAATATTTTGAATTCTCTGATAATAACTCACATAATTATTATAAAAATACATAATACAATACTTAGGTAAAAGAAGCACAATAAGCGGGGAAAACCACACACACAAAACACACACACACACACACACACACACACACACACACACACACCCCACACACATAAGAATAAAATAAAAAAAAAATTAAATATATAAAAATGATAATAGTAAAACTAAAAAGATAATTTGTTCACTAATGTTTAGTCATGTTAAAACATTATTACACCTAAACCAACATACCATGTGAACTTATTATACGTGATAAGGGTTACAACTTTGTAACCCTAATTTCGTACAATGCATAACATTGATAATTCTATCACAGGAAGGGAAGGGGAGGAGAGGGGAAGAGAGAGAAAAGAGAGAGGGGAGAGAGAGAGAGGAGGGAGGGGAAGAGAGAGGAGGTGAGAGAAGGAAGAGAGGAAGGGAGCGGGAGAGAGAGAGAGAGAGAGGAAAAGAGAGAGAGAAGAGATAGAAGAGAGGAGAGAGAGAGAGAGGGGGAGAGAGAAAGGGGGGGGGGGGGGGAGGGAGAGATTTACTTTAACTGAAAGATTATTTACCAAAAGGCCACTGGGCCATACGAATGAAGGGGGTTGCTAAACTGCTTAGTATTTTAGTGGGGGAAAAAGGAAAAGCAACAACAACAAAATGTTATTGTGTAACAACAATCACAACAACAAAAGTCAGTTACAAAAATATTGACAAAATGCCATAATTACCGCACAATCAGCCTCATATGCCACCCAAGCAAGGTCATGCTGCAGATAATATTGAATAGACTGAAGCCACAAGCAGAGACCATCATTGCTGAGGAACAAGCAGGTTTCAGAGCAGGGCGCAGCACAACAGAACAGATATTCAACCTCAGAATACTATGTGAGCGGTACCTTCAACATCAACAAGACCTTTACCATGTATTTATCGATTTTAAGAAGGCATTTGACAGGGTGTGGCATGCAGCTTTGTGGGCAAACCATGAATTTGTACAGCATCAATGCAAACCTGATCAGAGTCATCAAAACAGCTGTACAGCAAGGCCACCAGTGCAGTGTACTACAACAACAACAACATTGGAGAATGGTTTCGAACAACAGTTGGAGTAAGGCAGGGTTGTCTACTCTCACCCTCTCTTTTCAACATCTTCCTTGAGAGAATCATGGCTGATGCACTGGAACATCATGAAGGATCAGTCAGCATTGGTGGCAGAATGATCACAAACCTCTGCTTCACAGATGACATTGATGGAATAGCAGGATCAGAAAAAGAGCTTGCCAGCCTAACAGAACACCTGAATAAGGCCTCCAAAACAAACCGCATGGAAATCAGTGCAGAGAAGACCAAACTGATGACTAATAACACCAACGGCATTAGCACTGATATCAGGGTTAATGACCAAAAGCTGGAAACAGTTCAAAGCTTCAAGTACCTGGGAGCCATTGTATCAGACCAGGGATCCAAGCCAGAAGTAGTATGCAGGACTGCACAGACAATAACAGCACTGTCAAAACTAAACACCATCTGGAGAGATAAAAATATCTCACTTATCTCCAAGATCAGACTAATGCACTCCCTTGTCATATCCATATTTCTGTATGCCTGTGAATCATGGACCCTGACTGCAGATTTGGAGAGAAGAGTACAGGCAGTGGAGATGATATGCTTTCGGAGACTCCTTGGCATCTCCTACAAAGACCACATAAGCAACGAAAGCATGCATAACAGAATCCAGCAAACCATTGGACCCTATGAGAACCTTCTAACAATCGTGAAAAAGCGTAAACTTAAATGGTATGGGCATGTCACAAGATCCAAAGGACTTGCAAAGACAGTTTTACAAGGCACTGTCCAAGGAGGAAGAAGAAGAGGCAGACCAAGGAAGAGCTGGGAGGATAACATCAGCCAATGGACAGGCCTAGAACTCAACAAAACCCTGAGAAAGGCAGAACAGAGAGAGGAATGGAGGGAACTGGTTGTTGAGTCTTTGAGGGTGCCCCCACCCTCCTCAGACTACAGGACAGATGGATAGATAGATAGATAGAGCTATATCTTGCAAAGACAAATCAGAGCCCTTGCATTCAACATATTCTTACAGAATCATGCAGCTAATAACTATTAAAAGCTTAAACAAAATTCAAATGTACACACCTACACACACAGGTTGTAGGCTTTGGTAGTGTAATGGGATTTGGGCTGTTGAAAGCAGGGGCAGTACAGCTTTCAGTCTAGCCCCGCCCCTTTTTTCTTTCTTTCAGTGTAGCTCCGCCCTTTTAATCCTTTTCAGTGTAGCTCCGCCCCTTTCATCCATTCAGTGTAGCCCGTCCCTTTTATCTTTTCAGTGTAGCTCCGCCCTTTTGGTCTGAGCACATTTGCTTTAAGCATTGTAGGCCTACTATTTTCAGGGTAGCTCTCAGTGCTCATGTTGGAGGACTTGCCACCACTCTCTGTGTGTGTGTGGGTGCCTAAGGGGGAGGAGTCAGATGTGTTATCACCTTTGACCTCTGAATGTCCAGAATGCTATTTCCTCTCTCTCTCTCTGTTTCTTTCTCTGTCTCTCTCCTCTTTCTCTCTCTCTCTCTTTCTCTCTCTTTATTTCTCTCTCTCTCACTCTCTCTCTGCCCCTACTTTTTTGTCCTTTCTCTCAAACCCATCCTCACCTCTCTCTCTTTCTTTCTCTCTTTCTCTCACTTTCTCCTCTTTCTCTCTCTTCCCTTTCTCTCTCTCTCTCTTTCTCTCTCTTTCTTTCTCTCTCTCTCTATTTCTTTCTCTCTTTCTCTCTCTCTTTCTCTCAATTTCTTTCTCTTTCTCTCTCTCCCTTTCTCTCCTCTCCTTTCTCTCTTTCTTTTCTCTCTCTCTTTCTCTCTCTCTCTCTTTCTATCTCTGTATCTCTCTTTCTCTCTCTTTCTGTCTCTCTCTTTTTCTCTCTCTCTTTATCTCTCTTTCTCTCTTTTTCTCTCTCTCTCTTTCTTTCTCTTTCTCTTTCTCTCTCTCTTACTCCCCTCTCTCTCTCTCTTTCTCTCTTTATTTCTCTCTCTCTCTCTCTTTCTCAAGACAGAAACGTAAGAACCTTAATAGCAATCTACCATTTTCTACATTGGCAATGAAAAAATTGAAGAAGTCTCAAATCACAAAATTTTAGAATAACTATTGACAACAACCTATTATGGTCTGCCCACATCCAAAACCTGTCAAAAAACATTGCCTAAAAAATATACCAACTCCCTAAGATAAAAAACTTCCTAACTCTGCATGTCAGAAAAATATTCTTTTATTCTTATATTCAAACAACAATAGATTATGCATCTACACTGTGGGATATGGCCAGCAATAATTTACTTAAATTAATAGTGAGGGTGCATAAACGGGCCCTAAAACTTATCCTAAACAAATCATCATCTTTAACAGTTGCTGACCATTCAGATATTAATATTCTTCCCTTTAAGTCCAAGCTTCTCTTCAATGAAGGAGTTTTGATGCATAAAATCTTGCATGGAAATTCCCTATCTTTATTACAAAGCATCTTCACAGTAAATGATTTTAGACACTCTCATTTGATTAATCTACCTCTACCTAAGATAACACTATTTAAATCAAGTCTAGCATTATCTGGGGGCTGGTTGTGGAATAGGCTTCCCTCCAACTAAAAAATGAAACTATTCTGAAAAAATTTAAAACAATGTATCAAGATCTTTTGATGAAACAATGTGATACAACATATCTCCTTCCCAAGATGTATTAATACAACATTTATTTCCTCTTTCCATACTTCTTGTTCCTCTCTCTGTCTTGCTATCTTTGTCTCTATCTCAGACTGTCTGTCTATCTATCTGTCCCTCTGTTCTGTCTGTCTATCTGTCTGTCTGCCTGCCTGTTTGTCTGTCTGTCTGTCTGTCTGTCTCTCTCTCTCGCTCTCTCTCTTGTGCATTTGTTGATATCAATGTGTGTGTATTTTCATATGTATCATAAATATGCTTTTGCTTTTTTTGCAGCTGTTTCTTTTCTTTTCTTTTCATTTTGAGGGCTGGATGAAAAAAAGTCTTGTTACTTAATCTATTACCCTTGTGAAATTAAAATTGCGTTTGCCTCTCTTCTCCTCTCCTCTCTCTCCTCTCTCTCTCTCCTCTCCTCTCTCTCTACTCTCTCTCTCATCTCTCTCTCTTTCTCTCTCTCTCTCTCTCTAAAATTGAGTTCTCGGTATAAGATATATGTTTTGTGCCCAGCCCCCTTCCCACTGTCCTTTGTGAATGGGCATCTTGCTTATCACAATAAACCTTTGTCATTGTCTCTCTCTCTCTCTCTCTCTCTCTCTCTCTCCTCTCTCTCTTTGCCCTACCTATTTTGTCCTTTCTTTCCAGCCCCATCCTCATCTCTCTCTCTCTTTCTCTCTTTCTAGCTTCTCTTCTCTCTCTCTCTCTCTCTCTCTCTCATCTCTCTCTCTCTTTCTCTCTCTTTCTCTCTCTCTCTGTCTCTCTCTCTCTTTTTCTCTACCTATTTTGTCTTTTGCCCACCCCTATTCTCACCCCCTCCCTCCTCCCTCTCTCTCTCTTCTCTCCTCTCTCTCTCTCTCATCTCTCTCTCTCTCTCTCTTCTCTCTCTCTTTCTCTTTCTCTTGGATGAGACAATAAACCAAGGCCTGTGCAAACCATGCAGAACATCTACTGCACTCCTTAAATCATGTTCCCATGTTGAAAGAGTAGGCCAGTGTGTGCCAGTGGGAAGAGATGACAAAATTTAGAAAACCACATAAACATGCATAAATAAAAATAGAAATATATTTTTTTTAATTAAAAAAAGAGTCAACTGAGTGCTTTGATTTGTTGCTTTACAAGATTCAGCCATATATAAATTCCATACATTATTATTATTATTATTATTATTCTCTCTCTTGCTCTCTCTTTCTCTCTCTCTCTTTCTCTTTTTTCTCTATCTCTCTATCTTTTTATATCTTTCTCTCTCTTTCTCTTTCTTTCTATCTCTCTCTCTCTCTCTCTCTCTCTCTCTCTCTCTCTCTCTTCCCCTACCTATTTTGTCCTTTCTCCCCACCCTATTCTCACCCCTCCTCTCTCTCCTCTCTCTCTCTCTCTCTCTCTCTCTCCCTCTCCCCCCCCCCCCCCTCTCTCTCTCTCTCTCCTGTCTCTCTCTCTGTCTCTTTTTGAATGTTTTACTAAAATTTTCATTGTTGTGTACTTGTGAGTGAGTTTATTAAAGTAATTTTTGTTATAGGCTATTACTACATTATAATTACAAGAAATGTATCTATCACAGCTACAGTATGCTTGTTGGTCTGTATGAGAATATAAAAAAAAAAAGTATAGATGGTATTATGGTCATGAGGACTATATATATCTGGTCTATAATACACACCACATTATTCTCTCTCTCATGAAAATAATCCAGTTGAGTTGGAGTTCTTTCTCTCTCATCATGCTTATTGAGTATTTATGGTGTTTTTTGTTTAATCGTTTTTATTGGGATTGTTTTTTTTAGGATAGAGGTTTAATTAATCATTTTGTTTGCTAGATTGGTTTCATTTTTTGCTCTTGTGCCCCTAAAGAAACATTGTCACATGTTAATTGATTTGATGGATAAAGGAGTTTATCTTTTCTTTCTTGCCAACACTGGTCTAATTTTTTTCATTCTTTCCTCTTTACTTTTGAAGAAAAACAATTTTACAATTTTTAGTTTTACCTGTTATAATTATGAATACGTCAATTAGTGAGACTCTCTCTCTCTCTCTCTTTTCTCTCTCTCTCTCTCTCTCTCTCTCTCTCTCTCTTTCTCTTTCTATCTCTTTCACATAATCCCCTAAAGTCTGCTTGTATAATATTTGTTTTGTACAGTTTACTATTGATGTGTTCCCTATAAAATAAAATAAAAACTACAATGATTTTGTTGAAGATTATGGTTTATTCTCCTTTCTATTGTGGAGTTTATTATTGTGGGGGTTATTTGGTGTCACCTCTCCCCCCCCCCCCCCCCCCCCACCAACCCCCCACCCCCTACCCCATTTAAAAAAAAAATTGTATTATGCTTTTGGTTGTTTTTGCTGTTTGTTTTTTGCTTTTTGTGTGTCTGCATGATTTTGTTTTGTTTGTTATGCTTTGGTTTTTAGTCTTGTTGTTGTTTCTTTCTTTATTATTTTTTTTTTTTGTGGGAGTGTTGTTGGGTTTTTTCTTTTACTGTGTGAGTGTATGGGTATTGGGTTTACTTTATTATCATATGGTGTATCCCTAAGGGCGGAGACTGAATGTAAAAAAGCACATGGGTGTTTAATTATTATCTTTGAAATAAAAGAATTTGTCATTGTCTTTGTCATTCTCTCTCCTACTCTCACTTACTCTCAGTAGATTAATTCCTTTTGCTTTATGGTATGTCAAGATGTCATATTGTTACACTCAAATCTACAGTTCATTCTCCTCTTAGCATGCAGCTTTGTTTTGATTTTGCATTTATGTGTGTGTGTTGTTGATGTTGTTGTTGCTGTATTTGTTGTTCAATTTAAAGTCTACCTACCCTTGGTGGTATTAGACTAAACAAAAACCCAAGCAAACATAAATAAACTTGAAAAAAAAGAAAAAAAATGTACAAAAACGTCTCTTCCATTAACTGTCAAATCCCCTTGGTGCAAAATATTTTGTATCTTAACTACTCTGACAGATTTAAACTTTTGTCATGTAAATCTTTCATCATGTGATAAACATTTAGCCACAATTTTTCAGAATGAAAGTTTGTCAGATGCATCCAAAAACAGACGGGACCATTTGATAGAAGCCAAAAGTTACCTGCATGTGTAGTAACAAGGTCTGTGCATGCTCAACCTCTGGCCTTTGGCACAAAGACAACAGGATAAGCTAAACCTAGCTGATAATCCTGCAAGGTCAGTCCTTTTATTTCGTCTCTGTGTTAGTTTTCTGAGCAAGATAAATCATTTTGAACTTTAGGGCATTAGTGTTAAGAATCTGAATCATATCAATTCATGATCATAGTCATTTCAGGCATAATTTTGCAGACTGCTTCAGAGATCAGCCTGTAGATGTGTGATCCACCTCCCTCTTCCACGTTTGTTTTTTCTTTTTCCTTTCCCATGGCATTCTCTCTCTCTCTTACTCTCCCCCCCCCCCCTCTCTCTCTCTCTATCTATCTATCTATCTATCTATCTTTGGGCTGGATGTAAAAGAGTTTTGTACTTATTTCATTGCCCTCAGAAAATAACATTTCCTTATTGTTATGGTTCTCTCTTCTCTCTCTCTCTCCCCTCTCTCCTCTCTCTTTTCTCTCCTCTCTCTCTCTCTCTCTCTCTGTGTGTTCTTTGCTCCTTTGTTTATTAGTTGATGTTGTTTCAAATCTCAGTTTTATAGAAATATAATTAAATATTTTGACCTGGTGGATGAAGGTGTCAGCGTGGATAATCAGATGTGCCACTGTTTGATTCCCAGTGTTTAAGATGTACTAGAGCCTACCCTATGCTATCGCCTCTCTGCAGGTAGTCTAAAAATAATTAGGCCTATACAAAAACCAAGCACTTTTTTCTCTCCATGTTTTTGATTGGACAAAGGAATTCAGTTCTGACCAACCACTGTTTTTCTTTTACCACTATTGCCCTTTACAATAAAAATACAAGATGGCCACCACTGTAAGTTTGGAGATGACTGAAAACAATGAGCAAAAGAGAACAACAGTGAGGAGTCTGGGGGCCAGAGTTTAAATCTGGCAGTTGCAGAGGATTTTTTTCTTCCTGGCCTGGCCAAGAATGAGTGTTTCCCTTTGTGCACTGGCTGAATGATGGAACAGTTCTGTGGTTTAAGGTACGTGTTTGTTCTTTTTCAATGTTGGTTATGCCTGTATATTAGGTACTAGCAAAGAGCTCCTATTTAGGAAGTGGGGTCAGCTGGATGAAGATGGGAAGAGAAAATATAATGTTTTGGGAAACTACTTCCCGCAGAAACTAAAAAGCATCATTTCCCTTTTCATGTGATGTGCTATACCCTTTGCCTGTCTGTCCCCCCTAATGAGTCACCCCCTCCCCCCCCCCCCCCAAAACCCCCCCCCCTCAAAAACCAACCCCAAAATGAAAACCCTCCAACACACTTACAACAAAACCAACCCAAATTTGTGTTTTGTAAATCTAATTGTCCTTTATTTGTTTTGGCTGTTTTTTTTTTTTATGTTTATTATGTTGTGTTGTTGTGTACATATGTGTGTTTTTTTATTACTTGTTGTGTTCTTGTTGTTTTATCTTTTTGTTTTTTTATTTAGTTCTTTGTTAGTTAAAGGGTTTTTGTTTGTGGTTAGATTTAGATCCAGAAAATTATTTTCATTTAAACAGAAAAATTATTTTACACAACAACAAAAAAGTAACCAGTTTAAAAATTTTTTTTAACCCCAAGATTACCTAAGGGGTGTTTATTTTATTTCATTTTTTCTTTTTAAAAAAGTTCATACACAATTTGGATACAATGTGATTATGTCAGATGTTGTGTGTGTGGGGGGGGGGGGGGGGAGGGGGGGTTTTGGTGTCCTTTTGTTTTTTTTTTTTTTTTTTGGGGTTTGTTTATGGTTTTTTTTTTTTTGGGGGTTATTTTCGAAGAAAAATTTTTTTTGACTTATTTGTATGGTTAACAATGTTCAGGGTTTTTAGGGTTTTTATAAATTCTATGTATGCATATATTGTTGTTTTTCTTGTTAATTTGTAAGGTTTATCATTGATTAGGTTTTAATTCTATGTTTGCATATATATTATCTTTTTTCTTTATTTTCTTTTTTAGATAGATGGCTTGGTGAAAAAAGCATATGCACTGCTTATTCAATGTACCATTGGAATATGATTACATATTCTCATATGTGAAGAGGAAAGGAAAGATAGACAGTATTGTCAAAGATAACAGCAATGAATATGTAGTATTTTGGGGTATTTTATTTGTTTGCTTGTTTGTTTGTCTGTTTCAGTTTTTTGTTTTGTTTTTTATGTTGCTTTTTATTATCAAGTATGAATGTGAAAGAAAAGCGCTGATGGTATTTTAACGTGATAAAATTTTGTTTGACATTTTATGATTTGTTCTTTTTATTATTACTTTAAAAGAAGATGTACAATTAAGTGTATACACATATGTGTGGGCGCATTGTGTGTGTGTGAATGTGTATGATGAAAGTGTGTGTGTGTGTGAATGTGTATGATATGAAAGTGTGTGTGTGTGCATGTGTTTATGTGTGTGCATGTGAATGAGTTCTGCAGTGTGATGTGGTTTCTTATTATTTTTATTGAGTGTATTTTATTGTTTGGGCTGTGTAATAATGTAATTAGGTAGTATTGATCAAGTTGGCGGGGGGGGGGGGGGGGGGGGGGGGTGGGGGGGGGGGGGGGGGGTTCCTACATAAATGGCTTGATGAAAAAAGAATGCATTTCTTAATCAATGAACCATCTGGAAATAACAATTTGACTTGACTTGACTTGACCTCAATTCACACACACTCACACCACACCAATTTCCAGTATTCAGTTCACATGGCTCTTGCTCTGCAAATACAGCCTTGTATGCACATACAAAGAAACACTTTGTAATCACCTGATCAAGACATCCAACTCTCCTTTTTATCATGAAGAGGTCAGTGACTTAGGATGCTGTGTTTGCAGGATGGACAGACAGACAGACGGCTGCAGAGCGACTATGGACTCAGTCACAGTCCATGATGCTGGCTGCACTGTAAGTCATTGCTGTGCCACCAGGCCTGTACTGGCAAGGTATGTGTGACTTGGTGTCAGTTGAAACTTGTGTCTGTCTCCCCCTTGTATGTGTTTTGTTTTTTTTTCGAAGTTTAATGGAAAAAGGGCAGGGAAGGTTTTGTTTTTTTAAAAATATAAACAGCCCCCTTGGGGTATGCAGTTTCAAAATTTTTTGATCTGTTCCTACGGGCACAAAAAGGTTACTTTTTTTAAAAAATTTGGGAAAGGTTTTAAAAATTTGTCCCAAAAAAAGGGGAAAACTTTTTGAAAAAGGTTGCAAAAGCTGGGATTTCCCCAAAGGGAAATTACAGGTCGTTCGGGAAAACAAATGACATTTTTTCTTTTGAAAACCCAAAGGGTTTCCCCTTTTTTTTTTTAGCGTCACCCTTTTGAAAAAGGGTATTTCTGTTTTGCAAAACCTTTTCTACTTGTTTCCCCCAAAAACCCCAAAAAATTACCCCAGGTGATGTTTGTTTTCCCAAAAAAGAAATTTGCATGGACAACTTTATACAGAGCAAAAAAAATGTAAAAAAACGGGAAAACTTTTACTTTTAAAAAGAAAACAAAAGCCATTTACAAAAAATAAATAAAGCGTTTTGCAAAAATTTTATTTTAAAAACAGATCACCATAATGCAAAAATTTAAAAAAAGCAGTTTGCAACAATACACAAAGCAGTTTGAAACCAAACACAAAAAAGCAGATTTACCCTTGGCCTGCCCAAATACAGCCAAAAACATTTGTCCACTAAACAGTAAAACCCAATGGTATAAAGCTTTGGGGAACCTCAGCCTTTGTTTAGGGCAGGGGAAAACCTAAAACCCCCGGGGACACGGGCCAGGAGAATCCCTCCCAATTTTTCCTCTGAAACTGGTGCATTAAGTAAATTGGGTCATGATTGGGGAAAGGGACAAAGTAAACCAACAATCTTTTTTTGACCAGGAAAGACCCCTTCAGAATGTGTGTTGCTTTTTTTGTCAATTTGGTCTCTGGTCATTTTCCCCATTTTTGGGGGAGGGACCGCTTTCCAAAAGGGGGACATCCCCTGTACAGGGAACGGGCCCTGCAGGACCAGTTCATGGGCCGCCCAGCACTGCATTTTAGGAATTTTGTGAATCTTTTCAGGGAAAAGTTGGGAATAAAACTCTCACCGGGGAAAAATGGGTTTGTTTGGAAAAATTAGCAAAAAGGGAAAAGGTGCAGTACATGGGGGAAAATTTAGCAGGGGAAAGGGGACCCCCCCAAGCAAAAAAAGGGACAGAAGAAAATGCTGAAAGGGGGGGACAGGCCCCTCCAAACCAACCGGTCTAGTTTTGTCTGCAGCAACTTTTGTTTCCGAGACTGCCAGGGCATGGTTTTTTTTTATTTTTTTTTTTATGTATTTTTTTTTTTAAAGGATAAGGGGAATAAGCATTTGATTTATTTTTTTTCCAAACTTTCCTGTTTCCTGTTTTGTACACATTTTTAAAAAAAAAATTTTTTTGGTTTTCCCCTGCACACAAGGGCCCCTATCTTAAATTTTAACCCAGAACGGTTTTTGCCTGCTGGGGCCCACCCCAAAAGCCCAAAAACCCGGGACTAAAGAAAAAGAAGGGGGGTGCACCCATTGTCTTCCAAAAAAAGGAAATTCCTCCCAAAAAATTCCCACCTTCACAAAAAGAGATGGGGAAAATAAAATTATGAAAGGAATGTTTGGGTTTGTGTACAAGCTGCCCTGGGGGTTGAAAAGTGCCCCTGCCCTTAACCCCCCCTAGGTTGCGGGAGAGGGGAAACAGTTCTGTCACTTAGGGACCGGGCAGGATAAAAAAGGGCCCGTCACCGGGGTTGCCGGGGCTTGGGGGAAAGTGTAAAGGAAAAACCCCCCCCCCTGGGAACCCAGTTTTTAGTACCCCCGTTTTTCTGTCCAGGGGCCTGCCCCTTCCTTCAAGCCCTTCAACCCAAAACCATGTTTGTTTTGTTTTTCCAAGTGGGGAAATTTTTTCCCTTTCCCCAAAAAACTGGTTTTGGGGAAAAGGGGCAGGTGGGGACTTGTGGGGCCCCACCAGTTTTAAAAAGGGGTTTTCATACATGAAATTCGTCAAAAGCCGTTCTGAAACCCCCCTTGGAAAGGTACAATAGATTTTTTTTTTGTACCTTTTTTTTAGGTCACCCTTTCATTTTGATGGTTTTTTTTTGTTGTTTTGTGAGTCTGTCAAGATTTTGGGAAGTTTAAAAATGGGGGTTTAAAACGCACTTTTAAAGTGATGGGGGTGGTGTTATTGTATGTTTTTTAAATTTTAAAAATTTTTTATTTTTATTTTTTCTTTTTCGAATAAGGGAAATTAAAACTCAGGGGTTTTTTTTTACATGTTTTCCCTGTTTGTTTTGCAGTTTTTAAAATTTTTCATCCGTTCCACTGGCAACACAATGCCCTTTACTTTCTAAAAAGCAAAACAAGTTTTAAATGTGTGCGGGATTTTTTGCAGGGTTTTTTCCACAACGGGGATTTCGTTTATTGTCACAGTTGAAGGATTTTTTTTGGGGGGAGGGGAAAGGTTGGCCCTTGGGGGTTTTTGTGTCCCTTGGCAAATGTTTTAAAACATGTATGTGTGTGTTTTTTCCTTAAAACCATGATATGTGTTTTTTGTGTGTGAAATGTATGTGTGGTATTTGGGTGTGTGTTTTGTGTGTTTTGGTGTGGGTGTGGGGGAAGAGAGAGAGGGGAGAGAGAGGGGAGAGGGAAGAGGGAGAGAGGAGGAGAGGAGAGAGTAAAAAACCCCGATTTTATCCCTGTTAAAAGTCGCTGGGGAAAATTTTTTCTTTTTTTTCTCCTTTTTTTTTGGGTTGTTGTACAACCACCCCCCCCCAAAATTTTCCTTGCCTTTTTCCTTTTTGGTGGATTCATTTAAAGGGCCCTTCAGTAAAAAACCCCTTCATAGTCTGTGTAGCGGTGCATCATGTTGGGTTTTATGTTTAGCCCGGTTTCCTTCTGTCCTTAGTTTTAACCCTTCATAGTTTGTGAAGTTTGGTGCCTTTGATGGGTTTACTGTTAGTCAGATTTCCCTTTTTGCCCCTCAGTATAATCCTTTATTTTTTCGTGTAGTTTATTAAATTATTTTTAAACACCCCAAAGAAAGACCCCCTTCTTTTATAAATATTTTAAATTAAAATGTTGAAAATTAATAGGGCTTTTTAAAAATTTAAAAAAAAAAAATTTAATTTTAAAAAACGAAAAGGTAAAGTTTGAAAGTAGGGGGGCAGTTATGTAATATGCTAATTTTTGGTACCACACTGCTACAGGGGTTTTTTTTATTTCCCTTTATTGTTCAGTTTTTTTTTTCTACATTTCCTTTTTTAAATATAAACCCCACAGTCTTTTCTGAGGATTTTTTAAAATTTCGTTTCCTTGGGGTTTGTTGGGGGTTAGGGGGCCCTTCCCCTTTTGAAAATCCTTTGTTTTTCCTTTCCAACAGTTCTTTTTTTAATTTAAACCCTAGGTACGGGATGTAGAAACTTTAAAAACCTGGGTTTCATGACTGTAGTATTTGGGACCTGGAAAAACATGGCTTTTGCACTTTAAAACCTGGGTTTACATGGCTGTACCCAACTTTAAAACCTTTGGTTTACATGGTGTAGATTTTTAAACCTAGGTAGGGACTGTAGAAATTTAAAACATGGGGTCATGACTTTTGCCCTTTAAAAATTTGGGAGAGACGTAGCATTTTCCCCTAGGTACAAAAATTTGCACTTTAAAACTAGGTTCCCGGGGACTGTCCCATTTTTTAACCCCTAGGTACAGGGACTGTAGCACTTTACCCCTGGGTTTAAAATGTTTTTTGAATTTTTAAAACCTAGGTACGGGGAACGGGAGAAACTTTTACACCTGGGGTTCAGGGATTTTGGCATTTTAAAAATGGGGAAACATGACGTAGCCCCTTTAAAACCCTTTGGTTTACAGGGGACTGTAGCATTTTTAAAATTGTAGAAATGACATTTTTGCATTTTTGGGACATAGTTTCTTGTTTTTTTTAAATTTTTTTTTAATTATTCGCACTTAAAATTGAATTTTATAGGGATTTTAAAAATGTAGATTGATATCATTTTACAGCAATACAAATTTAGATTTTGTTTTAAAAAAATTTTTGAAATTTTTTAATCAAGCCCTTTCCCCCCCCCCCCCCCCCCCCCCCCCCCCCCCCCCCCCCCCCCCCCCCCCCCCCCCCCCCCCCCCCGTAAATGTTGTGGAACGGGGAAAGGGGCCAGAAGGGGATCAGGCGGCTGCTTACGATGTTGGCTGTTGTTTTAAAGTTTTTTGTTTGCCTTCTGGTCTCTTCACAGGGGGAGGGACTGATCCTTTTGCCAAAACTTTCCTTTCCCCTTTCCCCTTAAAAGGGGGTTTTTTGATTGCCCTTTTTTCTAGGTTATTATACATCTCCCAATTTTTTCCCCTTTATTTTTTCAATTTTTTTCTAAGTTTACAGACAAGTTTTTCCCCGCTTTCTCTATGTCATTGTGGATTCCCCGTTTTTTTTAAAATAGTTTTACGTTTTAAAAAATTTTTTTTAAAAGCAAGGAGGGGGAAACAAGTGTTTGGAACCCCTCACAAGGTTTTTTGCTGGTTTCTTTATTGTAGCCCTTTGTTGGGAAGCTTAGTAAATGCCCTTTTATTTGGTTTTTTCCCTTTTCCCAAAGGTTTAGGTTGATAGCCCCCTCTGTATTTTTCTTTTTCTTTTTACCCCGGGATCTTTTTTTGAAGGAATGTCCCGGAAAATTGTTTTAGTAAGGGAGGCTGTGTAAAAATTATCAGCTTGCCTTCCCCCTTTTCCCTGAGGGAAAAAACCCAAAACCCCTAACCCCCCCCCCCCCCCCCCCCCCCCCCCCCCCCAAAAAAAAACAAACCAAAAAACCCCCAACACCATAACATGTAAAGACACATAAAAACACACATGAGGCATTAACCCCTGCTTTTAGCATTGGAAGGGGAAATTTTTTGGGAAAGAGAGAGGAGAGAGGAGAGAGAGAGTGGGGGGAGAGAGAGGAGAGAGAGAGGGGAGAGATAAAAATGGAATTTTATTTTTGGTTGTTTAAAAAGATTTGGCAAAAATGACTTTTCCCTTTTTATTTTAAACCCCCCCCGAGGGTGGGGGGGGGGGGGAGCGGGAGGGGGAGGGGGGGAAAAAAGTGAGAGAGAAAAGAAGGGGGGAGAAGGAAAAAGGGGAGCGGGGGAGAGAGGGGGGGAGGAGAGAAGAGAGAAGTTTAAACCCAAAATTTTGGGTTTTCCCTTTTCCCGACATCAAAATTTTATGTTTTTTGAACCCAGTGGGTTTAAGAAAAAAAATTTGTAAACAATTTAAACCCTTTTGGGAAGCCAACCCCTTTCCTTTAAAACCCAAAAAGCAAAATCAGGATTCATTTTTTTTTGGGGTTATTAAACGGGGATTCATAAAACATCACTCAAGGTATGAAAGTCCTTTTCAGAATGCACACACACATTCACACTCCCCATGCACAAGCACGCACAGACACACACATGTATGCAAGCATGCACACATACGCACCCACCTGCACCTACACACCACCAACTAACCTGTCACTCCAGGATGTGGACAGCCCCCATAGTAGTGATATGGAGGCAGACAGAGCCCATCCCTCCCCACATTGCAATGGTCAGAAGCGTCAAGCAAGAGCACTAAAAGAGGGCCAGTACCACTAGTCTGTCAACTCGCAGGCTGAGAAAACCCCTGTCATGCTCTTAACAAGATTGTGCCTGGCCAGAGGCTAAGGGGAAACGTTTGGGTGTGTTCATGTATATGCAAGCACGAACACGCACAAGCACGTGCAAACACACTACAGGAATACGCACAACACACACTAAACCAGACACACACCCCACCACACCTTACTAGATTACACCCACTAAGGTGTGCACTCATATACACACACATAACCTGCACGCCACATCACTGCATGCACACATACCCACCCACCCCCACCCACACACCCAATAACCTGTCACCCGGATGTGGACAGCCCCCATAGTAGTGATTATGGAGGACAGACAGGCCCCTCCCACCCGCATTGCAATGGTCAGAGCAGAGTCCTAAGCTAAAGAGCACTAAAAGAGGGCCAGTACCACTAGTCTGTCAAATCGCAGGCTCGAGAAAACCCCTGTCGTGCTCTTAACAAGATGGCGCCTGGCCAGAGGCGCTAAGGGGATATGTTGGGGGTGATGTTCGTGGCACATGCAGGGCAACGGAGCACGTCAAAGCATGTGCAACACACACAGCCACAAATATGCACACACACAACACCACACACTACACAAAATTTGCAACCACACACAACCAACCAAATATGTACACACACAACACAAAAAATTTTGCACCCACGCCACAAACACAACACACACTAAAAAAAAACCCACAAAAAAAAACACAAAAATATGCCACACACACATCACACAATTATGCACAACACACAACAAAACTCAACCACACACCACACTTTGGATGATCTTTAGGGGTGGGTGGGGGGATGAATTGCGATGACCTTGAGGGGTGGGTTTGTGGGGTCATGGTTTAAATAATTCTGGGGGGTGATTCATGTGGTGCTGGGTCGTGTATTTGGAGGTTAAGAGTTTATATCCCATAGGTTGTTTTTTTGTCAAACACTTTTGCTTTGAACAAGCAGTTTTTTCCAGGTAAAATTTTGTATGGCAGGAAATCATTGGATGAGACTTGATTTCTCAACCAAGAAACATCGTGCATTCCTTCAACGATGATGACACTTGTCGTGCATTAACATGTACACACACAACTCATACACCCATCATTTTCAATTATAGAAATGCCTTGCATTCAGTTGCTTGATGCTGTGGCACAAAAGTTGTAGGAAGGGAGGTGTTGACCCAAGTTGGTAAATAAAGGGGCATGCATTTGGCGCACATGTGTACGTACAAACACAATGCCTACAACGCACCTTAAGTTAGCTTTACACCGCTAGGTTGAAAACAGTCTTTCTTGTTCTAGCATGTTCCTCTATACATGTGCAAGTCAGCCTGCTGATGTAGAAGAATTTCTGTGTGCAAAAACTGGGGGGTTCATCTCAAACAGGTCAGTTTACCTGCAAGTCTGATTTTCTCATTGTGGGATTTTTTCAATAAGGGATTCATTTTCTTGTCAAAGTTTCATTAATGACTTATTATGCCGTTCTCTCTTGTTTTGGTGATAATCCCAATCTTATTATAGTGGCAACTGCCATTATCTTTTTTCAGTGAGACTTTGGCAAAGTTAAAGTTGTCTTCCTGAATTTCTTTGGCTGCTCCATCATTTTCCTTATTCCAGTAAAAAAATAAAAAAGTAGGTTAGTCTAGCCGTGCCTGGCCTCCCAATCCATTCCACTAAGGAATTACAATGACACAAGACAACTGGACAGTCATTTAACAAATGTGGACTGTTCCTTCTTTTAGCTAAGTTGGCCACGGCTCTAAATAACCTTGTGGATAAAATGTTAATTTCCTTGATAGATTATTGATTGGATTAGCGCCCTGTGGGTCATCGAGATTGTCTTTCTTCCATGAAAATATCTAGTTGTCCATAAGGTTAAAATTTATAACATAAACATTTTTGTCCTGCCTCAAAAACCCCCTCCCCCCCCCCCCCCCCCCCCCTAAACAAAAAAAAAATGACGGTTACAAGGGTACAAGTAAAGAAGAAAAGAGGGAACATTGTGTGGATAATTGGGAACATTTACAGTTATTTGCTTGAATTGGTCTGTATTCCCCTAAGGTCACCAGCCATACTGGCCTGACTGATTGGTTTGATGTACACAGCGGAAATGAAGCTGTCCCCATACCTGCAGTGACTGGAATAGGGTGGTATAAAAACGAGTGTGACCTAGACCTGTACTTGATTTCCGCCAAGCGCTGTTGGACTGTGGTCCATGACTGTGGTTGGGCAGTCTGAACTAGAAACCTTGTGTAGTTAGCAATTCAGGGGAAATTTCTACTGTTTTTCTTTTATAACATCTTTCATTTGGGGTTGATTTTTCTTTGTTTCTGAAGACTTGGAGGAATAAATTCATTTTCATGAATCTGTGATGGGATTGTTACAGTCTCTTACTTGATTGACAAATCCCTTTTGTTTGAAAAAGATTTTTGTTAAAGACAGCTGAATGTGAGAATAGTTCGTTGTTACTGTGTTATTATTTAAAGCTAATGTGGTAGATTGGTTAGTGATTTTATCCCCCCCCCCCTCCTGCATCGTGTTTTTCAGGTGTTGAGGGTCATTAATGCTGTTGTTTCAGGGCCAAGTTAAACTTCTTTTATCACAGTTGATGCTTAGGGCTATATCAACTCTCAGATACCTCTTTCATTATATTGTGGAAAAAACTATGCTTCTACTTTCTCTTGATGTATTCTCTGCATCTAGGGTCACAGTGGTTGTAGTTGGGTTTTATTTTGTTGTGTGTGTGTGTGTGGTGGGTGTGTGTGTGTTGTGCGTGTGTGTGTGTGTGTGTGTGTGTCGTGTGTGCTGTGTGTGTGTGTGTGTGTGTGTGGTGTTGTGTGTATGTGTGTGTGGGAGAGAGAGAGTAAGAGCAGTATTAGTAGTGGTTAAATTTAATAGTAGTACTAGCTTGTAGCTGTAGTAGTTTGGTAGTAAAATCATAATACAGAGGTAGTAAATGGTATTTATTTATATTTAATGTCGTATGCATTCAGTGATTTACTAAAAACACACTGCTGGAATGAGAGAGAGAGAGATAGAGAGAGAGATGTGAGAGAGAGTGTGTTGTTGGTGTGTGGGTTGTGTGTGGGTTTGTGTGTGTAAAGTCAAGAGAGGAGAAGTGTCGAGTGTGCTGTGTGAGTAAGGGAGAGGAGAGGAGACAGAGAGGAAGTGTGTGTGGTCTGTGTGCGTCAGTAGATGAGTGAAAAAAGGGAGAGGAAAGTGTTGTGTGATTTGTGTGCGAGTGAGTGTGTGTGTGTGTATTTTGGTGTGTGAGTATGTGTGAACACTTGTACCCACCTCCTCTCCTGAAGGTCATTCCAGAAACATGCAACGCCCTGTTTCCAAAAGCCAGGCCCTATGTTTGTTGTGGTTGTGAATAGGTTGTCCCATAGACAGGGAGTGAGTGTGGATAGATAGCTTCCGTGACCCTTGGAGGGTTTTCCTCAGTGTGGTGTGTGGTGTGTGTGTGTGGTGTGTTGTGTGTGTTGTGAGTGTGTGTGTGTGTGAGTGTGTGTGTGTGTCTCCATTAGCCCCAGACAATCCAAAAGTCCTCCCCCTGTCCTTCCTGTGTAGCTCAGCCTCTACACCAGCAGGTCTTGTTTTCACTGATAGCAGGAAACTCCCTTAAGCCTGGGGGGAAGGCAGGTTTTGTGAAGGTAGTTGGCGTTTTGCGGGGGTTGGGGTTTTTTTTTGTTGTTTTTTTTTTTTGGAGGGGGGGAGACTTGTTGCCTAAGAAGGCATTTTTTTGGAGAGGATTGGGGGAGGGAGGGGGGAGGAAAACTCGTCAGCCCCGGAGGGGCAGTTTTCAGGGCTGCGACTGTGTTGGGATGGTCTCGTCATTCCTTTTTTTCTCGGGTTCGGTGGTTTCTTATCAACCGGCGGGCGGACAGACAGGAGAACCCAGAGAAGACACCAAGTCCAGAAAACCAGAGAACAGAACCCGCCAGCAGAACCTAGAGAAGAAGAGAAACAGAAAAGACAGGCCAGAACCCAGAAAAGAAGACAAGCCAGCCACCCAGGCAGAAAGAAAGGAAAGCAGAGACGAGGGAATGCAGAGGCTAAGATGGGAAGAACCAGGAGACCACACAGTACTGGGAAAGCGAGGAGAAGGAACTACAGCAAGCACCAGGACAGAAAGACAGAAAGACAGACAGCAGAACCAGAACCAGTAAGACAGCAGACAGAAAGAGCAGAAAGAACAGACCAAGACAGAGTAAGAAAAAGAGAACCACAGAAAAGAAGACAAAGCCAGAGAAGAGAACCAGAGACAGACAGCACAAGCACCAACCAAGAAAGAAAGTAAGGAAAGACAGAAAGTGAAGAGACAGAAAGAGACCAAGCAACAAGGCCACACAGAAGAGAGCAGCAGAGAAGCAAGAGAGAGAATGAGAAGTGAGGACCACACAAGAGAACCAAAGAACCCAGAGGCAGACAGAAGGAGACCAGAAAAGAAGCTGGCAGCCAGAACCAGGAGACAGAGCAACCCAGCAGAAAGAACCAGCAGCCAGGACAAGAATGAGCCCCAGAAAAGGAGAAGACAAGACACAACAGAAGAAGAGAAGAGGCAGGACGACAGAAAGCACTAGAAAGGGAAGGGCAGGAAGCCAGAACAGAAGAAGACAGAAAAGAAAGGACAGAAGACACCCAGAACAGGACAGAGCCAGAGACAGAGGAAGAGAGGCAGCAGACCAAGATACGGCGGACAGCCAGCAAGAGGAACAGACAAGAACCCAGACAGCACCTGAGAGGGCAGCAGAAGGAGCAACAATGACAAGACCAGGAAAAGCCAGGAAGAAACACGAACCAGCACACCAGAAGAATGCCTCCCCAGAACCCCAGAACCCCACACAAGCAAACCAGAAAGAGGAAGACAGAGAGAAAGGAGAGCAGCCAAGAAGCCAGAGAACAGAACAAGAAGACAGATAGCCAAGTGCAGCCAGAAAGCAAGACACAGAAGAAGAGGAACACAAAGGACCAGAACGCAAAAGAACAGCCAGACCAGGAACAGAGCCAGATCAGAGAGCAAGAAATCCAGAGAAGAGAAGCAAGACGAGAAGAAGGAAAGGGACAGACAGACCCAAGAACACAGGCGCAGGACAGAGAAGAAGACAGAAAGCAGAAAGACAGCAGGGCACAGAGGAACAGACCACAGAAAGCAGAACCAGACAGAGAGAACAAAGAGCAGAGCAGAACAGAATGAGGACAGACAGAATCCCAGGACCCAGAGACCACAGACAGAACAAGAAGCAGCAGTAAGGTGAGAGGAGAAAGCACAAGGCACCAAGCAGACAAGCCAAGCAGAACAGACAGACAGCCAGATGAAGACCAGACCAACCCACAGAGACAGCAGACAAGCTGAGAGAAGAGAGAAAGCAGAATCAGAAGACAGCTGCCACTGAGCACAGGAGCCCAGAGAGGCATGCCAGAAGACCCAGTACAGCAGAAAGAGAAAGAGCCAGAATGCCAGGAGAAGAACAGCCAGAGAAGCCACCCAGAAAGCCCACAGAGAGAACCAGAGAGAACCCAGAGAGACCAGCTGAAGAAAAGACTAAAGAACAAGCACAGAGGAAAGCAGACAGAGCACAAGAGCAACACAAGCAGAAGCAGACAAGAGACCCAGAGGAAGAGAGAGCCATACCTAGAAAGGCAGAAGCAGTACAGACATGAGAGAACAGGGTAAAAACAGAAGAGCAGTGAAGCAAGAGACTAGCACAGGAAGAAACCAGAAACAGAAAGAAAAACCACAGATGAAAATCCTCCTCTTGCCCTTGCGGGCCCATGTCCAGTTCATGATGAAAAGATGTGGGAAGTCCTCCAGAAAGAAACTGCAAGTTAGGAGCCCCTAAAGGATGTTGGGGCTCCTTCCACAACTCCTGCAGCCAAACCAGACTGCTGTCCACAAGCTTGAGGGAAAGAAGGCGCAAGCCATGTGTCTAGCCCAGGACAGGTGGAACCTAAGGCGGACATTCGTTGGTGTGGAAGGGCTTTAAAGGGCAGCTATGGCCGTTGGTATTGGACCGTACACACATGGTCAGCATTGCAAGCCATCACCTGCAAGAATGAGGGGGCTGGGAAGGTGGGACCCCTGCACTTGCCTGCTGTCCTTACAGCATCTGCAGTCAACGCTTTGCCAGTGGGCCCCCAGTCACACCTGGCCACCACACAGCCACAAAATAATGATGAGGCACCAAGGACAGTGGCCAGGCACAAAAGTCTGCAGCTTTAATTCAAACAAAACAGTTCACTAGAAACAGGGCTGCTGAAGGCATGAAAAACTACATTACAAAGATTCAGCGCTATATAAATTCAATAACTTTATCATTATTAATAGTATTTATTTTTTTTTATATTGCACACTTGACGTCTCCCACCACTCTGAATCGTTCCTGGGTACACACATACCAACAGGGTATATTTACATTACCACACGACTCCCAGTCATCAGTATTGCACATAGCATAAACTTCATTATAATACCACTTTTAACACACTTTACTGTTTTAAAAAAAACCACAGTATACTGATTAACTTCATAACTCACATTGCTGTAAAAAAATAAAATCAAAAAAATTCTTAAAACATTATAAACACATATTACTGTATAAAAAAACCAAAAAAAAATCAGGGCAGTATACATTGTAAAGCAGGATCACTCACACAGAAAAATTCTGGGCGGCAAAACATGGTGGAATTATCAATGTTCTGTCTTGACACAAGGTGGAGCATGGCAGTGTTAGTAGCCAGAGCCTAAGTACACTGCTAGTTGTGCTGTTGTTCATAAAGGCAGGACACTGGTCAGTTGCAGGTCGATCTGGAATAGATTAGATGGGTCACTGGAGTGATGGTTGATGGAAGGCTTTTGTACACAACTGGATATGAACTGATCCTGCTACAAGATTCAGCATCATATTATCTTAGTGCACAGTTACACTGAGCTGTCACCAGTGAGCAAGTACCACCGATAACACACTGGGCTGTCACCATGGAGCAAGTACAACCTGGATTACACTTTTATCCCCCATTGACCATGTGTCAGGTGGGATTAAAGTGTTCTGTTATCCCCATGTTGTTCAAGGATGTTGAAATACCCATGGACAAACAGGCTACCCACCTAGGATATGTGTACTGTTTAGTTTACTAGGGTGTTTGAGTGGGTGGTTTGTGTGAATTGTGGTGTTTTGTGTGCATATGGTGTGTGTGTGTGTGTGTGATGTGTAGGTAATTGTGCATGTGTTGCTTGCGTGTTAGTTTGAGTACATGAATGCGTTTAAATAAATGCATATGTATTGAGTGCATGCATGTGTTTGAGTTTCCTAGTTTGTGGTGTATGTGAAAAATAAATTGTAATTTAAAGGCTTTTATCTAAAGGAATCGAATAAATTAAATGGTTGATGTATATACGTCTTGTTAATTAATTGCATTGCAGTGGTGGAAAATGGTCAGATGTTGGTATTGCAGCGGTCAGTATGTAGCTTTCCAAGAGGCTTGCTAGAAATTCTTGCAGTGAAAAGTGGAATGGAGGCCAAGGCCGGGGGGGAAAGAGTTAGTTAGTGGTCATTGTCTGTGAGTTTCTCTGTCAGTGAAAACTCCCGGGGTAGGGGGCTTGACTCCTTCATCACTGATGTCTCCGCATAAAATAAAACTTCCTGGGAGCAGGGCGTTGCCTACACTGCCTTTCACTGGTCAGGGCAGTGTGTGGGGCCACATTCAGGCTTAGCGGAGGCCATCCCTTTTCAGGAAGGTGCGGTCAGTTATGCATTTGTTGGGTTTGATGTGTGTTCCATTCCATAGCCTTAGTGCCTGCTCTTTAAGGAAAGACAGGAATCAGCTTTTTAAGGTGTAGGACCAATTGCTTGGCATGGCGTGCGTTTTGCCTAGGCCTGCTGCACATGCAGTACCGAGGGTTCTTAGGTGTTGAAGACTGGAAGATTTAAATGGTTAGTTCAAGCAGTGTTGTCAGTGTTGATTGTTGCTGCTAGCAGGGGAAGAATGAAAGCCCTCTAGCAAATAATTCATGTGCAGGAGATTTTATATATATATGTGTGTATATGTGTATATATATATATATTTTATATATAGAGAGAAGAGAGAGAGGGAAAGGGGGGGATAGATATATATATATATATATATATTTACAGAGAGGAAAGGAGAAGTGAGAGAGAGAGAGAGTGTGTGTGTGTGTGTTGTGTGTGTGTGTGTTGATGTGTGTGTGTGTGTGGGTGTGTGTGTGTGTGTGTGTATGTGGTGAATTAAAGATGCTGAAACATATGTGTTACCGGGGAACTGAGGTGGGGTGGGGAGGGAAGTGGGGGGGTAGGGGTAGGTCAAGGGTGTGATTATGCTGTAAATGTTGTTGTGGAACATCCTGGTTATACATTACATGTTTATTCTGTGAGTGGGAAGGTTGTGTTGTGGAGGGGACAGTGAGGACGGTACGGGAGAAAATCAGAAATCTGGCAGAGGTAAATACTCTGTGCGTATGTGTTGTGTGGGGCGTATTTCTAAGGGGGGCGGGGGGGGGGGAGGTGGTGGTGGGGGGGGGGGGGGGTGGAAGGGGCCCCGTGGGGGGGGGGTGGGGGGGGAGGGGGTCGTAGGGAGGGGGGGTCGGGGGGTGGCGGTGCGGTGTGGGGGGTGTGGGGGGGGGGGTGGGGGGGGGGGAGGGCGGGGGTGGGGGGGGGTCGGGGGGTGGGGGTGGGGTGGGGGGGGTCGGGGGTGGGGGGGGGGGGGGGTGATGGCGGGTGGGGCGGGGGGGGGGGGGTGGGTGTTGTGGGTGGATTGTGGAGGGGGGGGTGTTACAGTAAAACATCACATTATATGACGGCGGTTTTTTGTTGGCATTCCCCAGGGTTTTTATCCTAAGGCAAGCAGTTGTGAGTTAATTGATTAGTAGGTGCTCTGTGTCCCCTCTGTTTCTGTCTTCTGTATGTTGTGTGTGTGAGAGGAGGAGAGAGAGTGAGGAGAGGAGAGAGGACGGAGAGAGAGAGAGAGAAGAGAGAGAGAAGAGAGAGAAGAGAGAGAGAGGTGAGAGAGAAGGAGGGGGTTAGTTTTTAAAAGAGTTTTACAGAGATCTTTTTAATAACCCAATTTTTAAGTAGTTTTTTTGTGTTTTCCATTTGTGGTGTGTTTTGATTGGTTTATGGTTTGTGTTTTCATTTTGCATGTTCAATGACAAAAAAATGCTTTTTAGTGTTTAATTTTCTGATGTGCATTTTTTGTGTTTTTTGATGTCACACGGGGTTTGGTGATCCCAAAGACATCTGAAGGACAGTGTCAAGTGAACAAGTGGGGCTGGGTCTGCCTTTGAAGTGTGTGTGTGTGTTTGTGTGTATGTTATACATGGCTCATCTGGGGGGGGGGGGGGGTTGGTCTACTTGGTTGGGTGCATCAAGGAAGAGGGGAAGGCATGAGATGTTGTGGTGGATCATTGGTAGATGGAATGTTCATTGTGTGAGTTTCAAGGGATGGTGGTTGAAGACAGTGGAGGGCAGGACTGGGAGGGAAGGGACAGTTCAGGTGACTCTGGGCAAAGGTAAATCTGTGTGTGGGTTTTGTGTGATTGTGGTTGGGGAATTTTTTTTTGATTGGGGTGCTGGGGTGTTGTGTGGGTTTTGGATGGTGTAGGGTAGGTGTACGGATGGTGGAGGGATGTTTAAGGGGTGGGGGGAGGGGGTGAAATGACCAATTGTACTGACGATGGTTTCTGTCTGCATTTTTAGGGTTTCTGTAAGTGGCTTCATAATTTTTTTCGTGGTAAGTTGGTGTGTGTGTGTGGTTAAGATTTACACTATTGCACAAATAATGTATTTTTTAAATATTCAGCTATTTTTCTATATGGCTTGGACCGTAGCAGAAGCTGGAAGGAGTAGTTGGGGGTGGGGGGGGGGGGATATGCTGGAAATGGTGTTGTGAACATTTTTGTTGCGTAGATGTTTTGTCTGTGATTTTCAAAGGTGGTGTTGTGGGGGAGGACTTGAGGAAACAGGCCTAAAAGGAAAGACAGTCAGGGACTCTGGCTGAGGTATTGTTACTATGTGCATGTCTGTTATACATGTGTGTGTTTTGTGGTGTGTGGGTGTTTAGTTTTCCAGTTTTAAACGTCCTTCCACCAAAAAGTGATTATCAGACAGATTTTATGTTGTGTGTGTTTGTGTGTGTGTGCGTGCATGTTGGGAGTGTGGGTATGAGTAGTGTGTATTACGTCGTGTTATGTTTGTGTGTTGGCATGTACGAGTGTGTGCGTGTGTGTATGTTGGTGTGTGCATGCGTTGTGTGTGTGTTTGGTGGTGTGTGTATGTGTGTGTGTAGGTGTGTGTATGTTGTGTGTATTGTGTGTGTTGCTTGTGGTCTTGTGTGCAACTGTAAGTAGAGAGGTTAGTGGTTTAAGGGGGGTGACATGAAACATTGTATGTTGTATAATATCTGTTGCATTCTCAGGGTTTTCTGTTCCCAAGCAATCAGACAAGTCAGGTGGGCTGAATTTCTTTTTGATTAGGGATAGTCCTGTGAGTGTGTGTGTTGTGTGTTTTCTTTGGTGGTACAAGGTGCTGCTACATTGGTTAAAAAACATGTTGTATGTGCGTGTTTGTTGCAGGACTGCTGTTTCAAACCCTACATTTTGTCGTGCAGGTTGATAGAGGGTAAACTAAACTTTTCTCAATGTGGTTGTGTGTGTGTGTGGTGTGTTGTGTGTGAGGGTGTGTGTTGTGTGTGGTGTGTGTGTGTGTGTGGGTGTGTGTGTTGTGTGCATAACAGGAGGAGGTTTTCGTTCTGCTTTCTTTTAGAGTGGATTCTTTTTAATTAGATTTTTTATGTAAATAAGATTTTGTGCTTTCCTTTTTGTGTGTTTCATTGTAATTGCTTATTTTTGTTATGACTAATGATGGTTCACTATTAAAAAGTTCATATCCCCGTTGTGTTCTGTTTTGTCTGTCCCTCTCAGTATGTATGTGTTCATTGGGTGTGGGTTGTGATGTCAACAGGGTGTGTTGAATTCCTTACCCCAGTGAAGACATGTGGGAAGGAACGTTGGGGGTGATGTCTGCTTCCTCTCAGGTGTGTGTGTGCGTGTGTATTAAATTATGCTAATTTGTACCAAAAATGTACCACAAAAAAAACATTTTGTCTTTTTAATTATACATGGTTGGTGCAATAAGTAGATGGAGAAGGATCTGTGTATGCGTGTGTGTGGGTTTTGTTTGTTTTGTTTAATGTCTAATCACTTACCTGGTGATTTTAAATTTACACCAACAGTCACCACACAAAAAACACCTTTAACACCTCTTCTCTCTCTTTCTCTCTTCTTCTATTCTCCTTCTCTCTTCTCTCGCTTCTCTCTCTCTCTACTCTCCTCTCTTCTCACTTCTCCTCTCTCTCTCGTGTGTTGTGTGTGGTTTGTTGTGTAAAGGGGTGATAATGTTGATGTTGACATTATTGTAAATTAACTGTTCATTTCTGTTGAGTTTTCAAGTTGGGTGTGTAGGTAGAGGAAGCCAGGCCAGGGAGGAAGAACAGTCAGGGACTTCTGGCAGAGGTAAATTTCTCTGTGTGGGGGGTGGCGTGGACGTGTAGGGCGTGGGGTGTGGATGTGGAGGGTGTGTTTTGGTGTGATGGTGTGGGTTTTTCGGGGAGTGAATTTGCATTGTACTGATTTTTGCTTGTTGTTGCCTATTTCCAGGGTTCTGTACCATCTCAATAAAGACAATCATGGTGGATGCACATTTTTATTAGGTAAGCACTGAGATCGTGCGTGGTGGTTGTGTGGGTGTGTGAGGTGTGTGGTGTGTGTGTGTGTGTGTGGTGTGTGTGTGGTGTTAGTGTGTGTTTTTGGTGGATAAGTTTGCTTCAATAACATTATTTATAATAATAAATAATAATAATAATTAATAATATATAATATATGGAATTTATTTAGCGCTGAATCTTGTAATAAACAACCAAATCGAAAGCGGCTTGCACTACATTCATTTACAGGCATTGCAACTTCGCCTTAAAACATAAATGAGAAATTTCCATGGCGCGCCCACTACAGCACGCCACCACGCTACGCACATCCACATACACACACACAACACAAAACCACACAACACCACTCAACACACACACACAACACACGGAAACAACACTTGGACGGTGAAAGATGCTGTTTGAAAAATAGGGGAAGATATTGTGGGGGGGATAGTCTCAGGTAGGGAAATAGTGTGTTTGAGGATGATTGACGGAATCAAGTGAATGCTTTTTGACGATGGAAGAGGGAGGGCTATTACAGGTGGATGGACGAAACAGAGAAGGAATGCGACGGCCAACTAGTGGTTTGTTTCGAATCTGGGTGTTCGAAAAGCACAAAAGTATCTGCGGTCTGTTACGAAGGGGAAACGGGGATGGAGTGTACAGGTAAAGGACAGTTACAGAGATAAAGAGGGTGCAGAAGATTTGTGGAGACATTTGAAAAACCAGAGGGTAATTGATTTTGATACTTGCATGTCTTTTGTGAGACAGGCATTCATGTGAAGAGAATCGCAGAAGAGGAGTGATGTGTTCAGATTTTTTCTTTCTTAGTACAGGCGAGCTGCAGAGTTTTGTATGCGTTGAGAGAGTGGAATAGATGATGCTGGTTAGGCCAGCCAAAAAAGTGAATTACATGTAGTCTAAACGTGAAAGTATAAGAGAGTGGGACAAGCTTGGAAGTTGCATCAGTTGGACAGATTACTTGCGAATTTCCGAAGCGTTACGCGCCGTTAATTGATAATAGGCAAGGACTGCCAGGTTGGGTGATGAAATTTTTTTCCATTAGAGAGGTGTGTTGTCAAGAATACTCCTAAATACTTCACAGAGTTGGGACAAAGGAAACTGGACGTATTGGCCGAATTCTATTGAAAGGTTTGGTTGATTTGAGGAAAGTTTATGGTTGGGGTTCCTATGAGCATGGGGCTTCGGTTGTAGACGCGTGCATTAAGTTGTAACTGTTCTGGAGTCATCCAGTTTTTGAATGTCTTGAAGGCTAGATTTTACATAAATGTTAGAGAGATTGTCTCTACAGAATTAAACAGTATCTGTGCCCCAACCCCTCGCTAAGTTGGAGTTATCGGATAGGAAAATGAATAAATCAACAAAATGGGGGCCGCGCCCCCCCCACGCCCCCGCCCCCCCCCCCCGCCCAGAATTATGTTTATTATATGTGGAGAGTTGGGCGTTGTAAGAGTAAAGGAAACAGGGCCCAGGGGGACTGATGTGAACCCAT
The DNA here is from genome assembly GCA_028751875.1 of Rapana venosa. Taxonomy (NCBI): domain Eukaryota; kingdom Metazoa; phylum Mollusca; class Gastropoda; order Neogastropoda; family Muricidae; genus Rapana; species Rapana venosa. Next base: position 54,114,037 of record CM054148.1, on the reverse strand, counting down.
GTTTCACAAACCATTTTGTAAGTCCCGCTCTACCCACCTTTGATTGGAATTTTGTTAACAAACAAGCTTTTCTGGGTAACCGGTCTGTGAAGGTATGAAGTATACCTGGTGAGGGCATTGTTTGCAATTTAGTACCTAAAGTATTTTTTGGTGGCGAGGACTAGAAAGATGTATTGAGTTGAGTATATGGTAGAAAAGGCTGGAAGATAAGTCATCGATGAGTGAGGAGGGAGATTTTACTGCTTCAGTAGCAAGTAGAAGTGTATCTAAAGTATTGATAGGGTGGTTGCGGTGCTGTGGTTTTGGGGGATAGGAGGACTGAAAAAGTGGAGAAGATCATTGGAATGAGGTGATGTTGGAGTGTTTGGAACAACTTTTTCTGTTATTTAGAGAATTAAAGGGTAAAGTCGCTCGCTCGAGACTTTATAAAATACAACTCCTATCTTCACAACTATTTCTTACTAGATAGAAATAACTATTATAATCTCATTTAGAGAGAGATGATATGATGATGATGGAAATTTCCTTGATTTATGATATTGAGCTTTACTATTTGATGGTGATTAGGCAATTGGGTTGTGGAAGGCATTGTAATTGTGAGGAAAACAGGATGCAGGTTTTTGGGATCAATGGTTTTTTTCGTCAAATCAAAAAACACAACAAAAAACTCCCATAACATCAAACAAAACAATATTTATCCAACATCCCTCTCTTCTTCCCTATCTATTTTACATTATTCTATTTGTTTTCCCAATTAAATCACCCCTAACAATTCTTAAAATTATCTAACTTTATCTGAAAGAAGTCCAGAAAATATGTAGGAATTTCATACGATTCTTTGTATTTTTAGTCATCGTAGAAGTTTTTGCATATCATGGATTTTATTAAATTTCCCCCCCCACCCAACCCCCCCCCCCCCCTATAATTCAATTAATGTATCACATCTCCCATCTTCATAGGAAGCGTAGTAGTCTTGGGCCCTGTGCAGGTTGGGTTGTTTGTGGGGCTTGGTTGTTAGGGGGTAGAGGGGGTGTGGGGGGGGAGGTGTTATAAAAAAAAGATAAAAAAAAAAAAAGCTATAAAATAATCAAAAAACCTTTATTTTATTAACCTACCCGCCCACCTGCACCCCCCCCCCCGACCTGTCGTGGGGGGAAGGAGGGGGGAGAGGAGAGTTGATTGATGGACAGGGGGGGGAGTAATGGAGCTATGGGGAAGGGGATGGGTAGGTGTGCACGTGGGATGGGTGGTGGGGACCCCCCCCCCCCCCCCCCCCCCCCCCCTTGGAGGCATGATTGATAAGGGGGGAGGGGGGGTGGGGGGGGGGGGGGGGTGGGGGGGGGGTGGGGGGGGGGTGGGTGGGGGGAGGGGGGTTTGTTTTTCGCTTTTTGTTTTTTTTTTTTTAGGGAGGGGGTGCAGGGGGGGGGGGGGGGGTTATTATTTTTATATATAATTATATAAATTAATAAAAAATTATTTATAAATTTTTAATAATATTTAATTTTTTGGGGGGTGGGTGGGAGTTGGAGGTGGTGGTGGAATAGTGTTAAATGTATGGAGTAGGGTGGGATGGGGGGGGGGTGGGGGGGGGAGGGGGGGGGGGGGGGGGTGGGGGTGGGGATGTGGGAGTGGGGGGAGGGGGGGGGTGGTTAGGTGGGGGGTATGGTAGTGTGGGGTTGATGGTGGTTGATGAAGGTGGAGTTTTGGGTGGGTACTGTTGAGGGGGGAGGGGGGAGGGGTCAGGGGGTTGTGGGAATGAGAATGGTTTGGGACAGAGAAAACGATTAAGACTGCACCCGAAGAAAAAACACGTTGGTATGGGGGTGTTGGTGGGGGGGGGGGAGTTTTGGGGTAGGGGTAGGTCAACCTTTGTTGGTTGTTGGGGTGGGGAGGTGGTGTCCCCCTGGTGGAGGGTGGTGGAGGGGGGGTGTGTACCATCGTGGGGGGGGGGTCCCCCCCCCCCCCCTCGGAAGGGTAAAAGGTAGCGGCCTCTATGGGGATAGAGGGGTGGGTTTGGAGGGGGGATTTAGCTTGGTGTTGTGGGAGAGGGTGGGGGGGTAGGAAGGGGTGGAGGGGGTAAGGGGATGGCGTTTTGGATGATGAGGTTGTGGGGTGTTATGGGGGATATGGGTGGGGTGGAGATTTGATTTTTCTCCAAACAACCCCTCAAACATATCTTCCAATCCCTTAATTATCATCCATCAATATAATTAACAAAAACTTTCTATTATTAAATATTAAACCCCACCACCTCTTGTATTCGTTGGTGAAATACAATTAAAACAAACTTTTCTTACATATAATAAAACTACATTCCATTAGGTTTTTTAGGGGCAGCCCCCCCCTGATAAGACTATGGGTAGGTGTTGTTTGTGGTAGGGTATTGGCTTGTCGTGGGTATTGTGTGGTTAAGCATGGAGTTGGATGAGGAGGGGGGAATTGGGGGTATGTATGAAAGGATATGGAAATTTATTTCGGGTTGGATGTTGAGGTTGGAAGGGTGGTAGTGGGGTGGTTTGTTGTTGTGGAGAAGGGTTGGTGGGTGGGTATTGGCTCGCTGAGGTTGTGGTCGATAGGTCGAGGGTGGAGAAGATGACGATAGCGGATTGAAGAACACCCACCCCACCCCACACACAACAAAAAACCCACAACACCACAACCACACATCCAACAAAAAACCCAAAAACCCAAACCCCACCCCCCAACCCCACCCCCAAACACCCCCCCCCCCACCCACACCCCCCCCCACCCCCCCACCCCTAACAAACCAAAAAACCCCCCCCCCCCCCCCCCCCCCCCCCCCCCCCCCCCCCCCCCCCCCCCCCCCCCATATATTCTTCCCTCATTTTCACCCATCCTCCTAATACCCCCTCTCCTGCCCGGCCCCACACAGACACCGTGCACCGTCCCCCCTACGAGGAAGCACGATGGGGAAGAGCCAGGAGATGGGAAAAAAAGCCCACACTGTGGCCGATGATCGTTCGGCCTTCTGCCCGTTGTTCCCCGTATTGGTTTTTTTGCGGCGCGATTATGGCCTAAGTGTGTTAAAGCTGCTTATAGCAGGTGAGAAAGCGTTTTGTTTGTTTGTTGTAATGTTTTTGACATTGCCTCATCTCAGGTGCGAGCATAGCGCTAATGTCCAGCGGCTCTCTCCTGCCATGGTAGCGAACAACACACACTTAGACTCGTGATTGATGGGGGGTGGTTGTTTGTCAGTTTCCTGAGATCACAATAACACACAACTACAGGAATACGCAAACTTAAAACCACACACACTTAAAACCAGGGAACCATCACCACCCACCACACCTTACTTGATTTACACCCACTACGGGGTTGCAATCATTTTCACACTATTTTTACCTTGCACGCCACTCATGCGATGCACAAATACCCACCCACCCCACCCACACCAACTCCAATAACCTGTCACCCTGGATGTGGACAAGCCCCTTAGTTGTGATTAATGGAGGCAGACAGGAGCCCCCTCCCTCCCCGCTTTGCATGGTCGAAGAGTCAAGGGCAAGAGCACTTTAAGAAGAGGGCCAGGTACCACTAGGTCTGTCAAACTCCAGGCTCGAGAAAACCCCTGTCGTGCTCTTAACAAGATGGCGCCTGGCCAGAGGCGCTAAGGGGATATGTTGGGGGTGATGTTCGTGGCACATGCAGGGCAACGGAGCACGTCAAAGCATGTGCAACACACACAGCCACAAATATGCACACACACAACACCACACACTACACAAAATTTGCAACCACACACAACCAACCAAATATGTACACACACAACACAAAAAATTTTGCACCCACGCCACAAACACAACACACACTAAAAAAAAACCCACAAAAAAAAACACAAAAATATGCCACACACACATCACACAATTATGCACAACACACAACAAAACTCAACCACACACCACACTTTGGATGATCTTTAGGGGTGGGTGGGGGGATGAATTGCGATGACCTTGAGGGGTGGGTTTGTGGGGTCATGGTTTAAATAATTCTGGGGGGTGATTCATGTGGTGCTGGGTCGTGTATTTGGAGGTTAAGAGTTTATATCCCATAGGTTGTTTTTTTGTCAAACACTTTTGCTTTGAACAAGCAGTTTTTTCCAGGTAAAATTTTGTATGGCAGGAAATCATTGGATGAGACTTGATTTCTCAACCAAGAAACATCGTGCATTCCTTCAACGATGATGACACTTGTCGTGCATTAACATGTACACACACAACTCATACACCCATCATTTTCAATTATAGAAATGCCTTGCATTCAGTTGCTTGATGCTGTGGCACAAAAGTTGTAGGAAGGGAGGTGTTGACCCAAGTTGGTAAATAAAGGGGCATGCATTTGGCGCACATGTGTACGTACAAACACAATGCCTACAACGCACCTTAAGTTAGCTTTACACCGCTAGGTTGAAAACAGTCTTTCTTGTTCTAGCATGTTCCTCTATACATGTGCAAGTCAGCCTGCTGATGTAGAAGAATTTCTGTGTGCAAAAACTGGGGGGTTCATCTCAAACAGGTCAGTTTACCTGCAAGTCTGATTTTCTCATTGTGGGATTTTTTCAATAAGGGATTCATTTTCTTGTCAAAGTTTCATTAATGACTTATTATGCCGTTCTCTCTTGTTTTGGTGATAATCCCAATCTTATTATAGTGGCAACTGCCATTATCTTTTTTCAGTGAGACTTTGGCAAAGTTAAAGTTGTCTTCCTGAATTTCTTTGGCTGCTCCATCATTTTCCTTATTCCAGTAAAAAAATAAAAAAGTAGGTTAGTCTAGCCGTGCCTGGCCTCCCAATCCATTCCACTAAGGAATTACAATGACACAAGACAACTGGACAGTCATTTAACAAATGTGGACTGTTCCTTCTTTTAGCTAAGTTGGCCACGGCTCTAAATAACCTTGTGGATAAAATGTTAATTTCCTTGATAGATTATTGATTGGATTAGCGCCCTGTGGGTCATCGAGATTGTCTTTCTTCCATGAAAATATCTAGTTGTCCATAAGGTTAAAATTTATAACATAAACATTTTTGTCCTGCCTCAAAAACCCCCTCCCCCCCCCCCCCCCCCCCCCTAAACAAAAAAAAAATGACGGTTACAAGGGTACAAGTAAAGAAGAAAAGAGGGAACATTGTGTGGATAATTGGGAACATTTACAGTTATTTGCTTGAATTGGTCTGTATTCCCCTAAGGTCACCAGCCATACTGGCCTGACTGATTGGTTTGATGTACACAGCGGAAATGAAGCTGTCCCCATACCTGCAGTGACTGGAATAGGGTGGTATAAAAACGAGTGTGACCTAGACCTGTACTTGATTTCCGCCAAGCGCTGTTGGACTGTGGTCCATGACTGTGGTTGGGCAGTCTGAACTAGAAACCTTGTGTAGTTAGCAATTCAGGGGAAATTTCTACTGTTTTTCTTTTATAACATCTTTCATTTGGGGTTGATTTTTCTTTGTTTCTGAAGACTTGGAGGAATAAATTCATTTTCATGAATCTGTGATGGGATTGTTACAGTCTCTTACTTGATTGACAAATCCCTTTTGTTTGAAAAAGATTTTTGTTAAAGACAGCTGAATGTGAGAATAGTTCGTTGTTACTGTGTTATTATTTAAAGCTAATGTGGTAGATTGGTTAGTGATTTTATCCCCCCCCCCCTCCTGCATCGTGTTTTTCAGGTGTTGAGGGTCATTAATGCTGTTGTTTCAGGGCCAAGTTAAACTTCTTTTATCACAGTTGATGCTTAGGGCTATATCAACTCTCAGATACCTCTTTCATTATATTGTGGAAAAAACTATGCTTCTACTTTCTCTTGATGTATTCTCTGCATCTAGGGTCACAGTGGTTGTAGTTGGGTTTTATTTTGTTGTGTGTGTGTGTGTGGTGGGTGTGTGTGTGTTGTGCGTGTGTGTGTGTGTGTGTGTGTGTCGTGTGTGCTGTGTGTGTGTGTGTGTGTGTGTGGTGTTGTGTGTATGTGTGTGTGGGAGAGAGAGAGTAAGAGCAGTATTAGTAGTGGTTAAATTTAATAGTAGTACTAGCTTGTAGCTGTAGTAGTTTGGTAGTAAAATCATAATACAGAGGTAGTAAATGGTATTTATTTATATTTAATGTCGTATGCATTCAGTGATTTACTAAAAACACACTGCTGGAATGAGAGAGAGAGAGATAGAGAGAGAGATGTGAGAGAGAGTGTGTTGTTGGTGTGTGGGTTGTGTGTGGGTTTGTGTGTGTAAAGTCAAGAGAGGAGAAGTGTCGAGTGTGCTGTGTGAGTAAGGGAGAGGAGAGGAGACAGAGAGGAAGTGTGTGTGGTCTGTGTGCGTCAGTAGATGAGTGAAAAAAGGGAGAGGAAAGTGTTGTGTGATTTGTGTGCGAGTGAGTGTGTGTGTGTGTATTTTGGTGTGTGAGTATGTGTGAACACTTGTACCCACCTCCTCTCCTGAAGGTCATTCCAGAAACATGCAACGCCCTGTTTCCAAAAGCCAGGCCCTATGTTTGTTGTGGTTGTGAATAGGTTGTCCCATAGACAGGGAGTGAGTGTGGACCCCCCTCTTTTTTTTCCTTACAACAAAAACTGACTTGATGGGGGTGGTTCAGTTCCTGAATCACGTGCAATTTGTTGAACGGCAGTAGGGTCAGATTAAAATGGGTCACGAGACCAGCGCAGTCAGGTAAACACAATTCATAAGTCGAATCGAAATTTTGAACAATTCAACAAAGATGAAAATTATACATCGAAATATCTCAAAAAGTAGATAATAACAAAGAAAAATGTTCTGACCAAATAACTCAGGGTGAAAACACGGACAAGAAGATGTAAAAATTTCTTGAAAGGAACCAGAAAAAACACACACATCCAGCATTCAAACACAGAGCTACACACAGTGCTGCCGACAGGCGCAAAGGCAGATCACCACCATTTAAGTCATGACATCAATAATGTTGTATGTTCGTGGTTACAGGATTTGCTGTTTTAAAACAAACATTTGGTGCAGTTGATAGAAGTGACTGAACTTGTTTCTCAGCGTGCGTGCGTGCGTGTGTGTGTGTGTGTGTGTGTGTGTGTATGTGTTTGTGTGTCAGAGAGAAAGAGAGAGAGAGTGAAAGAAGGGGGTACCTTTGTTTTATACAGATTTATTCTGTGAGTTTCAAGGTTGGTGTGTGGAGACAGCGAGGGCAGGACTGGGAGGAAGACAGTCAGGACTAGCAGAGGTAAATTGGTTGGGTGGGTGTGTTTTCTTTGGTGGACAGGGTGCTGCAAACATTGTTTAAATCATGGCATCAACAATATTGTATGTGTGCATTTGCAGGATTACTGTTTGAAAACATAGGTTTGTCTACAGGTAACAAAAGGTAATTAAACTTGTTTCTCAATGTGTGTGTGTGAGAGAGAGAGAGAGAGAGAGAGGAGAGAGAGGAGAAAAGATGAAGAGAGGAGAGAGATGAGAGAAGGAGAGAGAGAGAGAGAGGAGAGAGAGAGAGAGAGTGAAGAAGTGAAAAAAGGAGGTATTGGTTTTTTAGGAAATTAATTTTGTGAGTTTCAAGGTTGGTGTGGAGAAGTGGAGGACAGGACTGGGTGGAAACAGTCAGAACTGTGGCAGAGGTATTACGTTTGTCTGACTCTGTGTGTGTGTAGGGGGGGGGGGGGGTTTTTGGTCGTAGGTGCTAGCATACATATTTAAAACATGACAGCAACAATGTTGTATGTGTGTGCAGGGCTGCTGTTTAAAAACATACATTTTTGTGCAGGTTAATAAAAGGAACTGACTTGTTTCTTGGTGTGTGTGTGTGTGTGTGTGTGAGAGAGAGAGTGAGAGAGAGAGAGAGAGAGAGAGAGAGAGAGAGAGAGAGAAGAGAGAGAGAGTGAGAAGGAGGTAGGTCTGTTATATAAAGATGTTTTTGATTGACATTTTTTGAGAACTTTATGTCTATGTTTCCATTTTTGTGTGTTTCTTTTGTTTGTTTATTTTTGTGTGTTTCTTTTTGCATGATCACTTCAACACTGTCCTACGTTGAGGGAGAGAACCCTTTTTCCCAGTACACCTGCACTGTGCACATTTACACTAAGGTATAACATATTTCTGCATTAGTTATAAGAGTGCACTTGAGCCTGTTAGTGGTTGGAGTTTGCCTCTGAGGTGTGTGTTAGATGACACATATTTGTACAAGTAATGTTGTACAACCCCCTCACCCCCACCCCTCCCTGATTTTCTTTTACATGGTTGGTGCATCATGAAGCTAAAAATATCTTCGTAAACTGCTGCAAATTTTGTTGTGGAAACTTTGTACATACATGTATATATTCTGTGAGTTTCAAGGTTGATGTGTGTAGGGACAGTGGAGGACAGGACTGGGAGGGAGACAGTCAAGACTCTGGCAGAGGTAATTAATTACTCGTACTTGTATGTGTGTGTGTGTGTGTGTTCTTCAGTTTAACGTCTATTCACATTTAGTGATTTTAGACGGTTTTGTGTTTTCTTTGGTGGACATAGTGCTGCATACATTGTTTAAAATATGGCATCAACAATGTTGTATGTGCGTGTTTGCAGGATTGCTGTTTAAAAACCTACATTTGTGTGCAGACTAATAGAAGGTAACTGAACTTGTTTCTTGGTGTGTGAGCAAGTGACAAGGGGAGGTGGTTATGTTTTATACAGATGTTTTTTTATTGAGATTTTTTGAAGTAGTTTATTTTTGTGTTTTCCTTTTTGTTTTTTATATGTTCACTGGAACACTATCCCTATGTTAAGTGAAAGAACGCCTCTTTCCCAGCACATGTGCACTGTGCCCATTTGCACAAAAATGTAAGTTTTAGCACTTTAAATTTTTTTTCACATTATGTCACACTTTTGTTGATTGGAAACTAACAGTTTTGGGTAGATAAAGTCAATATCTTGTATGAGAAAATACTTTTAGGCCACATAAAATAATTCTACATTAGTTATGAGAGTGCACTTGACCTTGTGGGGCCTGGAGTTTACCTCTGAGGTGTGTGTGTGTTAGACTATGTATATTTGTACAAATAATCTTGCACAAAAAATACTGGTTTTCTTTACATAGCTGGTGTATAAACAAAACTAAAACGGGGGGGGGGGGGGGGGGGGGGGGGGGGGGGGGGGGGGGTTGTTTGGGGGGGGGGGGGGGGGGGGGGGGGGGGGGGGGGGGGGGGGGGGGGGGGGGGGGGGGGGGGGGTTAACTAAAGGGGGGGGGGTTAAACGAATGTTTTTTTGTGATTGAAGGAGTTTTGGGATGGGGAAAAAGGGGGAGAAAAGTCGGGATTGGAAGAGGAAATTTTTTTTTGGGTTTATTTTTTTTTTATTATTTATTTTTTTGTTTTTTTTAAAAAATTTAAAATTTGGGGTTTTTTTTTTTGAATTTCGTATACATTTTTTAAAAACTTGTAAAATGTGTGTGTGTTTAAATTTTTTTTAAAAAAACCATTTTGTGGGGGGAAATTAAAGTAAAAACTTGTTTTTGGTAGTGAGAGGGTGAAAGGAGGGGTATTTCTGTTTTTAAAAGTTTTTTTATTGCAATTTTTGAATTTTTGCTTTTGTTTCCCTTTTGTGTATGTCTTTTTGCATGTTTATTTTTGTGTTTCATTTTTGCATGTGCCTTGAACAATATCCTAATATATGGAAGGAGCCTCTCTTTCCCAGTACACTGTACAGTACACATTTGCACCAACTATGACATATTTCTGCCATTAGTTATAGAGTGTACTTGACCTTATTGGGGTTTGGAGTTTGGTCTGTGGTGTGTGTGACACATCATATTTGTACAAATAATTTGTGCAGGAAAAACCTGATTCTTTTTTACATGGTTGCTTATAAGAAGCTGTAGATATCTTGGGGAAAGGGGCCTGCTCAAAATTTGGGTTTTGGAATTGTGTACATAGTGTTCATTTTGTGAGTTGCAAGGTTGTGGTATAAAGACAGTAGAGGACAGGACTGGGAGGAGACAGTCAGGGCACTGGCAGAGGTAATAATTGTGTGTTGTGTGTGTGTGTGTGTGTGTGTGTGTGTGTGTGTGTGTGGGGGTTTTGTGTGTTTGTTTTTGGTGGACAAGGGGCTGCATACATTGTTTAAAACATGGCATCAACAGAGTTGTATGTGCATGTTTGCAGGATTGCTGTTTAAAAAACTTACATTTATGTGCAGGTTGATAAAAGGTAACTAAACTGGTTTTATAGTGTGTGTAAGAGAGTGAAACGAGGATGTAGTTTTGTTTCATAGGGTTGTTTTTTATTTAGATTTTTAAAGCAGTTAATTTTTTTGTGTTTTCATTTTTATGTGTGTCATTTTTGCATGTTCACTGGAACACTATCCCTATGTTAAGTGAAAGAACGCCTCTTTCCCAGCACACGTGCACTGTGCGCATTTGCACAAAAATGTAACAGTGTTAGCACTTTTCTAAACTTTTTCGCATTATGTCATAACACTTTTGTTGATTGAAAACTGACAGTTTTAGGTAGATAAATTCAATATCTTGTGCGCTAAAATACTTTTACACTGCATAAAATAATTCTGCATTAATTATGAGAGTGCACTTGACCTTGTTGGGCCTGGAGTTTACCTCTGAGGTGTGTGTGTGTGTTAGACTATGTTTATTTTTTAAATAATCTTGCACAAAACCCCCTGATTTTTTATTTACATGGCTTTGTATGAAGAAACTGAAGATATGGGGGGGGGGGATTAATATGTTGCAAATATTGTGGACATAGTGTACATGAATGTTTAATCTGTGAGTTGCAAGGTTGGAGTGTGGAGACGGTGGAGCACAAGACTAGGAGGAAGACAGTCAGGACACTGGCAAAGGTAAATTGTTTGTGTGTGTGTGTTTCATTTATTTGTTGTTCTTGTATTTTGAGGATTATGTATGTGTGTGTTGTTTGGTGGACAGGGTGCTGCATACATTGTTTAAAACATGGCATCAACAATGTTATATGTGCGTGTTTGAGGGATTGCTGTTTGAAAACATACATTTGTGTGCAGGGTAATACAAGGTAACTGAACTTGTTTCTTGTGTATGTGAGAGTGCATGAAAGGAGGAGGCAGTTCTCTCTTATACAGATGTTTTTTTATTTTGCGACTTTTTAAAGTAGTTTGTTTTTGTGTTTCCATTTTTGTGTCTTTTTGCATGTTTATTTTTGTGTTCATTTTGCATGTGCACTTGAACACTATCCAAATTTATGGGAGAGGACCTCTCTTTCCCAGTACACGTGTACAGTACACATTTGCACCAACATATGACATATTTATGCATTAGTTATGAGAGTGTACCTGACCTTCTTAGGGACCGAGTTTGCAACTGTGGTGTGTGTGTTACACTATGAATATTTGTATAAACAATTTTGTACAGGAAAATCCTGATTCTTTTTTACATGGTTGGTGCATCAAGAAGCTGTAAACATCTTTGGAAGAGGGGGGGTGTGGAGGGGAGGGGGGGGTTTATATTTCTTGCAAATGTTTTTTGTTGACATTGTGTGCATACCGGGTTCATTTCTGTGAGTTGCAAGGTTGGGTGAGGAGACATTGGAGGACAGGACTGGGAGGAGAACAGTCAGGACTCTGGCAGAGGTAACTAGTGTGGTGTGTGTGTGGTGTGTGTGTTTTGTGTGTGTGTGTGTGTGGGGTGTGTGTGTGTGTTGTATTGTCTGGTGGACAAAGTACGAAATCAATTTTTAAAACAGGGCATCAACGATGTTGTATGTGCGTGTTTTCGGGATTGCTGTTTGAAAACATGCTTTTGTGTTTCAGGATAATACAAGGTAACTGAACTTGTTTTATATGTTTGGAGAGAGTGAAAAGAAAAGTAGTTTTGTTTCATAGGGTTGTTTTTGATTGGGTTTTGGAAGTAGTTTATTTTTGGTGTTTTCATTTTTGTGTGCATCTTCTTTGCATGTTCACTGGGAACACTATCCCTATGTTAAGAAGAGAAACTCTTTTTTCTCAGCACACTGCACTGTGCCATTTGCACAAAATGTAGCAATTTTTGCACTTTTCTACATTTTTTTGGCATTAGTCATTAAAACTCTTGTTGATTGGGAAACTGACAGTTTTTTGGTAGATAAAATTTAATATCTTGTGCGCTTAAATACTTTTAAGCTGCATAAAATATTTCTACATTAATTATGAGAGTGCACTTGATCTTGTTGGGCCTGAAGTTTGCCTCTGAGGTGTGTGCGTGTGTTAGACTATGCGTATTTGTAAAATAATCTTGCACAAAAAACCTTGATTTTTTATTTACATGGCTGGTGTATAAAGAAACTGAAGACATGGTGGGGGTCAGGGTGATATGTTGGAAATATTGTGGACATAGTGTACATGAAAGTTTAATCTGTGAGTTGCAAGGTTGGTGTGTGGAGACGGTGGAGCACAAGACTAGGAGGAAGACAGTCAGGACTTTGGCAGAGGTAAATTTTGTGTGTGTGTGTTTTATTTATTTGTTGTTCTTGTATTTTGAAGATTATGTAAGTGTGTATTGTTTGGTGGACAGGGTGCTGCATACATTGTTTAAAACATGGCATCAACAGTGTTGTATGTACGTATTTGCAGGATTGCTGTTTGAAAACATGCTATTGTGTGCAGGATAATACAAGGTAACTGAATTTGTTTTAAAGTGTGTTTGAGAGAGTAAAATGACGAAGTAGTTCTGCTTTATACAGATGTTTTTGATTGGGATTTTGGAAGTAGTTTATTTTTGTGTTTTCATTTTTGTGTGCGTATTTTTTGCATGTTCACTTGAACACTATCCCTATGTTAAGGGAGAGAACCTCTTTTTCCCAGCACACGTGCACTGTGCACATTTGCACAAAATGTAGCAGTTTTAGCACTTTTCTAAACTTTTTGGCATTATGTCATAATACTCTTGTTGATTGGAAACTGACAGTTTTAGGTAGATAAATTCAATATCTTGTGCGCTAAAACACTTTTACGCTGCATAAAATATTTCTGCATTAATTATGAGAGTGCACTTGACTTTGTTGGGGCCTGGGGTTTGCCACTGAGGTGTGTGTGTGTTACACTATGCATATTTGTACAGATAATCCTACACAAAAAACCCTGATTATTTATTTACATGGTTTGTGTATGAAGAAACTGAAGATATGTGGGGGAGGGGTGATATGCTGAAAATATTGTGGACATAGTGTACATGAAAGTTTAATCTGTGAGTTGCAAGGTTGGGGTGTGGAGATGGTGGAGCACAAGACTAGGAGGAAGACAGTCAGGCTTTGGCAGAGGTAAATTTGGTGTGTGTGTGTTTTATTTATTTGTTCTTGTATTTTGAGGATTTTGTGTGTGTGTTTTATCTTTGGTAGACATGGTGCTGCATACATTGCTTAAAACATGGCATCAACAATGTTGTATGCGCGTGTTTGCAGGATTGCTCTTTAAAAACATACATTTGTGTGCAGGGTAATAGAAGGTAACTGAACTGGTGTCTTGTGAGAATGAGTAGAAGGGGGAGGTAATTTTGTTTTATTAAGATGTTTTTGATTGACATTATTGAAATAGCTTATTTTTGCGTTTTCAGTTTTGTATGCCTCTTTGTGTGTGTATTTTTGTGTATTGATTTTGCATGTTGAATTCAACACTATCCCTACGTGAAGGACAGAACCCCGCTTTCCCAGCACATTTTGCACTGTGTGCATTTGCACTAACATCTAATATATTTCTGCATTAGTTATGAAGTGTACTTGACCCATTTGGGGTAGGAGTTTGCCTCTGAGGTGTGTCTGTGTGTTAAGATATGCATATTTGTACCAAGAATGTTGTAATGCTGTGAATTTTGTTGTAGACATTTTATACATAAATGTTTATTCTGTGAGTTGCAAGGTTGGTGTGAGGAGACAGTGGAGACAGGACTGGGAGGAAAACAGTCAGGACTCTGGCAGAGTAATTATTGTGTGTGTGAGTGTAAAGTGTGTGTGTGCGTGCATATTTGTTATCTTGGTGGACAGGTGCTGTATACATTGTTTAAAATATGGCATAAAAAGTGTTGTATGTGCGTGTTTGCAGGATTGCTGTTTGAAAACATACATTTGTGTGCAGGGTAATAGAAGGCAACTGAACTTGTTTTTTGTGTATGTGAGAGTGAAAGGAGGAGGTAGTTTTGTTTTGTAGAGATGTTTGGATTGATATTATTGAGGTAGTTTATTTTTGTGTTTCCATTTTTGTGTACTTCTTTTCTTTGTGTATTTTTGTGCATTGATTTTTGCATGTTCACTTCAACACTATCCCTATGCTTTGGGACAGAACCCCTCTTTCCCAGCACACGTGTTCTGTGTACATTTGCACTAATGTATAATATAATTTCTGTACTAGCTACGAGAGTGTACTTGACCCCGTTGTGGCAGGAGTTTGCCTCTGTTTGTGTGTGTGTGTGTGTGGTGTGTGTGTGTGTGTGTTGTGTGTGTGTGTGTGTTTGTTAAGCTATGCATATTTGTGCTGAGAATGTTGTAATGCTGCAAATTTTCTTGTGGACATTTTGTACTTGCATGTTCATTTGTGAGTTGCAAGGTTGGTGTGTGGAGACAGCGGAGGGACAGACTAGGAGGACGACAGTCAGGACGCTGGCAGAGGTAATTACTCTCTGTGTTTGTGGGGGGTCAAGGTTGAAGTGTGTGGATGGGGGAGGGGGTAAGAGGGTAGGTGGGTGGGGCTCACTGCTTCTCAAACCCTCCATTTAGTTTCCCAGCCAAAGTTCATGACTGGCAGCTGGCAGGGCGTGGATATAAATAAACAGGGCAAAAGGAAAGGCAGCACTAGCCGCTTGCAGCTGTAGCCGTGTTCAGCTGTAAATAACCCTTGTGTCTTTCACACATCCTCTTGCACAGTGAATTGTTTAAAAATGACAAGCAAAGCACTCTTAAAATGAGCTTTAAACGAGCTTTCTTTTGACTCCAAACTTCATGTACTTTCTTTCATACTGGTTGATGTGACAGCAGTTCAAACAGACATGAAGATAAACAGGAGAGGTGCAGGAAGAAACACAATCACAAAAAACAGACATTTCTAACTCTCTCTGTAAAAAAGCATATATTTATATTATATAAACAATGAACATAGCGAAAACATTGAATATGTCTGCATGCAGACTAACCTTTTTTGGGGGGCTGTTACATTGAACCTGTTGGCAGAACGAGGCCATAAATAAACACACCGTAGCGGCTACCGGCTACCGCAGCCGTCCCGCTGTGAGAGGCAGGGTGATGGAGAGTGTGGGGAGAGAGTCTGCCGCAGTCATTAGTGTCAGCTTTCTGACTTCTCTATAAACACTCCTGCTGGTCAGGCGTTACAGCACGTACACAGTCTACTGTTTCATCAGCTTTTAGCGGTATCCTTGCTACAGCTGAAGGTTTGTTCATGAACCAATTCCAGTACAGCTCATAATTATAACCCCGAGAACACAGTAGAAAACAAATGTCTGTCAGTATCCTATACTGTCCATCAAGCCAAGATACCTCACAAATGGCTCAGGTTTTTATTTCACTGATGTTTCTGATACTATTAAAAAAGCATTTTCTGATCCTGTTAAGAAATTGTTGTGATCAAATGTTTATCTACTTATCAGTCCTGTGTTGTGTAAAAAAACAAAAAACAAATTGCACACAGGCCTACACTTTGACATCAAAGCAACACCCAAAAAAAAGCGGAAAGAAAACACACACACACAAAACGGATGACAAAATTTACAAAACTGCATATACACGGGAACTAGATTTTTAAAAAAAGCACATGAGTGCTTATTCCATTATCCTTGAAATAAAAGAATAAGCAAAATAAATAAACACACACACATGAGCTCACGTGCACACACACACATACACACACAAGCAGACAAACATACACACACACACAAAATAGCATAAATACATGTACGCATACCCTATACTCACACATACGTGCGCACGCACACTCATACACATGCGCATGTGCACACCACACACATGTAACTACAAGAAGATGCACACGGCACACATGTGCTTGAGAAAACTAACAACTTGAAAGTGACACACAGCCAGGAAGCACCTGGCACATGTAGGTGCTGTGGCCGATCACACAAACACACACACACACACACACACACACACACGTTCACACATGCATACACGGGCACATACGCATACACGCACGCACACACAAGTGCGCGAACACACACCACGCGCAAACGCACACGCGCGCAGCCCACGCACGCACCACACTCACATCCCCGCACACACACACACAATAACACACACACACACACGCACACGCATGCATGCAGGACGCACACCACACACACACACACTAACACAAAGTAGATTCTCCCCCCCCTCTCTCTCTCTCCTCCCCCCCCCTCTCTCTCTCTCATCCTCCTCCCCCCCCCTCTCTCTCTCTCTCTCTCTCTTATTCATCTCCTATTTTAGGGTTGTCTGAAGACTTACTACTGACTTACTTACTTACTTACTTACACACACACACACACACACACACACACACACACACACACACACACACACACAGAGAGAGAGAAGAGAGAGAGAGAGAGAGAGGGGAGAGAGAGAGAGAAAACACACAAACACTCAGCCCTTCGTTTCTTGGGAAACACCCTGTTTGTAAAAAAAATGTTTAAAATTAGTTAACCTAATTAGCTGTAAGGGAGGCACCGTGGTCGAGTGGTTCAGGCGGTCAACTCATGATCCAGAGGTCGCGGGTTTGATCCCCGCTCGGCTCGGTGTTGTGTCCTTGGGAAAGACACATTACTCCTATTTTCCTCACTCCACCCAGGTGTACAAGTGGGTACCAGCTCTGCTGGGGAAGTATCTGGCGACAGACTAGCGTCCTGTCACAGGGGTGGTGAAAAACCATCAGTTCGCTTAACGCTACAGAAACCGGGATAAGCTCCAGCTCTATGGGCCTTCTGGCTCGAAAGAACATACTTTTTAATTAGCTGTACAACCGTCACCACAAACAAGTAAAGCAGGTATTAAAGTTTTGTTCACTAAAGTATGAGTACTGTAAAAATCAAGTAGGACATCCAGCAGCGAATGATAAATAAGCCTTTCAAATAAAAATTCACCCAGTCGCTAATAGACAGCAAAGAAGGAATGTGTGCTGGCACCGCGAGACGCTGGACTTGGACCCCTGACCGCGCGGTGCCTAGATAGCAGCCAGATGGTATTTAGGTTACGGAGTGAGAGTGCCAGCCGCAAACTAAAGAGTGGGGTTTTTCCTGTTTTGAGCAGCCCTGGGCTGTGACATAACATTCTACTGATGATGGTTTTCTGTTGCATTCTGGGGTTTTCTATACCAAGGTAGTCAGATGGCTGCCACATTTTATTAGGTTATTTTTATTAGGGTATGTGTGAGTAAGTGTGTGTGTGTGTGAAATGCTGTGCTTGTGTGTTTGTGCCTGCATTCGCACATAGGACCTGGGTTTAAAGTATTACATGAAGAACCTTTGGGGGAAGAGTGGAGTTAAGCCTGATGCAAACCTGTGCACCCTCCGTATTTCTGCCCCATGTGTTAGTTGGAAAATTCAAAAATATTATTTGTGACAAAAAATATTTGACAAATTTGTGGCAAAATTAGCCATTCATTTTTCTAAGTGACATTTTGAACCTGTGCTACATGTCTCACATTAGTGACATGTAAGCTTTCATTCACAAGTGGTGTCAGACACAGTTGGAAAATAACAAACTACTACAGCACTTCTAAATTATTAAAGCGCTGCTGTCTTGGAAAATTGTGGACAAGTAAACTTTTCACATCCTCAAAATATCACAGATCATTAAAATGACAGAATCACTTGTTCCAAAGTGATATTAGCATTGAACATGGCCCCACTGTGCTGCTGTACTGAACTGCAGCACAACACACACACACATGGCTTGCTTTCTGTGTGACCGTACAATAGTGATGTCCTGGTGAGTCCATTCTGAAATCAGATGAATTGTTCATCTGCTTTTGTACAGGGGTTACTACACCATGATGTTAAACTGAGGAAGGCCTGTGATCTTCTTCACAAGAGAGTGGACTGATTTTATCAGTATGTTCGTTGACGCAACACACACTGGTTTTGTCATGGAGAAAAATTAACCAGGCTAGGACCGCACGCACGCACATGCATACTCACTCACTCACTGTAACACACACACTCACTCTCTCTCCTGTTACACACACATACTGTTTCCCCCCACTCCCCTCTTCACTAGTCTCTTCCCACCCACCTCTGTCTCAACCTGTCTCTCTCTCCCTCTTTTTCTGGTCCTTCCCCTCTACTCCCCTCTTCCGAAGCCCCCCCCTCCCCCCCCCCCCCCCCCCCACACACACACCCAAACCACCTCTCTTCTTACTTACTTCCACACACACACACACACTCACACACACACTCACACACACACACTACACACAACACACACACACTCACACACACACACACAATCAATTTTCATATGTTCGTGTCTTAAAACTTTAAAAAGTAATAGAAATGTTGAACAGCATCCCCATATATCAGACCTATGAGATTTCCTCATTTATGAAAAAGAAAAAAGTTATGAACTTTTGTATAGTGGAAAGAAATGGGGGGAAAGCAAACAAATGAAGAAAAAAAGCATGATTCAATTTAAAAGAGAAAAGTGAAAAAAGTAATTTACCATCTCCTGTTGAAGAAGCATGTTGCAAACAATGCACAGAAATGCTGAAACACTGTGA
This sequence comes from Rapana venosa, assembly GCA_028751875.1. Lineage (NCBI taxonomy): Eukaryota > Metazoa > Mollusca > Gastropoda > Neogastropoda > Muricidae > Rapana > Rapana venosa. Next base: position 54,095,329 of record CM054148.1, on the reverse strand, counting down.
AAAATACTGAAAAAGCCATGAAAATAGTGACCTCAGTGGTATGGGGGTGCACAGGTTTGCTGGTGTTAACTCCAGGGGGAAAATCTTGAACTGGGCTTGAACCTAGGCCATGGCACTGATAATGTAATGCACAACACTCTGTCAACTTGGCTTCCCTGTGTGAGTGTGTGTGTTTATGTGTGTGTGTGTGTGTTCAATTTCAGTTTCAGTTGGGTTTTTTTAAATTTTTAAACAATCAATTTGAAGTTTTTGTTCCCCAGGATAATGAATAAGCACAAGTGTGTTTTTCTACAATTTCAAGTAGTTTTATAAATGTTGCCATTCATTCCCACAGGGCACAATGGCCTTCTCTTCCAGAAAGACGGAACATGTTTTAACCTTTTTCACATGTCACACATGGGACCTCGATTTATAATCTGACATGAGGGACTTTGAGGGGGGTGGAGTCAGTGGTAACAGTATTGGTAATAATGATGGACATTTCTTGAGAGTTTTTCTCCTTCATGATGGGGGTAGCACAAAGCACTTTACATTATTCCACAAAAAAGTCACAAGTAATACACCCAGATACATAATATCTCAGTGTCACACATACACTGCATTGAAATAAAGAAAGTCAGATATAAGCAACGTACATAAACAGCGATTCTAAAAACAAACAGTAACAGACACAAAACATAAATACATACCACATGAATAATACCTACCTACCTATCCCTTCACACACACTCACACACACACGCACACGCACACACACACACACACACATTATTGGAACTTTAGTAAGAAGCTTGAAAAAGATGAGTTGCATGTTGGTGTGAACTCTAGGGGGAAAATTCCCCTTGAAAGGGTGTCTCTCAGTAAATGGCTTGAACCCAGGACATCAGATCACAAGCTTACCTCTCAAACCACCAGACCATCTCACCCCTCCATTCCCTTCCCCCACATTGGATCTGAAAATGCTCTTCTTTCTTTTCCACATGTACTTTTACAAGAACTGGCTGTCTTTGTGGGAAGATGGGCTGATGTACATCACACACACACACACACACACACACACACACACACACACACACACACACACAACACACACACACACTCACACACACACACACAACACACCACACACACAGATTATACAAAGAAAGGTTGTTTACATCATTAGTTAGGAAACAAAATCCCATACAGCTGGCAGAGCTGGAAATAGCTGATAGCTCCATCCTGGTTAATGCCATGGGGATCACACCATGCTGATGGCAGAGCTGGCCATATGCTGTAAGAATAATAATAATAATAATGATAATAAATGCAATTTGTATAGTGCTATATCTTGCACAGACAAAACTATGTGCTTACACTTAACCCATTCTTACACAGTCATGCAACCAATAACAATTAATAGAATGTACAACACACACACATACAGCACGAAAATTTCTCTACAGGTGTAAAAAAAGCTTATTCATATTTCAGTACACTGTCAGTCTGTACAAAAGCAAAAAGTAGAAAACATCTATACCATTGTCTCCCCCCTCCCCCACCTACCCCACACACACACATAGACACACACACCCCACCCCAAAACACACACACTGATACCATGCCATACAGGTAGGTAGTGTAACCCAAATAGTAGATCTCTCTGTCTTTGTTTCCGTCTCTCTCTCTGTGAAACACACACACACACACACACGCATGCATGTTTGCACACACACACACAAGAACCCACATCAAGGAGATATATTTCCCCCTGGAGTTAACATCAGTGTTGACCCCACTCTCCCCCAAATGTCTTTGGTATGAGACTATAAATGGAGGTTCTGTGTTTACACACGCAGTAATCTTTTACACACATTAAACCCCTTCCACTCTTTGGAAGAGTAGGCCATTGTCATATGTCAGGTGGCTTAAAGGGTCAGCAATACAAACAGATATCAGAAAGCAAGTGTTTAAACAAAGTAGACACCATTTTGTGTTCCTAAATACTACAGCCGTGGTGTGCCGCTGGGAATGGATGACAAAATTTGCAAAACTGCATACACACAGGGACTAGATGTAAAAAAGTACATGAGTGCTTATTGTATAATCCTTGAAACAAAAGTAAAAAAAAATAAATAAACGTGGGCTGCTGTCCCCAGGGAAAGTGCCTTGTCAGACAGTGCACTGCAACATCCCCCACCATCTCTACTTCCCTTTTTCCTGTCAGCCTGCCACCCCCCACCCCCCACACAATTTCTTGCCCAGCTCTATTCTCTTGTTGTCATGGTATTTTAAAAAAAATCTTTTTACAGAATGTTGCCAAGGAAAACTGTCTTTTCACTGTGGGTTGTATAATGTTATCTGAATGTAAAAAGTAACTCCCAGGCTTCCTTTCAAGGCTAGTGGCTTGGGAAAAAGTGTGGGCTAAACCGTTCAACTTGTAGTTTTCCAGATGAGGACATTATCTCTAGACCACTGATCAGTGGCGGATGGGTGGTCTAGAGGTCGTGCACCTGTCTAGGAAGCAGAGAGTTGTGGGTTTGATCCCTGTGTGAACCCCAGCTTTTTTCCCATCCATTAGACCCCGAGTGGTGGTCTGAGTGTTAGTCAAGTCAAGTCAAAAACACTTTAATCATCCCATGATTGGATGAGACAATAAACCGAGGTGTTGTATGCAGTACGCATTTAGCACATGTACCAGAACCCGTGGTAATTAGAGAGTTGTTTGTGGAAGAAAGCCACACTCTAACGGAAAGATATATATTGTCAACTGCTCCCGTGGTGACATGTCCTCCCTAGGGAGAGCAGCCTGAATTTCACGCTGGAAGATTGTAGAAATCTCCAATCGTAGATCACCAGACGCGACCGAGATTCGAACCCACAACTTCATGGACCTGTAGGATTGAAGTCTGTCTGTAAGGGCTGAGAGCTTTCACAAGAGCAAGGGGGATTTACCTTTTGTTTTAAGTGGAAATCTGTATATTGGCGATTTTCAGACTGATGTGACTAATGAGTGATGTGATGACTGACATGTCGCTGGTGCTATGTGTGATGTGATGACTGACATGTCGCTGATGCTATATGTGATGTGATGACTGACTTGTCGCTGTGCTATGTGTGATGTGATGACTGACACGTCGCTGATGCTATGTGTGATGTGATGACTGACTTGTCGCTGATGCTATGTGTGATGTGATGACTGACTTGTCGCTGATGCTATATGTGATGTGATGACTGACTTGTCGCTGATGCTTATGTGTGATGTGATGACTGACATGTCGCTGATGCTATGTGTGATGTGATGACTGACTTGTCACTGATGCTATGTATCATGTGATGACTGACATGTCACTGATGCTATGTATCATGTGATGACTGACGTGTCGCTGATGCTATGTGTGATGTGATGACTGACTTGTTACTGATGCTATGTGTGATGTGATGACTGACATGTCACTGATGCTATGTATCATGTGATGACTGATGTGTCGCTGATGCTATGTGTGATGTGATGACTGATGTGTCACTGATGCTATGTATCATGTGATGACTGACGTGTCGCTGATGTCTGTGTGTGATGTGATGATTGACGTATTACTGATGTCACTGTGTGCAGATGGTGTTTGTCCATGATGGAAGGGGCAGCACAAGAGTGTAGCAAACCACAGCCAGACATTGTGCAAAGCATCGTCTTGGGAGACAGGATATGAGACTGATGCTGAAATAAATGAAAGTGTCATTACATATACAACCAAACCATTTCTGTACTGAGGGGGGTTCATGCACACATGTCTGACTTGTGTTTTTTGCAGTGAATGTGTGTGTGTGTGTGTGTGTGTGTGTGTGTGTGTGTGTGTGTGTGTGTTGTGTGTGTGTGTGTGTGTGTGTGAATGAGGAGCACACGTGTGTGGGGTGGAGGAGGGGAAGAGAAAGAGGTCAGTAAAACTCTTCCTTCCCCTGCTTCCCCAGTTAGAGTTCTAAGGTTCACCAATGGAGAGATTTTGCAGGTGCAACCATTTTTGCTCTCCATCAAGGTGGCTGCATTCCATCTTCAGGGTTTTGTGTTCATGTTTCCGAACCCACCAATGGCTGACCTGAATTACAGGATCTTTAACATGCATGACCAACAAAATAGAGACCACCTGAAATGCATCTAAATACAGACATGGAAAATACAGAGAGCAAATCCACACAAATAGATCTAATACATACAGGTTAAATATAGATATTTAAAATAGAGATATCTAATACACACAGGTAAAATATAGATATCTAAAATACAGACATCTAATACACAGGTACAATATAGACCTCTAAAATACAGATGTGTAAAATACACTGGTAATCCACAAAGATGAACTTAGCAAATGTTAAAGTACAACTAAATTAGAGATGGCTTATCACAGATCAATCAAAAGCTTCTAAAATACATATGTATATATTTAATTTACACTGTTGAGTAGTGACGACAAATGTCTCAACAGAGATTTTTTTTAAGCAAAAAGTTAAAATATACACAGCTAATCCACACAGACGAAATAATGACCATTAAAATGCATCATTATACACATCAAATCCATACATATGAAATGGAGACAGCTACAATAATCTAAAATATTGACATTTCATCCATACAGATAAAGTAGAGAACTATCATGTATTTCAGCCCTTTTTTTATCTTCAGAATCAGGATACCTGTATTTTATTGTCGATATTGATAAATTTGATATTTGCATTTCACTTGCCTGTATTTTAGAGAGAGAGAGGGGGGGGGGGGAGGGGTGCAAGAGAGATACAGAGCTCGAGTGGAAAAGGGATCGGACATGTTGAAGCATAAGAATTTTTCCTTTTCAATTCAATCACTTTATTATCTCACAATAATGGAAAGGCTGCCGTTTAACGTTTTAAACTGTTGTTCTATACTTAAATGAATAAAGTTTACATTCACTGATATTTTGTATAATCATACAACATGTTGTAGCTATTTGATTTACGTTATTCAAATTGGTCGTATGTTTTGCCTTTTTGTTTGTTGTTACGTCTTTTAAAGACTATTTTTAATTGAAGAGAGCATTCCTTCAAATGATATTTGTCTTATCATACAATATGTTATAACAATGTGGTTTATGTCATAAAAATTTGTTGCAAATGTTTCCAAAGTTTGTGTGGATACATGGCATACTGGTCTGCACACATAAGTGTTCATGACTTTACTTGGTGAGTTTATAGCTGGCTGAACTATTGCTGATTTTGTGGGAGCTTTTTACATTGTGATTGGTGCTTGCTGATGTTCTGTTGTGGTATTTTTCTGTGATATTATGTTTACATGTATACTAGCTTTTTACATTGTGATTGGTGCTTGCTGATGTTCTGTTGTGGTATTTTTTCTGTGATATTATGTTTACATGTATACTATTTTAAAGTAAATGTATCTGTCTCTGAGATAAGGAAGTGTTTGAATTGAATTGAAATGCAAATACCAAATTTGTACAGATAAAAAAGGCTAGAGTACAATCTAAGATACAGACATCAGATGTGTTTATTTGTTTGTTTTGTCCCATAACCTATAAGGTCGTAGGGGAGCGAGGCGTCAGAGACCTTACTTCTCTAGGGCCAGCATATTGAGGGCGGCGCCCATCTCCTCTCCCTCGCTGCTTTACCTTCCCTGACCCTAAAGAGGGCAGGTACCCATTTTACAGCTGGGTGAACTGGGGGAACTGTACTGAAGCCAAGGCGCGCAAACGGTCACCCATCCAACTGGTAACCACGCTCGACGCTGCTTAACTTGGCTGGGGGAAAGCGAGTGCTCCGACACTGAGCTATCCCGTCCCCCGTACAGATGTGTACAGATGTTAGAAACAGACCACTAAAACTCCTCTAAATGACATCTAAAATGCAGACATCTAATACATGGAAAAATGACCACCAAAAATCATCTAAATCACAATGTAAAATCCAGTCACACAGAAAATAGGTTACCAAAAACTCGTCCCATTTACATATAAAATACAAAAATGTAATGTATACATAAAAAGACCACATGAACTTATCTAGAATACAACTAATCCACACAGATGAAATAGAGGCAGCGTAAGTCATACACATATCTGAAGTGGAGACTTGTAATCCACACAGATAAAAAAGAGAGGGTAAAAAATCAACATCAAATCCACACAGATAAAACAGAGGCAGCTAAAATATAGACATCAAATCCACCCATATATAATAAAGAGGGTAAAATATCAACATCAAATCCACACAGCTAAAATAGAGGCAGCTAAAATATAGACATCAAATCCACACAGATAAAATGGAGGCAGCTAAAATATAGACATAAAATTTACACAGATAAAATAGAGGCAGCTAAAACATAGACGTCAAATCCACCCATATAAAAAGAGGGTAAAATATCAAAATCAAATCCACACAGATAAAACGGGACTGCTAAAACACAGCTAAATTACAGATGTCAAATAATGCACACAGATTTTTGTTACTGTTGTTCATTAGCTGGAGCTCCAAGGTTTGTAATGGGGAGATTTTGCTTCAGTGACTTTTTAACAAGGCATGGACAAAGGTGAGGTAAGTCATCCCTGAAGGTGGACACAAGCTACTGGCATGGTCAGTACACGGTTGCCTAAGCAAAATCTGGCCATTAGTCAACCTCAGAGCTCCAGGCATGAGAACAAAATCTCTCCATAGGTGAGCCTCGCAGCTCTAGCAAAGGAAAACAAAAAGTAAGAGAAGGAAAAAAATTAATAGTCTGAAATATAATAGGTAAAAGATGGATATCTAACCCACATAGCTAAAAACACAAATCAGTATACACACAAATTCAGAGACAACTAAAATACATCTAACACGCGTGTTTAATCCACACAGAGTAAACAAACATCGCTAAAACACATGAAACGCTGATGCAATATTCACATAGCTAAATCATATTTTTTTAAAACAATGTTAAATGTTTAGACATTGACAATAAAGATTATAGTCCATGAAGATGCATAGATATAGCTAAAACATACCTGATGTACAACACAAACTGCAAAATCCGACTTTTACAGGAAGATGAAATACATTTAGAGACGCCTAAAAACATACATGGATCTACACAGAGAATAAATACAGACAGCTGAACCACATTTGAATGACAGACATCTTAAGATCCAGAGATCGAATTCATAGGGATAAACTAGAGATGGCTGAAACTAATCTCAAATATCTGTATTCTGAATTTATCAATTTTACCTGTGGAAATTATCTCTTGTATTTTAGATTTAAATCAACAATAGAAAACACTGAAATGATGCGGAATACAGACATCTAAGGTATAGGTATGTAACCTTCACAATTAATTTGGGGAAAGAACATCTAAAATACAGATGCTTAATCCTCACAGACTGATTGGAGAGCAAGGTGTACATTTTGAATACAAACATGAAATGTAAACACCACATCATACAGATAAAGTAGAGACCCACAAAATATAACTCTAAGATACAGAGTAAAATATACATGAGGCATAATCATCTATTCCATGTAAATAAAACGTATATAGCAAAAGTATATTTAGTACACCACCATCTAACCACAGATTAATTGTAGATTTCTCAAGTATATTTAAATTGCAATCTGATGCACACAGATAAAAACAGGGGCAACATAATTACATCTAAAATACAGACATCTATTCTACACAGATGACATAGAAATGCTAAAATGTATGTAAAACCTAATTCATAAAGAAAGAATAGCAATGCTAAATTGAATGTACATGCATTTACTCCACACAGATAATATTTATATATAATTCAAACATCTAATCCAGACAAAAAAGGGGAGGCTGATAAAGTGTGCATTTATAACAGACTTGTAATCCACACAGCTAAAATAGTCTAAAACATATAATCCACACAGATCAAACAGCTAAAATAGTCTAAAACGTATATAATCCACACAGATCAAACAGCTAAAATAGTCATTTAAAAACCAGATAATATGTAGCCTATTCCCTGCAGACGAAAAGGATAAAGTATGGTCATCTAAAATGGACATGTAATCCACAGGGATAAAAGGGATAAAATAGTTGTCTTAAACAGACATGTAATCCACACAGATGAAATGCCTAAAATAGTTATCTAAAAACACCAACATATAATTTCAAGCGGAAAATGGCAAAAATAGTCCCAAACAGATGTAATCTACACAGGTAAAATGGCTTACGTACAGCTATCTAAGACTAAAAAATGAAATCCTAGTAATCTAAAACACATCATGTAATCAACACAAATGAAATGACTAAAATACAGTAATCTAAGACAGAATGTATTGTACACAGATAAAAAATAACTAAAAAAATCGTGTAAAACAGATATCAATCCACACAGATGAACTGACTAATTTGCAGTCGTCTTAAACACAAACAGGTAATCCACACAGATAAAGTACTAAAATAGTCCTAAGATAAAATGGCTGAAATAGTTGCCTAAAACAGACACACAATCCACACAGATAAAATGACTAAAATAGTCTGAAACGGATGTATGATTCACACAAATCAAATAGCTAAAGTGCACTCATCTAAAACAGACATGTAATCCACACAGATGACATGTCTAAAATAGTCATCTAAAATCCTGACATGTATTTCACACAGATAACCAAGATAGCTAAAATACATGTTTTCAGTTTCTAGTATCATCTTTCGGTGTGGGTGGCTGGAGTCAGTACTGGTGTTAACTCCAGAGGATGAATCATCCACCTTGGTGGTGGCTTGCACCCTGGGCCATCAGATCATGAGCACCACACTCTAACCACCAAGCTGAAGAACTCTAAGCTACATCTAAAATACTGATGTTTATAATAAAAAGGTAAAGGTGTGTCATAATTTATGTGGTTGTAGGGGAGACAGGTGACGGCTTCTCCAGGGTCCAGCATATTGAGGGCACCACCCATCTCCCCCCACCCCACCCGTTTTACTTTGCATGACCCTAAAGAGGCAGGTATCAATTTACTGCTGGGGGGACTATACTGAAGCCAAGACACGCAAACAGTCACCCATCCAGTTGGTAACCACGCTCGATGCTGCTTTACATTGGCATCGGGAAAGCAAATGCTCTGACCAATCCCACCTCCAGATATTCAGAATACAGACATTTAATTCACATATGTCAAGAGAGGAAAAAAATGCCAAAATACACAAGAAATACAGACTTAAAAATAATCTAAAACACAACCACCTAAAATCTCGGGCTGAGTGCTATTTGTGTAGTAGTTACATCAAATATATTTAAAATTAAAAGAAAAATTAGGTTCTGTAAAAGGGAAGAGTGGATTCTATCTACAAGACATCGAGGCTAGAATCAGCATGGCCAACAAAAGATGATTCAGTCAAACGACATTTAGAGAAACAAAGGTATACCTACATATCTAAAAACTGTCAAAACACTAATCTGGCCTGTATTGCTGTGTGGGTCAGCGGCCTGGACATTATGAAAATTGGAATGAGGCAAAATGAATGCATTCAAAATGTGGTTCTACTGGTGACTTGTCAGAGGCAAATGGTCAGGAGAACAAATCAAAGCATTCTTGATGTGCAAAGACAAATGTTGGCTGAAATTGTTAAGTGCAGACTGAAATATGTTGGTCATGCAAACAGAAACACAGTCAAATCAGATGGCAGCAATTCTAGGTAAGGTTGAGGGCAGAAGGAAAAAAGGCAGACCACCAACATCCTACATTGCCAACATCACTGAGGTCAGTGCTCTGAGAGGTCTACAGAAGATAGTAGAACTCAGCAGAGACAGAGAAAGATGGCGAACCTTGGTGGCATTGTGTAGAGCTACTGATGACAGCGGTGATGGAGACAGTTGAGTTGAGCAGTAAAACTAAGTAGGGGATACAACTGTTCTGGCACCAGAGTACCTTGCAACATTTTTGCATGGCAAAAGCTGCTAATACTTTTCCAAAACATATGTATCAACACTCCCAATTTCTCTGCCTTTTTCTTTCACATGACATTCATATAACTTGATTCAATTTTGTGTGTGTACTTCCCTCAATTTTTCTATACCTCTTTACAATTTGATTTAACACATATTTGTTTTTAGCATTTAAACATCCATACCAACATAAAATAGTCATCTTATTCAGACATCTACATCTAGTACAGACATATAGAATACTAGGCTAGTCTTGCTACTATCAATTATAGCACATAAGCACATTGCAGGTATCTGTCTACTGATGCAACTTCCAAGCTTGTCACATCTCTCATTCTTTCACGTTTAGACCACTGTAATTCTCTTTCGGCAAGTGCGTGGGCGCACATGGATTTGAAATCTGTTGTTCATTATGTTTAAGGAGAGCTGCATGCATTAAATGATTTGAGTGCAAGCCCTTCGATTTGTTTTTTTTTTTTACAAGATTCAGCGCTATATAAATTCCATATTATATTATTATTATTATTATAATACAGACATGCTAAGACACACACTTTACAAACTTCTGAAATACAGACACATTAATGGGTCTCATATAGTAATCTAAAATACAGCTATCTAAATACAGATCACCGAGAACGAATATTGACCTAGACGTCTCAAATACTATCCATTACAGCCATTACCCCCTCCCTTTCCGAATACAACCTATGACATCTGTCATTGTCCTACCCCACCCCACGCCATTATGGCTGACATAAAGCCTTCTCACCTTCATCCCTCTAAGCTAACTAAAGCCATGTAAAATACTGCTCCCTCGTCATCACCACCACCCCCCTCTCTCCTTTCTCTTACAGCTGAGCAAAAGCCAGGTGAAATACTCCATGGCAACCATCATCCCATCCCTTCTCCCCCCCCCCCCCCCCCCCCATGCCCTCCCCCCCCCCCTCCCGCCTCCCCATGTCCCCAGCTGTCATACAGCCATGGAAAACACCTCTATGATCCAAGGGGGGATTGGGGGTCTAGCGGTAAGACACCCTCTGGAGGAAGCGAGAGGTGTGTAGCTTTGATCCTCTCCTGAACCAGAACTTTCCCCATCCAATAGAATACAAAAAGTGGTCTGGGTGCCAGTATTTCAAATAAGGTGATAAACCAAGGTTCAGTGCCAAGCATGCCTTTACCATGCAATAAAAGATTCCAGGCTGCAAGAGAGTTTCCCCTACAGAAAAAACCCACTGTCACAGGGAAACACAGACAGGTCCATGCAGACAGCAACACTGAAGCCCCTGAACTGGATGGTGCTGCTCTTGTAGCAACACTCGCTCCCCAGGGAGAGCAGCATCAGTTTTACACAGAGACATCTGCTGTGACTGAAAGTACTATAAAACAGAGTAGATTAGGGAATAGAATACCCCCTTCTGGCACTCCCTGATGAAGTGCATATATACCACCCCCAACCCCTTCACACTTCTCACACTGTAATTCAGATCACTCAAAACAAACAAAAGAGTAAGTACTTTTAAACGTTTATTATACAATAATCCAATATTTACTCAAACATAAAGGACAATATATACTGGCACACTGCTACAAAGTGTTCAAAATATTTTCATAACAACACCCCAAATAAAACCTCTATATCAACAACAACACACAATATCTAAGCCTATACATAGTTCACATGGTCATATAATGTTCTAGATATGGCATTCAGGCACCACCCAATACTGGTGCACCCAGGGATACAATTTATATTTTTCAACCATAAACAGATCAAAAGAAAAGAGTGAATAAATAAATGAATATAATGCTCAAACTGGTAAGGAGAAATTTCGGAAACTACAGTCCGAAAACTGTTCTAAATTTTGGGTGTAGCAGTGTAGGTAAGACATTGATGGCTTAGCATGATACACAGGTCTATATCAGACCTTACCCTAGCAGTGAATGCCCCCCCTCCCACACCAAATGACCTGGAAATCCCCAATTAAACACAAACACAACAATGTCATCAAGCTGTTGATGAAGCTATTCCAGACCAAGGCACACCACCCAAAAATCTTTAGTATAACTGATATACATATATATTATATACAAACAAAGGAAGAGCATAATCATAAAAGACATATATTAAAGCCTCTGTAACCAAAGAAACCAAAGTATAATCAATTATAACAGCACACAGAGGAAAAATTTCACTTGCTTAAAGTGTCAGAATTCTCTTCTTCCTTATATCACTCACTGTTAAACATTATCAGCACTGGATGTCCTCAAAACACTGCCTCACAGGGGCATACCACTATGCGTCAGAAAATCCAGGATCACCATACAGGTGAAAATGCCACAAATCCTCTGATAGTTCACTATCAGTCACAAAAAGGTGTAGATCCAGAGGAACCTGGACTGTAGATCCAAAGAAATGGGTTTCCCCAAATATGAAAAAACACAGGCGAAAAAAAGTTTAACTGTCCTTTAGAACAATACCAGTCACAAATGGTGCATATCTAGTTAAGGAATATACACAATAATATATGCAGGTAAATATCTTCATAACACTGTGAAGGCAAGCACAGGCACACAGAGATGTACAACAAATCTTCTGATGATATAGAAAACAAATCAGATCCTAAAGGGCGGTACAAGTACAGCACCCCTGGTATCCTGGTGAAGACAAGGGCAGCCACAGCAGACACTGCAGGCACTGGTTTACTGCTGATGGCAGGGATGTCCAAGGAACATCACTTTGGTCCTCACTTCCCAATCCAAACCAGGAGGGCACATAAAGTGCAGATATTCAGTCACAATCCTGGCCTCTAAACAATACCCCAATCAACTGACACTCATCCAGAGCAGGGTGCAAAACATTCCAAAGACTGCACTACTGCAAGTCCAAGCTGCTGACTCCTTTCAAAAAGAGGTAAATAACAATGCCACCAAGACAATAAGCTCAGTATCATTCTTGAAGTGACCATTGGAAGGAACAAACAGCAACTGTCAACTTCTGCTGAGAGCTACAACAAAGAAACAGCCAATTGCACTGATCTACACTACAAAACTCAGCATCATCAGAGGACAATTATTAAAACAAAACCACTAGAGACTGTACTGATGCAACTGACCTTTCTACAGCAGCAACCTCACTGGACCAGAACTGACCAACAGAAGTCTTCACTTCACAAAAACGTTACTTCCATCCCACAACCCATCAGGTGACAGGAATCTAGCTCAACCCAATGTCATAAATAAAAATCACAATCATGCTGACTGCACAAAAACGAACTGCACAGCTAAAACTTGCTGACAAAACCCCCCAAAATAATACTGTCTCTACTCCCCCCCCCCCCCCCCCCCCCCCACCCAACAGCAGATATAATAGATCTACCCCCTAGCAACTTTGGCATGATGAACTTAAATTGACCCACAGCAGGAAGCAAGTTTAATTTTATTCAAAATACACTAGGGGCCCTATAATCATGTGACACCTCCCTCCATGTGAAAGAGAATACCATTCCCAGAGGTCATCATTTGGGCACATGCCCCCTCTCCTACCCCAACCTTTTATCTCTGATGAAAGAGTTTTATATTAGATGGTACTCTTGCTGATGTTGCCAGGTATTCTCACAGAGCTTTCTCTGGTTAAAATTTTTCTCTGATGTGCTCCATCTCGGAAACCTGCCTGTTCTTCTTTGATGATCTCCTCATCTTGAGGCTTCTGTCTGTTCAGAATCTTAAACTGACTTTACTAGGATGGCTGATCAGGCTGATGGCATGGTAGTTTGGGCATAGTTTTAAGTTGCCTTTCTTCAGGAGAACAATGAACAAATTTGATTTGTAGAGCGTTATAGATTAAGCAAAACAATAGCTTTTTGAATTTATTAACTTCTTTTTAACATCCAGCCCTCGAGTGTGATAATCAGGGACTCTGTCCAAGGTGTTGAATTAATCACTGGTGATGAGTGATACAGGCTTGTAAAAATGTGGAATGCCTCTGCAAATCGATACCTTAGAGCAACAACGGTCTATTGACAAAACCGCTATTTCCGAAAGTTTTTAGATACACATTTGAAAAGTTTGAAAAGTCAGAACAAGTTGAGGATTGAACGGAAGTATTCAGTTTTGGAAAGAGAATGGGTATTGATGCAATCTTTATCATAGCATATTCATGTTGTAATACATGTAGAAAAAAGCGCATAAATGCATATTTACAACTGGTGATCTATTTTTGCCCTGAGTTTTCTCCCAAACTTTGATGTCCACTAAGTCTAGTCCCCTCAAAGTGATGCTAGGCTAAGAAAGTTCACAACGTGGAATTTATTGTAAAGGCCAGGATAGCAAAAACACTGGCAGTGAAGGTAGACCACCTTATTTGCAGAGAAAATACAGGGCATGTCACAAAGTTTTACCCTTGTTCCCAGATAAGATCACATTTCAGCCATCAGTTATCAGCAGGAAGAACCACACAATCTCCAGGCCCACCAGTGTTACATAAACCCTGCCCAGCAGTCCAAGTGTATCCACTCCTAGGTAAGGTTTGCACAGCTAGATGTCCAGTGTTACATAAACCCTGCCCAGTAGTCCAAGTGTATCCACTCCTAGGTAAGGTTTGCACAGCTAGATGTCCAGTGTTACATAAACCCTGCCCAGTAGTCCAAGTGTATCCACTCCTAGGCAAGAAGGGTTTGCACAGCTGGATGTCCACTGTTGCAGAGCCTGTCTCAGATAATTGGCATTAAAGCCTTTAGAGGAAAAGTGGGATACTGTGCGGTATTCCAGTGTACCATGTGAAATTTGCTAGGGTAGTTTTGTGCAACAAAGGTTTTCTTCAATATCTTTGAAATTAATCAAACTTTTATTTGATACTTTTGTCATCTAAAAGTTTACAGTAGATTCTACCAAATATGAAAAAAATTGAAAAATGCTAATTTTTCCAGATAGACCTTTGTTGCTCTAAGGCATCGAAACAGTGGTTGCCTAAATTCTGCAGTGCTGGGCATTCTTTATCAACTCTAAGTTGCTCATCACAAAAATGCATACACATGGGAACTGGGTGTAAAAAAAAAAGCACGTGAGTGCTTATTCCATTATCCCCAAAATAAAAGAATAAATAAATAAAATAAATCACTAAAACACTAGTATAACAAGTTATAGTCTAAGGGAAGGTACTCTTAAGAATTCTATCTTAAGAATAGAATTGGTTGTCAGGACACACAATTTATTTCCCTTAATTAAGAATGCTAAGGATCGATTGCACCACGTGAAAAATGGTTTTGTAGGATGAAGAGAAAACTGCAAACAAGAAGTAACAATAATAAACTTTCTAAACACCTAACCCTAGTTGTGTTCTGTTTCATACTGTCATGTATTGTCACAATTGATTACTGTGGGTACAAATCAGCTTCTGTTCCCAGAATACATTATCATCAGAATGCAGAGCTGCCAGTACTTGTTATTGTTGTTGTTATTGTTGGTGTTGTTGTTGGTATTGTTGGTGGTGGTGGCGGTGGTAGTAGCAGTGATGGCTGTGGTGGTGGTGGCTGTGGTGGTGGTGGTTGGCGTCGTCATCATAGTAGTAGTAGTGTTATTATCATCATAATTATCCTCCTCATAATTATCATCATCATTACAACTACTACTACTTTTAGTACTACTACTACTAACATAAATTTTATTATTATAATTATATTTTGGTACTTGTTTTGCTGCTGCATTTTTCTATGGCTGCTGCTGTGTTGGGTATTGCTATTATGATAATCTTTTTAGTATTATCTGTCCATAAAAGGAAGTGTATATCTGCCCATGAAGTGAAGTTTAAATAGTACAGAAATCTGTTCACAGATCACTTGGTCATTGTCTTGGGATCTGTCACCTGTGCTCCACTGGGCTGAACAAATGGCTTTGGTTTATATTCTTGTTTGAAAAACTAGCTCCCACACTAACTCTCACAGGTGTGTGTGTGTGTGTGTGTGTGTGTGCGCGCGCCCACCGGCGGCCTGCCCACATGTGCGTTATAAAAGAGTGGGACCTTGCTAGCTGTCAACAGTTTAGAGAAAAAGTGCCAACCTAAGAACATATAATTGCCTTAAGCTGTTAGTTCTTTTGTACACAGACAACACACTTTTACTAGCAGACAATCTTCAGAAAGCTCTAAACACTTTTATAGATACTGCCAAGAGTGGAAACTGGATGTTAACATTGATAAAACGAAAATAATGGTATTAAATACTAAGAAAAATTGGAAAGTGCGATTTAGATTTGGAAACTAATATATATGCATTGATGATTCTTATGAATACCTAAAGGATAATTCCTAGTTCTTGCAAAGGGAAGAAAACAATATATGAACAAGCACAAACCCCCTAACATTTTCTTGAAACAAATGACCAAAAATCAGAATATTCCTGTTGATGTTGATCTTGACTTTACCAAACAATGGTTGTTCTGGTATTGTTATATGGCTGTGAAATTTGGGGTTATGAAAATATTGCTGTTTTGGAGAAATTGTGACTTACAGTTTTTGAAACACATCTTCAGACTTAAATGGAGCACAGTGACTAATCTGATATACCTGAAGATGGAATGTATCCCCTGTCTGTTCTGACTGGTGCAAGGGTAATCAGATTTTGGTCTGGTTATCTTACTGATAATTCTAACAAATCTTCATCAAACTTGTATTATGTACTGTATAATTTTTATTTGAAAAGAGTGTATTGCTCATAATGAATCAAGAACACTCATAAAACTTTCACAGAAACAGGGTTTGACTGTGTGTGTGGGAAACACAGACTTTTGTGAAGAAAGATAGTTTATGTCCTAATGTCATAAAAAGCTTTAAAGGATAAGTTTGTAAAGTCGTGGTCAGAAAAGCTGCAAAGAAGTAATAAATGCATATTAAAGTATGGCAATTACAACCAATGTTTTCAGAGGGAAAAGTACCTTAATGAGTTGCCAAATACCACTATGATTTCATTATTTAGATTCAGGTGTATTAATCATTCATTAGGGATTGAAACAGGGCGAGTGACTGGCATTCAAGGGGAGAATGGTCTTTGTCAGCAATGTATCCCTGATATGAAAACTGTAGGTGATGAGTTTCACTTTATTGTGGAATGTCCACAGTTTTCTGAGCTTCGGAAGAATGTCCTATACCTCATGAACATTTGTATCCAAGATCCATGTTTACATTTTGTAATGTGTTATCTTCAGACAAAAAGACTTTATCAAAACTTGGCAAATTTACACTAAAGAATAAAGTTGTATGACATTGATGAAAAGGTTGACTATGCTTCTATTTCTGTCCAATTCAGTGTTTTCTCAATGTATATTGTAAAGGCAAATGATATACGTTCCAGATAAATTTGTTTGCTAAAATCTTCCATGCCCCAAGAGGGGTCAAAGAAGAATAAAATCTTGAGTCTTGAATCTTGATTGTGTGTGTGTGTGTGTGTGTGTGTGTGTGTTTGTGTGTGTGTGTGTGTGTGTGTGTGTGTGTGTGCGTGTGCGCACGCATACATGTGTGTGGATGTGTATGTGTGGCGTGTGTGTAGGAGAGGGGGAAGACACTACTTTGACATTGTTGACAAGTCCTACTCCTACCTCCACATGGTGTCTCCTGGGTAAACCTAAGAGAAGAGAGCTAATAATATGAGAAGAAAATTGCAAATCTCTTACATGAAAGTTTGCTAAAACTCCACACATGTTACAAGAGTAAAGGAAAAACAGCCCTAGGACTGCTGGCACTGAGACAGACAGACCCCTAGGATGGGACAGGACTTCAGTGCTACTGGAGAGGGAGGACCTGTGACTGGAGAAGACAGACAGCCATGATGACAATACTTTGGTATTGGACAGAGGCTGTCAGACACAGTCATGTAGAGTTTCTTTAGAAAAACAACTTTCCTGCTGGAAAACTGCAAAGAGAAGAGAGAAAATAAAACAAATCAAAAGGAAGTATTTGGGGGAGCATGGAACACACAGACCATACAAAATGAAGGCCATGCTGACCAGCAAAATGACAACTTTTGCTACAGAAACAAGGCCTGAAGATAAGTATTCTCAGTTTGTGCAAAAACCGATGTAGAGCAAGGAAGGAAAATTCAAAAGAAGAGACTAACCTTTATTTTCAATGGAAACTTAAAAAAGAGGGTCACACAATATAGTTATTATTATATTAGATAATCAGCTTGCTTAAAAAGCTACAACAACATCAGTGAAAAAATGCTTCTGATCAAACATGACGCAAAGCTTGCCCCTTCAACATTATTCAGGTATATGGTCCAACATCGAACAGCTCACAAAAATACAACTATTTTATAACGACCTACAGACAGCCATAGACAAAACACCTGGAAAGGAAGTCTGCATGGTCATCATGATGGAGGACTTCAACACAAAAACAGGTAAAGGAAAATGCACTGAGTGTGGCATTGGACTTTCGGCCATAGCTCAAAATGCAACAGAGGAAACACTCTTGCTATCTTCTGCTAAGCAAGTAATTAAATTTTTACAAACACTTTTTAAAGCACCCCAACAACAGGAGATACACATGGATCTCAGCACTAAATGAAAGTTGCTACAAATTGATTATTTACTGATTAACACACTATAGCAGACATCAGTCATCAGCCTAATGCCAGGACAAAACGAGGAGCAGACAGTGACTCACATCACTTGCTGGTGTCCATGAAGATTAGAAGGGGGTCAAACAGAAACAATCACCTGGACCCTGAAAATACCTGAACAAGCTTCATGACACTGAAGCTTAAAGTACATATCACACTGAAACAAACAGTCGTTTTGAGGTACTTTTGAGAGACTGGAATGGAAATAAGGTTCCACCTGAAGAGGTCTGGGTGACATGAAGAAAGTGTACACAGAGGCTGCCCCCAATATAGATTAGCTAACATGGAAACGATTAATAATAATAATAATAATAATAATGATAATAATAATTAATGGAATTTATATAGCGCTATATCTTGCAAAAACAAATCGAAGCACTTGCATTCATCCTACTCTAACACATGCAACAAGTTACAATTAATAGTTTTTACAAATTCGAATGTATACATACACGCGCACGCACGCGCATACACACACACACACACACACACACACACACACACACAGGTTGTGCACCTTGGCAGGGTGATGGGGGTTTAAGCTGTTGAGGGCAAGGAGAGAAATGAGATGAAACAAAAGGAGAAAGGGTTAGGTTTAAAATGAATGTGTTTTGAGGTTGGATTTAAAAGAGTCATAAGTAGACTTTTGGCGAGGGGAGAAAGGGAGGTCATTCCAGATCAATGGACCAGAAAGAGAGAAAGAGCGACAGACAACAGTGGACTGGTTGAATCTAGGTATTCATAAGCACAAGGTATCTGCAGCAGAATGGAGAGAACAAGAAGGAGTGTACAAGTGAAGACATTCACAGAGGTAGGAAGGTGCTGTTTTGTGGAGGCATTTGTAGCAGAAGGTACTGATCTTATAGTTTACTCTCTGTGGCACAGGCAACCAGTGGAGAAATCGCAGGAGAGGAGTAATATGCTCATATTTTTTCTTTCTGAGGACTAGTCAAGCGGCAGAGTTTTGTATATGTTGAAAGGAGTTGTTTGATGATGCTGGCAGACCAGCCAGAAGAGAATTGCAATAGTCCAGACATGAGAGAATGAGAGACATGACTAGTTTGGATGTTGCATCAGTGGACAGGTACTTTCCAATGGCACTAATACGCCGTAATTGATAATAGCATGATTGGCAGGTCTGGGTGATGAATTTCTGCATGGAGAGTGTGTTGTTGATAACTACCCCCAGATATTTTACAACAGTGGATAGAGGGTCAGGCTTATTGCCAACTTCTATTGAAGCTGCTGTGATGGAAGACAGTTTGTGTTTCGTACCTACAAGCATGGCTTTGGTTTTATCTGCATTTAGCTGTAACTTGTTCTATATCATCAAATTTTGGATGTCTTGAAGGCAGTAGGCCATATTTGTTAAGAGAGAAGGCAGATTTTCAGGAGTATCACTGCTCAGAATCTGAGAGTCATCTGCACAAAAATGATGGCTAATCTGATGACGATTTATTATAAGTGAAAGTACCGTACTATTGAATATGTGCACTGCTCTTAGCTTACAGATTCTAAATGGTGTATGTAATGGTGACCAACAAGGACGCTATACATACATCTTTGATGGAGGATGTAGTGTTAATGATTATTTTTTAGTGTCAGATGATTTGTTCTCTCAGATTTTTTACTCATGTCGTATGTTTGTTGCCGAGCGTTCTGATTCCGATCACCTTCCTGTTGAATTATATATTAATCCAGTATATAATACAGGTGTGGAAACTGTGAAGCCATCTGTTATGGAAAAGTTTGTATGGGATGAAAACAAACTCTCAGTTTATAAAGAAAATCTCCAGGATGTGAACATGTGTGAAATTTTTATTAATGCCTTTCAGATGATTGATGAGAACATTTATGAAGCTTTAGATTTGTTTAATGGTTTCATAAAAGCCAGTGCTGAATGTATGAAGAAACAGGTACATATCAATAAAGGTCCATCAAATGATACTTGGTTTGATAATGAATATAAAGTATGAAATATAAGGTCAGAAAACTTCTGAAGATTTTCCCAAAAACATTAAGAAATCAGGACAAAAACGTGTACTGTGTCACAAGAAGGGAATATAAATGCTTGAACGAAAAAAGAAACAGTATAATAAGACCTTACTTGCAGATATGATGTCATCTATCTCTTCTCAAATCCAGTTCTGGAAAAGTGTTAAGAAGGCGTCATTTAGAAAAAGTCAGCCAAAGAATAGTATATCAGTTGACAGATGGTTTCAACATTTCAAAACCCTGTTGGAGAAAGACTCATTAGCCAACTCCATGATTACTGATGTTGACAGTGATGGAACTGAGGACGATTTTGATCGTCCCATATCTAAAGATGAAATATTAGGGGCACTTAGAAAACTAAAGAGTGAGAAAGCAGCCGGTCCTGATCAAATCATTGGTGAATTGCTAAAATATGGAGGTGAAAATATTGTGCTTTTCCTTCTAAAACTATTCAACAAAATTTTTGATGATGGTCTTTTTCCAGATAACTGGGCTGAATCTATAATACTAACATTTGCATAAAAAGGGTGATGTTGATAACCCTAATAAATACCGGGCAATTTCTCTTAGTGACATAAGTAGTAAGATATATAGTACTATTATTAACAATTGGTTACAGGAATGGGTTATGAAGAATAATATTACAGGTGAGCACCAAGCTGGTTTTAAGAGAGGATACTCCACTATAGATCATATGTTTACTTTGCTTGCGTTTGTACAGAAACAGTTTGCTCATAACCGTAAGCTCTATGTAGCAATTATTGACTCTGAAAAAGCATTTGATTCTGTTAACAGGAACTTGTTGTGGCCTATTCTCCTGAAAAATGGTGTGAAGGGTAAACTATTACGATGTTTGAGAGCCATGTATCAGAATGTCAGAAGCAGAATAAGATGTGGAACTTAAGTAACTGACATAATATACTGTACCACTGGTGTTAAACAGGGTGATGTATGTAGCCCCTTATTGTTTTCTGTTTTTAATTAATGAGTTAGCCAGAGACATCATCAATAATGGTAAACATGGTGCCACTTTCCCCTAAGATTTCTCAGAGTTGTTTATTCTTCTGCTTGCTGATGATATCTTGCTATCTGAAACAGTTGTAGGTTTACAAAAGCAGTTATACAGCTTAAACAGTGCTGCAACAACACTGGATCTTAAGGTTATTCTGAGTAAGAGTAATATCGTTGTATTCAGAAAAGGTGGATATTTAGCTGCTCATGAAAAATGGTTGTACAGTGGAAATATCATGCCTGTTATTAATGTATATAAATATTTAGGAATCTGTTTTTCTACTAAGCTTAGTTTCACAACTGCATGTAAAGATCTGGCAAGTTGAGGTAAACGAAGCTTGTTATTTGTGTTAAAAAAACTACGAATATTGAATAATAACTCTTTTGATTTGTTCATTAAGATATTTGATGCACAAATACAACCCACTGTGTTATATGGTGCAGAAATCTGGGGCTTGGATGCAGCTGTAACACATTGTGAATCAGTGCACCTCTTTGCTTTAAAGCAGTTCTTAGGCTTAGATAGACGTACACCTAATGATCTTGTTTATAGTGAAACTAATAGATACCCTCTCTCTGTTCATGCTGCTGTAAGATGCGTTAGATATTGGATTAAGATTCTGCATATGAATGAGAGCAGGCTACCTTTTAAATCCTACAAGATGCTTTATGATCTAGATGTCAAAGGTAAAAACAACTGGGTGACACAAATACTACCTGTTTGTGTGAACTCGAGTTTGGATTTGTTTGGCTCAATCAAGGAGTCGGAAATTGTAGAGAGTTCATTAACGCTTTCAGGCAAAGATTGATTGACTGCCGATGGCAGCAATGGAGTGATCATATACAAAACAGCGAAATATTTCAAATGTATAGACAATTTATAAGTTCGCATGATGTCAAACCTTAACTAAAACTTGATATGGATATACATTTGAAAAGAATAATGTCTAAGTTTAGACTTGGTGTATCAGATATAAATGTTCATAAATTCAGATACAGAGAACATGATATTGACGACCTCAGGCTGCTATGCCCATTATGTAAGCAAGCAGAGGAGGATGAAGTACATTTTGTGTTGTGCTGTCCAGTATTTGAGGATGTTAGGCAGAACTACATCCATGTTAAATATAGTAGACAGCCTAATTTATTTAGACTCTGTTTACTCCTGGCATCAAGTCATCCTGAGGTTGTGCGCAGCCTCAATTTATATTTGTGTAAAGCTTTCAGAATAAGAGAGATAATGTTATCCTAAGTTATATTTTTGTAGCTGACTTTGTGTTATACAGTAACATGTTGTCACTGTGTGTGTGTGTGTGTGTGTGTGTGTGTGTGTGTGTGTGTGTGTGGTGTGTGTGTGTGTGTGTGTGTGTGAAGTCAAGTCAAGTCAAGTCAAAATTTTATTTCCAGATGGTACATTGAATAAGCAATGCATTTGCTTTTTTTCATCAAGCCATCTATCTAAGAACAAATTTTCGTAATGATTATACTAAGACACTACATTATTGCATCATTTACCATTAAATTAAACCAGTAATAAAAATAAAAAGGAGGAAAAAATCGATAAGGAAATACATTGAAAATACAAATTACCACATATACATATACACGCACACACATACTCATGCACCCCTGAGTGCGTGCGCCCTCACGTCCACACACACATTTAAATAAAAATGTTTTAAATGTGTGTGTGTGTGTGTGTGTGTGTGTGTGTGTGTGTGTGTGTGTGTGTTTAAACCAAAATACTAAGCAGGTTGGCAACCTCCTTTATGTATGGGCCAATGGCCTTTTTGTGAATAAATCATTCGAGTTCGATTTCGTTTCGAGCTCTCTCTCTCTCTCCTCTTCTCTCCTCTCCTATCTCTCTTCTTCTCTCTCCTCTCTCATCCTCTCCTCTCTCTCCTCTTCTCTCTCCTCTCTCTCTCTCTCTCTCATCTTTGTTGGTTTGGTTTTTTCCTTCTCTTTTGTTTGTTTGTTGTTTTGGTTAAGGGTTTTTGGGGGGTGGGGGTGGGGTATTTTTATGGTTTTCTTTTATTTTCTTGCTTTGGGGGGGGGGGGGGGGGGTTGTTGGGGGGGGGAGCTGTTTTGAAAAGGGTTATTTCCCCTTGTTTTTATTGTGAGACTGTATAAGTATTGGGTTATTATTATTAAGATGTATCCCTAACGGGCGGGGACTGGATGTAAAAAAGCACATGTGTGCTTATTCATTATCCTCGAAATAAAAGAATTTGTCATTGTCATTGTCATTGTCATTGTCTCTGTTGTTATTGCTGTAGTTGTTGTTTTGTTGTTTGTTGATTTGTTTGGGGTTTTTGTTTGTTTGTTTGCTTTTTGTTTTGGTGTTGTTGTGTGGGGGGGGGGGGGGGGGGGGGGGGGTTGGACGGTGTTGGGTTTTTTTGTGTTTTTTTTCTCATTTGTTTGTTTGTTGTTGTTTTTTCTTGTTTTTTTGTTTGTTTGTTTGGTCTGGGATAGTTCTTTTTTTTTTTTTTTGTGGGGGGGGGGGTGTTCTGGGGTTTTTTTTTTGTTTCTTGTTTGTCTGGGGTGTGTTTGTTTGTTTTCTTTTTCTCTCTTTTTCTTTTTTAAAGTTTTTTCCTTTTGCTTCTACTGTTGGAAAGTAGGAGTACTGAGTTCATTATTAATATGTGACCCTACGGGCGGGGACTGCATGTAAAAAGCACATGAGCACTTATTCATTATCCTGGAAAAAAAGAATTTGTCTCTATTACTTACAATGTGTAGATGCTCTTTTTATGACTTTATTGGGGTTCCCCCCCTCTTTATTGTGTGAGTGTATAGGTATTGCACTTATTTTTATTATCATGACATTCAATTTGTATGAGTATAATTTAAAAGTGTTGGTGTTGATCGTGTGCTCTGTGAGTATTATATATTTAGTATTATCCCTGAGACACACACACACACACACACACACACACACACACACACACACACACACACACACACCAACACACACACACACACACAACACACACACACACACACACACACACACACACACACACACACACACACACACACACACACACACACACACACACTCACATTCTCTCCCTCAATGACTGTATAGGTTTAGATTTCTTCTTTTGTTTTGTTTATTGTTTTTATTGTGTGAATATATGGGTATTGAGTTTATTTCATTATCATGACATATAATTTGAAACGAGTGTAATCAAAAATGAGTGTTGATGGTGATCGTGTACAGTTTTGGGAATTATATATTGGATATTATCTTTGAAACACACACACACACTCTCTGTCTCTCTCTCACCTTTTATTGTTTTGCTTATAGTTATGGTGTATCCTGATGAAGGATTCATATTTTATATTTTCAATACTTATTGGACTTGTCCTTTGTACTTAAGTTTTAATGAGTGCCCTATTTCAATATCTTATTGTTATGTGTAACAAGTATATGTACCATTTGACAATGTGTAGATGTTTATCTTTATGACTTATTAAGTTTGGTTGTTATTCTTCTTGGTTTTGTTGTTGTTGTTGTTGTTTCCTTTTCTCTTTTTTCTTCTTTTGTTGGTTTGGTTTTTCTTTCTCTTTTGTTTGTTTGTTTTGGTTGTGGTTTGAGTTTTTTGGGGGGTGGGGGTGGGTGTGGGGGGTGGGGGAGGTGTTTTTAGGGTTTTCTTTTATTAGTTTGCTTTCGAGAGGGGGGGGGGGGGGTTGTTGGGGGGGGGGGGGGCTGTTTTGAAAAGGGCTGTTTTGAAAAGGGTTATTTCCCCATGTTTCTACTGTGAGACTGTATAAGTGTTGGGTTATTATTAAAATGTATCCCTACGGGCGGGGACTGGATGTAAAAAAGCACATGAGTGCTTATTCATTATCCTCTAAATAAAAGAATTTGTCATTGTCATTGTCATTGTCTCTCTGAGAGTGTGTGTGTGTGTTGTCGTTTCCTTTTTGGTCTTTTTATATTTGTTTATATCAGGTTTCTCATTGATTTGATTTTGTTGATGCCAGATTTAGATTGACAATTTAACCCACTCTATCTCTTTCTCCCTCTCTTCCATATCATAATAATGTTGTTTTTGTCTACTTGAAATTATTAGTTGTGATTACTAAAGATAGTCCCTTCTTAGGGCAAGGGCCCAATGAAAAAAGTATGTCAATACTTATCTGTTACCCTTGGGAATAAAGATTATCAATCAATCAATATGTGTTTGCCTGCCTGTCTCTACTTTCTCTGTCTGTCTGTGTGCCTGTCTGTCTCTCTGTCTGTCTCTATCTATCTCTATCTATCTGTTTATCTTTCTGTGTTTTTGTGTGCAAGTACTTGATTCATTAACTTTCTCAACAGATAACTGATGCTATTGACATTAAAATCAGTACATTAAGTCTTGTTGATCTTAACTGTCTGTGTGCTTATGAAGATAATTAAGTCTATTTAACGTCTTAATAGCTACCATTAGGCTACATAGCCTGTGTGCGTGAAGGGGGGGGGGGGTGCATGTGTGTGTGTGTGTGTGTGTGTGTGTTACTGCAGTGTTCAAATTGTACCTATCTTGTCAATCTAAAATAGAAACTCTGTGCCTCGTGTGCACGCACGTGTGTGTGTGGTGTGTGTGTTGTGTGTGTGTGTGTGTGTGTGTGTGTGTGTGTGTTAATGTTACTGCAGTGTTTCATATTGTACCTATCTTGTCAATCTAAAAACGGTGTCTTCATTTTTTTACTATCTTATCAGTCTAAAAATGGAAAACTCTCTCTCTCCTCTCCTCTCTCTCTCTTCTCTCTCTACTCTTCCTCTCTCTCTCTTCTCTCTCTCTCTCTGTCTACTGTGTGTGCATGGTGCATGTAGTAGTAGTCTTTAGTTTTAACGTCTTTCCACTTTTAAGTGGTACCAGATGATCAAAAGGAATAATTGGAAAGTGTGTGTGTGCGCATGCGTGCATGCGTGTGTGTGTGGGTGCATGTGTTTATATATATATATATATCTCGTGCGTGTGTGCTTGTGTGTGTATGAATACATCAAAATGACAAACAGAACGTGCTAAACAACATAACCAAGTAATGATTAAAAAAAACCCCAGAAACAAACAAAACTTCAATAATTATAACAAATGTCCTATGGGACTTGACTGCACACCCCTAGCAATATCAAACATTATAATTATCTACATCTTTGAAAACTTCTTCAATAGAAGTCTTAGAAATGAGAGGCAAATAGGGTTTTAAATCCTGGCAGTCAAGCATGATATGAGCATTGGAAATATAATCTCCACATAAGCATTCAACATTCTTGCTGAATTTTGTAGCGAATGCATTTAGTCTCATTCTGAAGAATAATGCCTTGAGTTGTCTGTCTCTGGCAGTATCGGTATGAGTCTTTCAATGGATAATGTCTTCAAATGCACTCTTCCTACTTAGAATCCGTTTCGGGAACTGTCCTTTGTGCTGATATGACTCCATAAATTTGTTAAAGGATGCCTGTTCTGATAATTGGTAACATTCTCCTACTGATAAAGGAATATTCAATGCTGTGGATCTACTGTCATTATTTGCACCTTTTTAGCAGATCTATCGCCCACTTTTGAATACCCAAGGGGCCAACAAAAAGGGCCCTTTATTAGAATAAGTTTCATTTGATAGTAATGGGGTGAAAATTTTAAATTTAAAGTTTAAGCATAAGGGGTTTTGAAAAAAAATCAAGGTGTTGTTTGTTGAATTTAAGTGTAGGGTTGACGGGGAAAAGAAAGTGTAGGGAATTTTTTGGGGGACTAAGGACGGTGAAAACCTAAAAAAGGGGGGTTTAAAAAGGGGGGGGGGGGGGGAAAAAAGGGGGGGTTGGGGGGGGAAAAAAGGAACACGGGGATTGGGGGGGGGGGGGTGGGGGGGGGGGGGGGGGGGGGGGGGGGGGGGGGGGGGGGGGGGGGGGGGGGGGGGGGGGGGGGGGGGGGGGGGGGGGGGGGGGGGGGCCCAGGGGGGGGGGGGCCCCCGGGCAAAAAAGGGGGGGGGGGGGGGGGGGGAAGGGGGGGGGGGGGGGGGGAAAAAGGGGGGGGGGGGGGGGGAGGGGGAGGGGGCCCGGGGGGGGGGGGGGGGGGGGGGGGGGGGGAAAAAAAAAGAGTAACTTTTCCAAAAAAAAATAACTCAACAAGGAAACATTAAAAACCAAATTAATAAAACTACAATAAAATTCAAGTGTATGCAATAAAACTGGCAATGGCAAAGGGAGTTTAATTTTAAATAATTTTTTCCAGAAGGGGAAAATGTGGAAAAAAGGTTTAAAGGCTCAAATTTTATATATATGGAAAATGACCCCCACAAACATCTTAAAAGTTAAAATTTTGTAAGGAATATTAATTTCATTTTAAAAAATGTGAATTAACCCTTCCAGGAATAAAAGCGAATCTATTTGAGAAGGAGCATGTAACAAGAAATAGGGCAAGGGCCACAACTTTTTAAATATCGTTCCTTGAATTGATCAGATTCTTTAAACTTACCCCATGAAGTTTGTTCTAATATTCGGTATCCCTCCTGTAGAGATAAGGGAACATCCAGTTCTATCGATTCCATGTCATGTCTTGCCCCCTTTTTTGCAGCTCTGTCAGCCCACTCATTTGAAAAAATTCCAAGTAAGAGGGCACCCAACATGATATGTGCATGCATGTGTGTGATATTTTTTGTTTGAAGTTTGGAATGTTAATACAATATGAAATATAGCCTTCCTGTGTCTTTCCAGATTTATGATTCGTATCAGTATGCCTGTCAGTTTTGTAACTGTCCTCCATGCGATGATTAAAGTGTTTTTGACTGTACTTGACCTGTACTTGGTCAGCTTAGATTAGGACCCATAGCTGATATGACTTCTTGCCTTCAGGCCCAGAAACACGCTTGCTCACAGTTGTTCAGCTTCACTTTCTGATGAGATCCCTGTTGCAGTTGCTGTCAACTTTGTTGCAGTTGCTGACAACTTTACATCCATTCCTGATGGTGTACTGGATGATGTCACTGAAAGCAGAACTGTCTAGTTAAAGACTTCTGACTTTGCACAAAATATCCTTCATGAGATCATCCTTGTCCTTATTCCTGAAAATGCTCCACAAATGGACGCCAAGCTTGTTGATGGTGCTGCTCTCATCTAAATGCCATCATCAAAGCTGACAACTACCTCTCAGGCATATGTGGATGTCATCTGTCTTTCCAGACATTACACGCCAGCTTGGTTCATTATCACAGGTTTTCATTGCTTTTCATGTCTATAGCCATTAGGGCTGACAGCTTGAAGTCTGCTACATGGAAAAAAGCCAGGTTCTAGTGCTTGAAGAAGGGTTATGGCTTCAGCACAGATTCCAGGAAACTGGCAACATTTTCCCGCTGTAATAAGAACAAAATGAACTGTTCAGGTTCCTCACAGAGACTCATTTGGACAGAGCACAAGTCCATGACAAGATCCTTATATGTACAAGCACCAAAAAACCCTGTGCTCATCCAGAAAAGAAAACCAGCAGACTAGAACCTTGTTAGCCATGAGAAGCAGACACTCCTCTAACGCTACATGTGGGTGACTGTATCACAGAGGCCTTGCAGAAAGTCTCATTAGGACAACGGATACTGAAAGTAGTTGCACTTGCTGTGGGCCCGGTTTCCCAAATGCAAATTCATGAACTGCAGATTTCCCCCTTTTAAAGTTTGGGGAAAAACTTTAAAAAACCCAACATCCCACACAAAATGCCACTCAGCTTGGTCCCAAAATTTCTCCAAAGCCTTTCCCCGCCTCCCCTGCAAATTTACAGGGAGTGACTATCTGGAAAGGAAAGACCCGGGTGGAAATACATGGGCTGCATAACCACAATGACTGATGCCCCTTTCCAACTAAAAATGGGAAAAACCACTAAAACCCCGGGCCCCTAAAACCCGGCTCAATGAAGGAGGGGTTTTTCAAAGTTCGTTGGGATACAGAACCAGGAGCAATGAAAAGATTGCAAAGTGTGGATGGGGAAACCCGGAAAAGGGTGTCACCAAAAGGGGAAAATGGCAGCTGGGGCCCCAATTTTTCCATTTTTTTTTTCATGCGCTTTTAGGGAGCAAAAATCTATGAAACTGTTTTTCCAAAGTGGTTTCCCATCATTATAGGGACTAGTTTTTTGGGGAAAGCACCAGGGCCCTTTCCTTTCCCTTGACTAGGGTTTTGGGGAGGGAAAAAACAGGACATGGATGGAGGCAGACTTGGTTGGGCTAAAACCCCGCCCCAGGGGGAGGAAGCCCTCAAGAAATGATCCCATTTGGGGTAACTTTCCCGTGGAGAAAATTAGCTGACAAGCTTTCCCAAGCCATTTTGCAGTGGAAAGGGCCCTTTTGTACATTGGGGGGGGATGTGATGATTGCCCGTAGGGATCAGAGCACATGACAGTTTTCTTTTCCCTTTTTCCCCGCAAGTCCCCCCGTGGGGGTTTTTTGTTTGTGGTGTGGGTGTTTGTGTGTTGGTTTGGTGTGTGTGTGTGTGGGTGTGTGTGGTGGGGTGTGTTTGTGGGGTGTGTGTGTGTTTGGGGTGTTTTGTGTGGAAGTGTGTGTTTTTTGGGGTTTTTTTGGTTGTTGTTTTTGTTGCCATAGTGCTGTTGCTACTGGTATTGGTCAAATGTTGTTCTCCACTTTCTACAAATCCTGGTCAACCAAATCAGTGAACATCATCATGCGCTTTGATTTGTCTTTGCAAGATATAGCGCTATATAAGTTCCATTTATAATAATAAATTCTTCTCTCCCGTCTTCAAAAAACATTCGGTGTTACTGGCACAGCCCTCTCCTGGTTCAGTTCATACCTCACTGACCGATTCCAGACAGTCGCAGTAAACAAGATACAGTCAATACCTGCCAAACTGGAATGTGGTGTCCCGCAGTGATCAGTTCTCGGCCCTGTTCTTTTCACTCTCTATACTGCTCCACTATCACATATAATAAACCGTCATCATATCAACCATCACTTTTATGCAGATGACTCTCAGATTCAAAGTAGTGTTACACCTGAAAATCTGCCTTCTCTCTTGACAAATATGGCCTACTGCTTTCAAGATATCCAAAACTGGATGATACAAAACAAGTTACAGTTAAACGCAGATAAAACCGAAGCCATGCTTGTAGGGACCCAAACACAAACTCTCTTCCATTACAACAACTTCAATAGAACTTGGCAATACATCAGTCCCTCTATCCACTTCCGTGAAGTATCTAGGTGTCGTTATCGACAACCCCACTCTCTATGAAAAAATTCATCACCCAGACTGTCAGCCCGTGCTACTATCAATTACGGCGTATTAGTGCAATTCGAAAGTACCTCCCCCACTGTTTGCAACAAGCCAAACTTGTCACTTCTCTCATTCTCTCACGTCGGGAAATATTCCCAATTCTCTTTTAGTGGTCTGCCAGCAACATCTATCCACTCCCTTCAACTTTATACCAAAACTCCGCAGCTCGACTAGTTCTAAAGAAAGAAAAAATTGGGGCACATTACCCTCTCTTGCGATCCTCCACTGGCTGCCTGTGCCACA
The DNA here is from genome assembly GCA_028751875.1 of Rapana venosa. Taxonomy (NCBI): domain Eukaryota; kingdom Metazoa; phylum Mollusca; class Gastropoda; order Neogastropoda; family Muricidae; genus Rapana; species Rapana venosa. Next base: position 54,064,274 of record CM054148.1, on the reverse strand, counting down.
GAGAGTAGATTATAAAAAACAGTACCCTCTGTTACAAATGTCTCCACAAAAAATGCACCCTCCTACCTATGTGAATGTCTTAACCTGTACACCCTTCACGTTCCCTCCGATCTACTGCAGATACCTTGTGCCTACGTATACCTAGATTCAACCAAATTTCCCCTGTTGGCCTCCGCTATTCTCTATTTCTGGTCCATCCATCTGGGAACAACCTTCCTCCTCTCTTCGCCAGAAAAACCCCAGTTATGACACTTTTAAATCCCGCCTCAAAACTTTATTTCAAACCTAAGACTTCCCCCTCCTGTTTCAAAACTAACCCATGTTCTATACCCTGCTAAAGTATACGGCCTGTGCGAGTGTATGTGTGCTTTTGAAAAACATTTGACTATCGAAATTTTATTTCATAGATTTTGTCTGCATCGCACCATGTTTGTAAATATCTGTTTGTTTAAACTTTTGATTATTTATCATTGATTGCATGACTGTGTAAGATTAGGTTGAATGCATGCGCTTTGATTTGTCTTTGCAAGATATAGCGCTATATAAGTTCCATTTATAATAATAATCATGACACTGTCACAGTGCACATGTGTATGTGTATATGTGTGAGTATGTGTGTGCATGTTTGCACATACACATGTGTGTGTGTGTGTGTGTGTGTGTGTGTGTGGTGTGTGTGTGTGTGTATGAAGATATACATCAGCTCCATACATTATAAAACATAAAGTGAAATCCTGGAGCCGTGATTTTGTGTTAGATAAACAAAGCTGATATTCTTTTTTTTCAAATACTTATGTATGATAGATTATGCAAAAATCTAGTATCAATCATTGCTGTGTGTATTCTTGCAATCATTTTTGATGCCACAAGGAAACTATGCACAATTAATTAAGTGCTGCTTCAAAAATAGGAAGATGAACAAGTAAAGATGTGTTATACTTTTTGCGGTCTTTGAAAATTGGGCCATATATCTTTGATCATCAAAATAAGTGGGAAACAATTGGCCAATATGGTGTTTCCCATGCCAATATTGTAGAGGAGGGTCCAAAGTATGTGTATGCCAAAATCAGCCCGTCACTCTCATTTGCAGGGTTTGACCAGTATTCCTGCATTGGCAGCTGGACTCAGAGCACTGACTTTCCTCAAACTAATGTTAAGCAGCATCGAGTGGGGTTACCAGTTGGCTAGGTGACCGTTTGCACGCCTTGCTTTCAGTAGAGTCCCTCAGTTCACCCGGCTGTAAATGGGTACCTGCACTCTTTAGGGTCAGGGGAGGTAAAGCAGGGAGAGAGAGGATATGGGCGCTGCCCTTAAAATGCTGGCCCCTGAGAAGTGAGGTCTCTGACGCCTTGCTCCTCAACGACCACATAGGTTATGGGACACCTTTACCTTTTTATGATATTTCAAATGATAATTTATAGCATTCATCTTTCACACAATCTTTTTTTAAAAAGATGTTGGTGTTTCATCTGCATCAATTTTCCAGCGGGAGATCAGTACACAGATTAGCTACTAGCTTAAAGGAAAGTCACTTCAGGCAACATTGATGGCAAAGCACACCACAGTTTGTTTTTGTTTTTACATTTGATGATATTTGAAAAGAAAAAAAGCAATAAAAGACTTTTTCTCTCCCCCCCCCCCCCCCCCCCTCCTCCCTTCTCCCACATTACATTTTCCTTCTCAACATTTTCCTTCTCAATTACCTTTGATCTGATTCTTTCAAGAACAAAATTAGCAAAAAGAAAAACTTTTTTTAAAAATGGGGGGAGGGGGCACACTTTACCCACAACCACGCTTAAGGGACACCTGATTTGCTGAATTTTAAACGTTAACATTTTTTTTTAAAGCCAAGAAAAAAAAATCATCTGATTGTTTAGATTTTGACCAACAATAACAATAACCCCCCCCCCCCCAAAAAAACCCCCAACAACAACCCCAAACAAACAACAAAAAATCAGATGTGGTTTCTATCTCATTGTAATTTGGGCTGGTTTAGCATCATTCATCACTGGCATTCTCATGCATTGCTGATGCTTATAGCAATAAATGTCGTTCTCTGTCTCTGTCTCTCTGTCTGCTGTCTCTCTGTCTGCTGTCTCTCTCTCTCTGTCTGTCTGTCTGTCTTCTCTCTCTCTCTTCTCTCTCTCTCTCTTCTCTCTCTCTCTCTCTCTCTCTCTCTCTCTCTCTGTGTATGTCTGTCTGTCTCTGTCTGCCTGTCTTTCTGTGTGTGTGTGTGTGTTGTTTGTTAGTTTTCCTTATCTCTCTCTCTCTCTCTCTCCTCTCTCTCTCTCTCTCTCTCTCTCTCTCTCTCTCTCTCTCTCTCTCCCTCCCTCTCTCTCTACATCACCATCCTTTTCTTTTTATTTAATCTTTCATGCTGTGGAAATGACCAAATGTCACCCAGTAATTCGACCTAATCACACTAACCTTTACACATCGACACATGATCTTCCTATTACTCTCTCTCTCTCTCTCTCTCTCTCTCTCTCTCTCTCTCTCTCTCTCTCTCTCTCTCTCTCTCTCTCTTCTCTCTTTCTCTCTCTCTCTCTTTCTCTCTCTCTCTCTCTCTCTCTCTCTCTCTCTCTCTCTCTCTCTCTCTCTCTCTCTCTCTCTTTTCTCTTAAAAGCTGTCTTATAACAACAACAATCACAAACAGAAACAACATTCCAGCCTCAGCATATCAGTAGTAGCAGCAGCAGTAGCAATGGCAATGACAATGACAATTTTTTTTATTTCGAGGATAATGAATAAGCACCCATGTGCTTTTTTTACATCCAGTCCCCGCCCTTAACCACTAGATTGCCTTACCCCGGAAATTTTCCGGGGCTAAACGTGCACCCTATACGCCAACAACCCGGAAAATTTCCGGGGTGTCGAACCGAAGTAAACAAGCCTGCTTCCTTGACTACAGTTAAAGGGAAACAACTCCAAAATTAATGGAGGTCACTCTCCTGTTGCTTGGCAACATCGAGCTGCAAAAACCGTGGCAAAAACGATCGTTTTTTCGCTCGTATTTTGTGTTTATATGCATGATTGCTTGGGAAGTTCTTGTTCAAAATTGCAGACACTTCTTGTTGAAGGCATCAATAACTTTACACAGCTGTAAAAGTGGCAAATAAAACTGTAGATTTACCTAACAGTGATGAAAACGATCCTGTACGATTCAGCTGATCCTGCATTAAAAAAAAAAGAAGAGAGAATTGGCCTAGACTTAGTTTGACGTTATTGAGATGGGGGTACTCAGAATGACAGTGGTGATGAAGAAATCGTATTGATGGTCGACTTTTTACATTTTAAATATATTTTCGCAGTAAAATATCATGCTAACTAATTTAAGCTTGCCTCGAAGTAATCTACTATATATATACTGTCATTGGGTAGACTATCAGGAATATTCATGTAGTAGTTTCTGAGTAAGAGGGATATGAATATAGCAAGTTGTACATAAGAATTTTATTCCCCGGCATATAGGGTGCACTTGCACTGGGCAGTGAAGAGGTTAAGGATATATATGATAATAAAATAAAGTAAAGCCCATAGCAATACACTTACACAGTATACGGAAAAAATATCTACACAAAAATCCCCACAAAAATCACCGAAGAGAGAGAGAGAGAAAAAAGTAGCAACAAGTAAGAAAGAAAGCAAAACAGAAAACACAGAAACAACGGAAAAAATAGCAAGAACAAAGAGCAAAACAAAATCGGCAACAACAACAAGGGGAGAGGGGACAACCGATTAGTCCCCCCTCAAAAAACAACAACCCCAAATTCAAACCAAAACAGAACCAAACAAAGCAAAACCTCCATAAAATAAAGGAGAACAAACCACGTAAATAGTATCATTTTGGCTAACAGAAAGTAACGTCAAAAATTCTTTGTGCTTTTATGGGAGGCAACAGTAATAGTAAACTACATGAAACAGATATTGTATAAGCAATTTGCATCCCATGCACACGTATACACACACACACACACACACTCACACACACACACACACACACACACACCACACACACACACACACACACACACACACTCACACCATGCATCAATGCCAACATCAAATCTTTATGAATATCATGTATAGTCATAGAAAAGGACATCTGCACTTTGGAGTTAACTATACATAATTGGTACTCTCAAAACAAGATATCAAAATAAAATATTCACTAAATCTCAAATATAGTCAACTTACACAATAGAACTGAAACATTAAATCTGAATAAAGCATTCAACGGGATACTAATTGTAAACACGACAATTAAATCTATAAGCAAACAATAAAAGAAGAAGACGAGAGTGAGAGAGAGATAGAGATAGAGAGTACATTTTGAATCCATATGATATTGCATATAGTTTTCAATTCATCAACACTATCACCATTAGCACTCACTGTGATTTAACATTGTACATGTTAAGATCGTCCTAGAGTCATAATAAAGAAGTAGGATAGTGGAAAAAAACATTTATAGAAGTCATTTTTCAATAACACAATAGCCATATACAAGTAAAACATTCACACTTATACACAGAGAGAGATGGGGGGGAGGGGGAGGAGGGGGGAGAGAGAGAGGGGGGTAATTTGGTATAATGTAAGGGAGGATATATTTACTTTGTTTCCAACAGATCAAGTGTGGCTTTTTATTTTTGATGCATCAAGTAGATGAAACAATTACTTTTGAAGATGGTTAATGATTGGTGTTGTCTAAATGAGTCAGGAAGGGAGTTCCACAGCACAGGGCCTGAGTAAAGTAAGCTAGATTTGAACAAATCTATTCTTGGGATTGGGACACTCGGCTTTTCAGTATTTCTGGAATGATTCATTGGGAACTTGTCTTTTAAGGATGAGGGAAGAGTTCCTGTCATTATCTTGAACATCATGAGGCCTTTGTTAAATCTTAGTCTTTGGTGTAGGGGAAGAATATTTAACTGAGTATAATCCATTTCTAGTCAAGTAGTCTTCTTCAGAAGAACCAGCTTAAGACCACGTTTATACAGACTTAATAATGGTTTCTTAGGGTTTGCACTAGCAGAATCCCACAGGGTTGATGCATAATCTATTGAAGATTGTATATAAGCTTGAAAGAATAGTTTTCTTGAATGAAAGTCAAGAAAATGTTTGATTTTAGTCAATTGGTATACTCTTTGAGACATGTATTTGCACAGATGGGATATGTGATGGTACCAGCTGAGATTTTCATCAATTGAGGGGGACGGGATAGCTCAGTGGTTGGAGCACTCGCTTTCCTTCAGCCAAGTTAAGCAGCGTCGAGCGTGGTTACCAGTTGGATGGGTGACCGTTTGCACGCTTGGCTTCAGTACAGTTCCCCCAGTTCCCCCAGCTGTAAATGGGTACCTGCCCTCTTTAGGGTCAGGGAAGGTAAAGCAGCGAGGGAGAGGAGATGGGCGCCGCCCTCAATATGCTGGCCCTAGAGAAGTGAGGTCTCTGACGCCTCGCTCCCCTACGACCTTATAGATTATGGGACTCCTTTACCTTTTTTTTACCTTTAGAACTTTGTGGTGAGAGGCTTGTTCGATTGTTTCCTTTTCAATATGGATTGGAGAAAATTTATGAGATAGATTTTGTCGCTTTTGTCTGGTAGTGATAAGCATGCATTTTGTTTTTGGGGGGTGTATAGACATGTGATTTAGTTCTGTCCATTTGACAAGATCATCAGTGCTATTTTGCAATGTCTTAGCAAGAAAGTTAATGTCAGTATGGCTTGTATGTATGGTTGTGTCGTCAGCAAAAAAGTTCGCATTTAGAATTGATATGGAGAGGAAGGTCATTTATGTATAATGAAAAAAGAATTGGTCCTAAGATAGATCCCTGTGATACTCCATAATGAATGGGTTTTAGTGTGGATGTGGACGTAGCTATTGAAACACACTGTTGCCTGTTTGTAAGATAAGAAGCAAGAAGTTCAAGAGTATTTGTAGAGAGATTATATAAGTCTAGCTTTTTAATGAGAAGTCTGTGGTCATTTGTATCAAATGCTTTTTTGAAATCTACAAAATTAATAATACTCCACAAAATTTATTGTCATTAATGTTTGACAGCCAATTGTGTACAAGACTAGTCAATGCCGTATGGCACGAGTGATTTTTTTCTAAATCCAGACTGATTTGGGTGAAGTAAGTTGTTAATATCTATATGATGGACTATGTTTTTATTTATATGTTTTTCCAAGGGTTTTGAAAGGTAAGATAAAATAGAGATTGGCCTATAATTTGAGGGATCGGAAGTGTCTCCAGACTTGTAGATTGGAATCACCTTAGCAGTTTTGAAGGCGTTGGGGAAATAGTTCTTATGAAGACAAAGGTTATAGAAATGTGTCAGAGTGTCTGTAATAACTGGGGCTGAGAGTTTCAGTATTCTGCCATCTATTCCATCAAGACCACGCCTATTTGATTGTTTGAGGTGAGTCAGTCAGAGAGAGAGAGTACATTTCCAGGTTGTGATCATCTAGATAAATGGCATGTAACAAAACACCAACACAAACCTCTCTCACCTTAAAATACAACTATCAATGATAAACAAGCTAAGATATAGCCTGCAAAGAACATCCGCATACATAAATATGTTTAAGAATTAAGACAAACAATTTAACAATTCCAATTGAGTAAAATGTATACTTACATATAGAAAATAAAAATTGCATGATTTAAAACAAATAACAGTCAAAAAATTGTCCAAATTTCATAACAACATAATTACTTAAGAGGAATGGAAGGGAGGGAGAGAGAGAGAGGGAGAGTGGGGGGGAGAGCGACAGACAGATAGGCAGAGCCAGAGAGTATATTTCTGAATTGTATGATTATCTGGATAATATGTTATCTTTGACAATACCTACACAAGCAATCTCATCATAACAATATAATGATATCAATAACAAATATAACATACAAGGGACATATATAAAGTCTATCAAAAATAATATCAAAACAGTCTAACATAATAGGCTCTTTATTTATGACAAAGAAAAACTTATATCAAAACAGTCTAACGTAGTAGGCTATTTATGACAAAGAAAAACGATGACGTCAAATTAGTACATAGCAAACACAAAATTACACTTAACATAGTTACTAAATGATTCGTACTAATATTTGTTTTTCGTTATTAACCAATAGTATACATTTCAAAGCCATAACACAATAGTTAATTCATTGATTATATGATCAAGGTGGCATGCTGTAACTATTCCTTGAACAGAAATTTACTGGCGTACATGTGGCAAGAGAACTTGTGTTAGCATATCAGTTAGTACTTTTGAGGTGGGTATACATAGCTTTCTTGAAAGTTTCTTTACTTTGGGATGTTTTCACGTATGTTGGTAGCGTGTTCCAGAATAGGCTACCTGAGTATGTGAGGCTTGATTTATACAGGTCAATTCTAAGTATTGGTAATTGAATTTTGGTAGGATATCGGGAAGTCAATTGGAATTTAGATTGGAGTGTTAGTGGAGCTTGACCCGTCATAACTTTATGCATGAATATTCCTTTATTCAGGGTAAACATATCTTTTAACGGAAGAATCTCAAGTTTTGCATAGTCTGCTATGGTTAAAGTAGAAGATTTTAAGAGAACTGCTTTGAGTGCTCGTTTGTAAGTACTATTGAGAGGTTTTAGAATATTGGCACTGGCTGTGTCAAAAAGGGTAGAGCAATAGTTGATTGAAGATAAAATGGAAGCATGTAGAAATATGCTTACATTTTATCTTCAATCAACTATTGCTCTACCCTTTTTGACACAGCCACTGCCAATATTCTAAAACCTCTCAATAGTACTTATTATATAGCACGATTAAGCAGCATCGAGCGTGGTTACCTCTTGGATGGGTGACCATTTGCGCACCTTGGCTTCAGTACAGTCCCCCACTTCACCCAGCTGTAAATGAGTACCTGCCTCTTTAGGGTAAGGGACGGTAATAAGCAGCGAGGGAGAGGAGATGGGCGCCGCCCTCAATATGCTGGCCCATGGAGAAGCTGAGGTCTCTGATGCCTCGCTCCCCTACGACTACACGTCATGGGTGTTTGTTTTTTAAAGTCAACGATATTTTTTGTAATATTGCGGCAATTGCAGCCATAAGTGTCATTTTGACAGTGATAGAAAAAAGATACTATTAGTAGGTAACACGAGAGGTGAAACATGCAATGTTCTGGTAGCACAAAGAACAAACAACCCGCCAAACAAAGAAGTCTAAAACTGAAGAGAAAAAACCCAGAAAAACAACAAAATACAGTAATAACACACACAAGCGTGCACGTACAACACACACACACACAACACACACACACACACACACACACACACACACACACACACACACACACAACAATTAACCCAGTAACTTTTCTACGGCGACAGCTCGCAACCTGGCCTTTAGCCCAGGCTTGGAGACTGAGTGGCACCATTTCCTTGGATAACTGCATGGTGCAGCTGCATAACTGGTAATGTCCGTGTATATATAATACATATAATTATATATAATTATATAATATACATATAAAGTCAGCTATTTTTCAAGCTAAATAACTCAGTCAGCAGCAGGCTAGCACTCCGTATAGTCACCACACAGCTGAAGAGGTAAGAGTGGGTATTCATTGTAAGGTTGAAAGTGTTAGTGGATTTAAGATGCTCAACATTTTATCTTATAGGTTTTTTTTCTGAAGAAAGAATGAAAGCGAATTTTAAGATTAAGCTGGGAAGTATTTTCATGATGTTAGTTGATGAAATCTCTCTCTCTCTCTCTCTCTCTCTCTCTCTCTCTCTCTCTCTCTCCTCTCTCCTCTCTCTCCTCTCTCTCTCTCTCTCTCTCTCTGTTGTTCCCTCTCCCCTTGTTGTTGCCGTTTTTGTTTTGCTCTTGGTTCTTGCTATATTTTCGGTTGTTTCTGTGTTTTCTGTTCTGCTTTCTTTCTTACTTGTTGCTACTTTTTTTCTCTTTCTCTCTCTCTCTCTCTCTCTCTCTCTCTCTCTCTCTCTCTCTCTCTCTCTCCTCTCTCTCTCTCTCTCTCTCTCTCTCTCTCTCTCTCTTCTCTCCTCTCTCTCTTCTCTCTCTCTCTCTCTCTCTCTCTCTCTCTTCGGTGATTTTTGTGAGGATTTTTGTGTAGATTTTTCCCCCGTAAGCTTGAAAGTGTATTGCTGTAGGTTTTATTTTTTTTTATTATATGTAATTTTAAAAAGGCGGACTGATTAAAAAAAAGCACAGGGGTCTTATTCATTATCTTCGAAATAAAAGAATTTGTCATTTGTCATTTGTCTCTCTCTCTGTAATAAGTATTTGTTAAAATTAATAAAGTTACCCACATCTGGACTGTACAGAGAGGCTTATGAAATGCATGAAACTCAGCCATGAAGCCAGTCATTTAAACTGGGCATCAAAAGTACAGAAGATATCAACTTAAAATGGCTTTGAACTGTATGGTAGAGTCAAGGTGTGTGTTAGGAATTATGGGTTTATCATCGAGTTTAAAGATCGACTTATTTCTTGTTACAAGCAAGGCTGACATTCTGACATGGAAACTAATGATAAATATCGGTGGTTTTATTCTTTCAAGAGAATATTTTTTCAAGCAGAACAAATATTTGTCATGTGTTACAGAAAAATGGCACAGAGATAATTGTATATGATTCTTATTGAGAGTGTTTTATATATATATATATATATATATATATATATATATATATATAATATATATATATATATATATATATATATATATATTTGTATATTATGTGTGTGTGTGTGTGTGTGTGTTGTGTGTGTTTTGGCATGTCGACGATGACCTCCACAACAGCAGAGGAGGCAGCTGCTGTTTCAGAAATTGGGCAGAAATTTGATTTTAGTGAATATTCCTTGCCCACAGCACATCCCCACTCTCTCGGCCAAGAGGGCATGAGAACAGTCAGCGTTGGAGATGTTCTCCAAAGGCCAACTAGCCCCTAGGGCTGCAACACATAAGAACTGTGCAAGTCAAGCCTCCTAATCAGAGAGTCATAGTCGATCACTAAAGACTAATCTGTAAAGTGGAATTCCATGAGTAGGAAAGCCACTGATCATACTACAGCCTCTCACTTTTCTGTTGCCCCAGTGTCAATGGTTTCATCAAGAACTGTGATAAAACCCAAGTGCTGAAGGCACAGATTGAGAGTTAGTGGTTTAAAAACCTGTAAACAATGATTCTTTGAGGAAAACGTCTCAGACGATGTATTACACCTACCAGGTATAATGTCCATCATGTCTCAAAACTCTTTAGAAAACGAGGTGTACCTTCTTTTCCATTGTAATGCCTAAACAGATGCACGAAATAATAATAATAATAATAATAATAATAATAATAAATGGAATTTATATAGCGCTGTATCTTGCACAGACAAATCAAAGCGCTTACACTCAAATCATTCTTACACAGTCATGCAACCAATAGCAAGTAATAGTTCTAACAAGTCCAATGTACCAACACACTACACACAACACACACAACACACACACACAACACACACACACACACACACACACCACACACAGGTTATACACTTTGGCAGGGTGATGGACATTTTGGCTGTTGAAAAGCAGGGATAGCTATGAAATGAAACAGGAGAGGAAATTCTTAGGTTTGAAACAAATATGTCTTGAGGCCGGATTAAAAAGTGTCATAAGAAGGTCTTTGGCGAAGAGAGATAGGGAGGCCATTCCAAATCGATGGACCAGAAACAGAGAAAGAGCGACGGCCAACAGTGGACTGGCTGAATCTAGGTGTTTGTAAGCACAAGGAATCTGCAGCAGAGCGAAGGGAACGAGAGGGGTGTACAGGTGAAGACATTCACAGAGGTAGGAGGGTGCTGTTTTGTGGAGACATTTGTAACAGAGAGTACTGATCTTATAGTTTATTCTTTGTGGCACAGGCAGCCAGTGGAGAGATCGCAAGAGAGGGGTAATGTGCTCAGATTTTTTCTTTCTGAGGACTAGTCGAGCTGCAGAGTTTTGAATACGTTGAAGGGAGTGGATAGATGATGCTGGCAGACCAGCCAAAAGAGAATTGCAATAGTCCAGACGTGAAAGAATGAGAGATGCCACGAGTTTTGATGTTGCATCTGTGGACAGGACAGTAAAATTGTCTTTGCAAGTCCTTTGGATCTTGTGACATGCCCATACCATTTAACTTTACGCTTTTTCACGATCGTTAGAAGGTTCTCATAGGGTCCAATGGTTTGCTGGATTCTGTTATGCACGCTTTCGTTGCTTATGTGGTCTTTGTAGGAGATGCCAAGGAGTCTCCGAAAGCATCTCATCTCCACCGCCTGTACTCTTCTCTCCAAATCTGCAGTCAGGGTCCATGATTCACAGGCATACAGAAATATGGATATGACAAGGGAGCGCATTAGTCTGATCTTGGAGATAAGTGAGATATTTTTATCTCTCCAGATGGTGTTTAGTTTTGACAGTGCTGTTATCGTCTGTGAAGTCTTGCATACTACTTCTGGCTTGGATCCCTGGTTTGATACAATGGCTCCCAGGTACTTGAAGCTTTGAACTGTTTCCAGCTTCTTGTCATTAACCCTGATATCAGTGCTAATGCCGTTGGTGTTGTTAGTGATCAGTTTGGTCTTCTCTGCACTGATTTCCTTGCCGTATGTTTTGGAGGCCTTATTCAAGTGTTCTGTTAGGCTGGCAAGCTCTTTTTCTGATCCTGCTATTCCATCAATGTCATCTGCGAAGCGGAGGTTTGTGATCGTTCTGCCACCAATGCTGACTGATCCTTCATGATGTTCCAGTGCATCAGCCATGATTCTCTCAAGGAAGATGTTGAAAAGAGTGGGTCAGAGTAGACAGCCCTGCCTTACTCCAACTGTTGTTCGAAACCATTCTCCAATGTTGTTGTTGTAGTAAACTGCACTGGTGGCCTTGCTGTACAGCTGTTTGATGACTCTGATCAGGTTTGCATTGATGCTGTACAAATTCATGGTTGCCCACAAAGCTGCATGCCACACCCTGTCAAATGCCTTCTTAAAATCGATAAATACATGGTAAAGGTCTTGTTGATGTTGAAGGTACCGCTCACATAGTATTCTGAGGTTGAATATCTGTTCTGTTGTGCTGCGCCCTGCTCTGAAACCTGCTTGTTCCTCAGCAATGATGGTCTCTGCTTGTGGCTTCAGTCTATTCAATATTATCTGCAGCATGACCTTGCTTGGGTGGCATATGAGGCTGATTGTGCGGTAATTATGGCATTGTTGTAGATTTCCTTTCTTGGGGAGGGTGATGATGAGTGACTGTGTCCATGGTGTTGGCCATTTTCCTGTCTGCCAGATCTTGTTGCAGATTCTTAGTAGGGCGCTGATCATGGCTTCCCCTCCAGCTTGAACCAACTCAGCTGAATGTTGTCAGCCCCTGCTGACTTCCCCTTTTTCAGCGATCTGACTGCTGTTTCCACTTCTTCTCGGAGGATAGGGTGACAGTCTGTGTCTTTGCTTGCGGGTACATTAAGGACTTCTGGATCTCCTGCGGTTCTATAGTTATACAGGTCGGAGCAGTATTCTGTCCATCTGTTCAGAATATCCTGGTCGTCAGTGAGGCACTTCCCATTTTTGTCTTGGATTGTTAAACCATTTCCCTGTTTTGTGCTAGTCAGGTCTTTCACCAGCTGATATGCTTTCTTGCTATTGTTTTTCTTGATGTTCTCTTCAATGTCTTGGCACTGTTCACCGATCCATTTCTCTTTTGCCTCCATCATGGACTTTCCTGATTCTTTTGTTGACTGCCCTATATATAAGACAATTTTACAAGGCACTGTCCAAGGAGGAAGAAGAAGAGGCAGACCAAGGAAGAGCTGGGAGGATAACATCAGCGAATGGACAGGCCTAGAACTCAACAAAACCCTGAGAAAGGCAGAACAGAGAGAGGAATGGAGGGAACTGGTTGTTGAGTCTTTGAGGGTGCCCCCACGGTCATCAGACTACGGGACAGATAGATAGATAGATAGATCTGTGGACAGGTACTTTCAAATTACACTAATATGCCGTAATTGATAGTAGCACGACTGGCACGTCTGGGTGATGAATTTTTGCATAGAAAGTGTATTGTCAATAATGACCCCTAGATACTTTACAGCAGTGGATAGAGGGACTGATGCATTGCCGAATTCTATTGAAGCTGTTGTAATGGAAGAGAGTTTGTGTTTGGTCCCTACAAGCATGGCTTCAGTTTTATCAGCGTTTAGTTGTAACTTGTTCTCTTTCGTCCAGTTTTGGATGTCTTGAAAGCAGTAGGCCATATTTGTCAAGAGAGAAGGCAGATTTTCAGGAGTGTCACTGCTTAGAATCTGAGAGTCATCTGCATAAAAGTGATGGTTGATCTGATGACGGTTAATTATATGTGACAGTGGAGCAGTGTAGAGAGTGAAAAGAACAGGGCCCAGAACTGATCCCTGCAGGACTCCACATTCCAGTCTGGCAGGTACTGATTGAATCTTGTTTACTGTGACTGTCTGGAATCGGTCAGTCAGGTATGAGCTAAACCAGGTGAGGGCTGTACAAGTAACACCAAACGTTTCTTGAAGACGGGAGAGAAGGATAGAGTGGTCAATAGTGTCGAAGGCTGCAGATAAGTCAAGTAGAGTGAGGAGGGAGATTTTCTCTGAGTCAGAAGCAAGTAGAAGCATGTTTAAGGTGTGAACTAAGGTGGTTTCAGTGCTGTGGTTGGCGCGATAGGCAGACTGAAACGCAGGAAGAAGACTGTTGGAGAGAAGGTGGTTGTTGAGCTGTTTCAGAACTACTCTTTCAAGGACTTTAGAGATAAAAAGTAGGTTGGAAACAGGCCTGTAATTCTTCAGAATGTTAGGGTCAAGGTCATGCTTTTTGAGTAATGGTGTGACTAAAGCAGTTTTGAGACCTGAAGGAACATTTCCAGAAACTAGAGATGAGTTTCCTATCTTTGTGATAGTAGGTATAAGCTGTGGCAGGCACTGCGCGAAAAGAGAAGCAGGTATGGGGTCGAGATCGCATGATTTTATAGTCATTCCTTTCAGAATTGTCTCGATTTTTTTCTCGCTTGCTGGATGAAAGGACAGGAGAGGAGTGCCAGAAAATTGAGGATCACAAAGTGCAGGCTGGAAAGGAGTCTGATCAAAGCTAGAGCGAATGTTGCGGATTTTGTCAGAAAAAAATGCAGAAAATATAGAAGGAAGTTTAGAGTGGTTGTAGATAGAAGGCAGAGGGCTAGCCTTCGCAGATCCAAGCAGAGTGGATGTGAGGGAAAAGAGAGATTTCATAGATGTGGCATCAAGAACTTGAGAAGAGTAATACTTAGTTTTTGCTGAATGGATTAAGGTTTTGACTTTGTTGATTTGTTTACGAAGAAGCTGTTTGTTTATTTCAGTTTTTGTTTTTCGCCATTGCCGTTCTATTATAATAATATAATAAATGTAATAGGATAGATTTTTCTTCAAAGACCGCCTGGACAGTAATGACATTGCTAATCTGCTGCCTGACACACTGAAACCATCACTAACAACTTGGCTAAATTCATGGCTGAAGCAATGAACATTGGTGGGGTGGGGAGTAATAGAAACAAAAGGCATTCTATCTGAACATGACTCTGAATCGGTTTGAGTAAAAGTGTGTGTGTTGTGTGTGTGTGTGTGTGTGTGTGTGTGTGTGTGTGTGTGTGTGTGTGGTGGTGTTGTGTGTGTGTGTGTGTGTGTGTGTGTGCGTGCTGGTGCGCGTGTGTGTGTGTGTTTGTTGTTGTTGTCTTCAATTTAACGTCTGTTCACTCTTAGTGATATTAGATGAGGGATGTGGAAAATGAAGTGGATGTTTAAACAGAGAAGGGAATGGACAGAGAAAAGACTGATTAGGTAACATGTGTGTTGGCATTTTCATGCAATTAAAAGGGGGGGGGGGGTCTTTAACATGAGTAAACATTTTAATTCAACAAATTGTTAACATGAAACAACTATAAAGTAAAAGGTAAAAGAGTCCCATAACCTATAAGGTCGTAGGGGAGCGAGGCGTCAGAGACCTCACTTCTCTAAGGCCAGCATATTGAGGGCGGCGCCCATCTCCTCTCCCACGATGCTTTACTTTCCCTGACCCTAAAGGGGGCAGGTATCCATTTACAGCTGGGTGAACTGGGGGAACTGTACTGAAGCCAAGGCGTGCAAACGGTCACCCATCCAACTGGTAACCACGCTCGACGCTGCTTAACTTGGCTGGGGGAAAGCGAGTGCTCCGACCACTGAGCTATCCTGTCCACTATAAAGTAACTACAACAAATACTCTAATGGGCTGTGCAATAGATATTTAACAATGGCAATGGCTAATTTTGGATTTTTAAATGCATTTTCTACAGACTGCTCACAAATTGTGGGTAAAAAAGGTTTTACAATTGGACCCTCAAATATGATGTGAGTATTGGAAATAATTTATGTTCCCCACAGAGGCACCTGCCATTTTTACAAAATTTCGTTATAAATGCATTTAATTTTATTCTAAAATATAGTGTATTAACTCTTCTCGTAGTTGCGATACTTAAATGTGTTTGAGAAGGATAACATGAAATAAGGCCATTAGTCAGGCAACTCTTTAAAGATCGTTCCTTGACTTGATCTGATTCTCTCTACTTACTCCACGATGTTTGTTCTAATAAATGGCATCCCTCCTGTAGAGAAAATGGAACATGCAGTTCTATCGATTCCAAATGATGTCTTGCCCCCCTTTTTGCAGCTCTGTCAGCCCACTCATTTGAAAAAACTCCAATGTGCAAAGGTACCCAACAAAAGGAGACAGGAATACCTCTTATACTTAAAAGGTGTATGACATATTTAATTTTAAAAATGATTCTGGATACTTTCTTGGAATTTGGGGATTTGATAGCATACAGTACCGACTTAGAGTCTACACAAAGTAAGATAGGAATGATGGGAAATACAAAATCAAGAATATAGTTAAGAGCCAAAAGAATTGCAATAAGTTCAGCTGTAAATATTGAATGATGTTTACCAAGATAGTATGATTTCTCTGTTTTTAGAGCTGGTATGACGAATGCTGAACCAGCTTCATTATTTTCTAAAACTGACCCATCTGTATATACTTTTAAGTTGTCAGTATATTCTATATCAAAATTTGCTTTATTTATTTCCCAGGAAGGGCATGGAAAAGCTTCTTTCTGCATTTCTAATTCATAATGATTAGGTTCAGACTTTTGAAAAAGGTCTGATACATAAGTACCAATAGGCATTAAACACGAAATATGTCTAGCCCTTTTAGGATAATTTGTTTTTGCTTCGACTTCTATTTCACGAGAAACAAAGTTTTCATTTGTTGTGCTGTGTAAAACATATTTGGCACATGAAAGTTGTGGTATGCAGCTAGGGGAAGTTCCCCAATTTCGTTATGTTCCTATGGTGGAGGTGTGGAAAGGGTGATCAAGTGCAAGTTTATATGCTTTAAAGTCTACACTTTGGAGTTTGTTCAGTAAATAATTAGGAGCACTAAAAAAGACTTCTTGTCCATAAGACAGCTTGGACCGTACAAGTGACGTAGCTAAGCATTTCAGAGTGACCATATCTTGTCCCCAAGACTGTCTGGTAACCATTTAAAGAAAATTAATACATTTTCTCGTTTTTGTTTAAATGTATCCAAAATGAGCATTCCAAGTCAATTTTGATGTAAGTAATATGCCTAAAAATTTGACAGTATTTGTGTACTGAATTAGCTCCCCTCCAATCCTAAACTGTGGTTGTGTATCTGGATCACTGCAATTGTTAAAAAGAATAATGTGCGTTTTTTCTGTGGAAAATGTCAGACCATTTTCAAAAATATAATTATATAAATTATCTAACTCTTTTTGATAGATCTTTCTGGTATAATGAATCTCTTCTTTGTTGTACTGCGCTTCATAGTAACATTCATCCACATACGTATATCATCAGCATATTGTACTAGGATGATATCTTTAGACATGTTTGTGGGTAGATAACAGTATATTAAACAGAAAAGGGGCTATAACAGAACCCTGTGGTAAACCCATATGGAGTGACCTAGAGAGTGAATATGTATTCCCTACTCTCACTTGTATACTTCTGTTACATAAAAAGCTTTTGATATAATAATAAACATGCCCAGGTAATCCAATAGTCTTCAATTTATGCAGTAATCTAGCATGCCAGAACAGGCAGGCTTCCGCCCAAACAAAAACACCACAGAACAAATATTAAACCTGCGAGTTGTGTGCGAGAAATACAGCCAGCACCAACAGAAACTATACCACGTCTTCATAGACTTCAAAAAGGCGTTTGATCGTGTATGGCACGAAGCATTATGGGCCACGATGAAGAAATACAACATGGGACAAAAGATCATTCCGACCATCAAAGAGCTATACACAAAGGCCATCAGCGCAGTGCTTTTCCAAGGCATAGTTGGAGAGTGGTTCCATACCTCAGTGGGAGTTCGTCAAGGCTGTCTCCTATCGCCAACACTGTTTAATGTCTTCCTTGAGCGCATAATGACTGATGCCTCAGAAGATCACACTGGCACAGTCAGTATTGGAGGGCGGATAATCACCAACCTCAGGTTTGTTGATGACATCGACGGACTTGCAGGAAATGAACAGGAACTAGCCAACCTAGTGTACCACCTGGACAAAACATCCTCCAGATATCGCATGGAGATCAGTGTCGAGAAAACAAAACTCATGACAAACAGTGCCCAGTCAATCACTACCAAGAATCAAAGTCAGTGGAAAAGAACTTGAGGTTGTATATCACTTCAAGTACCTTGGAGCTATTATTAGTGAAGAAGGTTCAAAAACCGAAATCCTCGCAAGAGCTGCACAAACAATAGCAGCAATGGCAAAGCTCAAGACTATCTGGAAAGACTGAAACATCTCTCTCAGGACCAAGGTCAAGCTACTGCATGCACTAGTCATCTCTACATATCTGTATGCGTGCGAATCCTGGACATTGAATGCAGATCTACAAAGGAGGATCCAGGCTCTAGAGATGAGATGCCTCAGAAGACTCCTAGGCATTTCATACATGGACCACACTACCAACAACGAAGTCCTACAAACCATCACCCAACAAGTAAAGCACTACGAAAACCTGCTGACCACAGTCAAGAAAAGGAAGCTCAGATGGTACGAACATGTGACTAGATCATTTGGGCTGTCCAAAACCATACTGCAGGGAACAGTGCAGGGGAAGAGAAGGCGAGGCAGGCAGAGGAAGAAATGGGCAGACAACATCACTGAATGGACAGGAAAGAGCTTCTCCACAACCCAGGCACTTGCACATAACCACGGCAAATGGAGCCAGCTGGTGCAACGTTTGTCAATGCAGTGCCCCTACGACCCTGGAGGGGGTTATGGGAGCAGATGAGAGATGAGAGACTTGGTCGTAGGCTTTTCTGACATAAAAAAATGTTGCAAGTAAATTTTTTCTTCTTGCAAACTGTTGTTTGACTTGTGTTGTTAGTTTAACTAGATTATCAATTGCAGATCTGCCGTTTTGAAAGCCTGCTTGATTGATTGGAATACCTTATTTTTCTGACAATAATACACAATCCTTCTTAGAATGATTCCCTCCATTAGCTTACCTGTGTTAGAAGTCAGTGCTATGGGTCTGTAACTAGTCTTGTCATTTTGGGGCTTACCTTGCTTATGAATGGGAACAATGATAGACTGCTTCCAGTTTACTGGCATTACACTTTTAGTCCAACATTTAATGAAAAGCTTATGTAATAGAAAAATGAATTTTTCTGGTAAATGTTTACGCATATCATTGGATATGGCATCTAATCCAACAGATGTTTTCTTATTAGGAAGAGAATGTAATACACCTTTTACTTCATTGATTGTTATTGGGGCATTAATGTATTCATTGTTATTAGAAAGTGGGTTTTCATATTCTTTTTTGTTCTCTTCAGATTTTCTGTACTTACTGCTTTTAAGTGAGAGACCTTCAATAGGCATGGATTCTGAGAACATCTGCAAAAGCCTCAGTCTTTTCTGCATTGGAGGGAAAATCATTGTTTTTTAGCTTAATCGGACAAGTTGGTAAAGTCACACCTTTTCTCATTTCATGAAATTTTTTCCACACTTTTTTCAGATCTGTATGACTTGATATGTCACTGGAACAAAAAGACCACCAATATTGTCGCTTTGCTTGAGCTATGACCATGTTGCTATAATTTTTTGCCTGTTTCTGGTTTTTTATGGTTTTCTGATGTCTTATTTTGTAGATATATTTTGAACATTAAATGCTTGTTAGTCACTGCTTCTTCGCAAGCAGGTGTCCATCAAACATTCCCTGAACACTTTTTTGATTTAAGTGATTTAATTATGGGAATTGATAAGTGTGCAGCTTGAATACTGGCATTTGTCAAGTGGAATAAAATTGGTCAATATTATCAGAATCTAAGCTGTTTGTATTGTAGGCAGCAAGGATACTTTTAAACTTCTCTCAATTGGCCTCTTTATATTTAAATTTTGGAATTATGTCTTTTTCAGTGTTACAGAGGGGTGGCATTTCATTAAATGTTATTACAATAGGTAGATGATCACTTCCCAATGTATCTTCATTTGTTACCCATGTACATTCTGGAGCAAGAGCGAAGTACCAAAGAAAAATTAAAAGATGCCTGTGAGTACAATGTCAGTATTTCGTGACACTGCCATCTTTAGTAGCACAGGAAAGAGTCGTTTTTTTTTTAAAAAACGATTGCAGGAAAGGATATATTTCCTTTATCCCAAAAAGGCGCGTGGGCATTAAAACTTCTCCTACCCCACTTCTGATTATCTGGAGTGAATGCCCCCATTCTGTTTTAGAGTTTTTTGCTCCCGGGTAAATAAACCGATATATTTTTTGACAAAAATCATTTGTAAACAAAAACCGTGTGCCAAAAAATGAATCGGAATTTTAAATTAGGCATACATTAAAATCTATCCTTCTTGTTTATATAAATTGGGTTGTTTTTTCCCAAACAGCACTACATGTTCTGACAGGGATAACATAACCCTGAATTTAGGTGTTTACATTTCTTTACATTCGGGGAAAAGTAACAAAAAACTTGATCCCTTTTTTGAAAATGTTTAACTAAATATGGCGATTGGGGGAAATTTTGATCTAGCATTCCACCGCTAAAAATCTTAAGCATTTTGAATTTTTTAAAGGGGGTTATACGTTTTAAACGTAAAAATGGCAATGAAACCTTTTAAAATAGAGTAAAATATAAAAGAAACTGGTGTTGAATTAAAAGAGTGCAAAAAACTTTTAATATAAGGAAAATTATTTAAATTAAAATCACAACAAAATGTGAAAAACAGATAAAAAAAATTGATAAATAAGAAACTAAAACAAGAACAAAAACATTCCCAAATCGGGTGAAACAGTGCTGTGACAGAGATTAAGTGTCTTTATCTTTTCTGCGCTAAAAAAAATTTTTGCACCAAAAATGTCCCTTTTTAAGGTTTTCAACATACGACATTTTTCTCCCGGGATCGTTCCCCCCACCTGCGGCTGCCCTGCGGGTAAGGTACTGTCCCTGGCTGTAGGGGCTGTTGCGGCTGTCTTAAAAGGCTAGGGGGTGGCGGTATTGTTCATGCCATGAAACCTATTTCCCTTGGTTTCCCTTGGTGTTTCCCAAAAAAAGGGCATGAACGTCCTACCAATTTTCTTGCCAAATATTTGAACCCAAACTTAGGATGAAATGATCTTTAAAATAAAGGGGGGTGTACATATTTTCATTGAGAAAAAATGCACTTTGCTTTGGTTATAAATTCGACCAGTTATTGCATTGAACATTTCTTTTTTTCATCTAAAGGGCGGGGATTTTTCACAGGGCAACTTTGCTTATCACAATTTTTCATAGGGGGAAAATTTTTTTGTTTTACTTTTTTGACCAGTTTTTTTGCAGCTTTGGGGATCTGACTCTTTCAAAACATTGCCCCCAAACAATGAAGGACTACGCATGCGGTTTTTTTTTGCTGGCCTACTCATAATCAGGGGAAATGCCACGTTTTGTATGATTTTTTTTTCTCCCTCTGAACCCAAAGACTGTCCTAGAGGTTTGCCTTAAACCTTTTTGAAACCGAGCCCCTTGCGAAGGATACGAAAAATAATAATAATAATAATAAAAATAATAATTTTTTTGGAAATTTATATAGCGTGAATTTGACAAGCTGAAAAGACTTTTTGGGTGCCAAAAAAGAGTGATAAACCCCATTTTTCATACATTACTTGGGGACCATTGTGAACAATTTTGCGGGGGAAACAATACTGTGTTCCATGGGAGATATGGAAAAAATTTTACGCAACACCCCCTGGAACGGGGACAATTTTGCACTTTCCATTTGCCATGATAAAACGCCCCTCACCCCCCCCCCCCCCCCCCCCCCCCCCCCCTGCCCCCACCCCGAAGCAACTGACGCCCCCAGGCATAAGATGGTACATCATTTGGATCAAAACTTCTCCTCTCTCTCCTCCTCTTCTCTCTCCCCCTTTTCTCTCTCCCCCTCCCCTCTCTCTCCCCATTTTCTCTCTCTCTCTCTCTCTCTCTTTGGTGTGTGGTGGTGGTGTGTGTGTTTGTTTTTGGTTTCCTTTTTGGTTTTTTATATTTGTTTATATCCTTTTTCCCTTTATTTGATTTTGTTGATGCCAGAATTTAATTTACAATATAACCCACTCTATCTCTTTCTTCCCCAACATAATAATGTTTTTTTGTTTACTTGAAATTATTAGTTGTGATTACTAAAATAGTCCCTTTTTAGGGCAAGGGCCGGATGGGGTCAAACTTATCCGTACCCCGGGTTGCCCCAAAGGGGTTTGCCGCCCCCTGGCCATACCTTTTTGCGGTCCCCCGTCCTTCCCACCCCCCACGACCCCGGGTGTGCGATTTTTCATTAACCTCCGCCGGCCCGCAAAAAACCGGTCGGACTCTTCGTGTACCGGAAGAAAAAAATTTTTTTCCCCCCTTCCAAAGAATACCCCCGGGGGCGGGGGGGGGGGGGGGGGGGGGGGGGGGGGGGGGTCGGGGTGTTTTTCCCTTTTTCAAATTAAAAATTAAAATATAATTTTGGAATTTATATAGCGCTGAATCTTTTTAAAGCAACAATCAAAAGCGCTTTTTTAAAAAAAAAAAGTATTTGGCGGTTTTTTTTTTTTTAAAATTTATGTCATTTTTTTTCCCCGGGGCACACAATGGCCTAAAAATCTTTTCGGAACCCCGCGGAACAGGAAATTTTAACTGTGGCAAGATGTTCTGCATGGTTTGCACACGTGCCTCGTTTTAGCTCATCCGAAGGTGCAACATCTTGTCAATCAAAAAAAAGGGGAAACCTCCTTTTTGTTTTTGTGTGTGTGTGTGTGGGGGGGGGGGGGTGTGGTGGGGTGTGTTTTGTGTGTGTGGTGTGTGTGTGTGTGTGTGTGTGGTGTGTGTGAAGTTTACTGCAGTGTTTCATATGGCCTTCTTTTCAAACTAAAAAAGGTGCTTCCATTTTTACCTAACTTTTCAGTCTAAAAAGGAAACTCTCTTATATAGTGGGCATGTGGGTTTTTGATTTTTTTGTTTGAAGTTTTGGAAGTTTTAAAACAATGAAAGTGCCCTTTTTGTGTTTTCAGATGTATGATTCATCAGTGTGCCGCATTTTTTTAACTGCCCCCCAGGGAGGGTTAAAGGTTTTTGACTGTACTTGACCAGGGCCCTTGATTGACCAAGCTGATCGACTTCTTGCCTTCAGCCAGAAAAGGGTTTCTCCCGTTGTTCCTTCACTTTTGATGAATCCCCGCGCAGTTTTCGTCCTTGTTTCGTTGCTGACAACTTTACATCCATTTGTGAGTATGGGTGATGTCACTGAAAGCAAATGTTATTAAAGACTCCCGACTTCGCACAAAATATCCTTCATGAGATCATCCTTGTCCTTATTCCTGAAAATGCTCCACAAATGGACGCCAAGCTTGTTGATGGTGCTGCTCTCATCTAAATGCCATCATCAAAGCTGACAACTACCCCTCAGGCATTTGTGGATGTCATCTGTCTTTCCAGACATTACCTGCCAGCTCGGTTCATTATCACGGGTTTTCATTGCTTTTGATGTCTATAGCCATTAGGGCTGACAGCTTGAAGTCTGCTACATGGAAAAGAGCCAGGTTCTGGTGCTTGAGGAAGGGTTATGGCTTCAGCACAGATTCCAGGAAACTGGCAAAATTTTCTGCTGGTAAATGAGAACAATAATGAACTGTTCAGGTTCCTCACAGAGACTCATTTGGACAGAGCACAAGTCCGTGACAAGATCCTTATATGTACAAGCACCAAGAAAACCCTGTGCTCATCCAGCAAAGACACCAGCAGACTAGAACCTTGTAGCCATGAGGAAGCAGACACTCCTCTAACGCTGCATATGGATGACTGTATCACTGAGGCCTTGCAGAAAGTCTTCATTAGGACAACGGATACTGACGTAGTTGCACTTGCTGTTGCCTGTGTCCAACTGCAGATCATGAACTGCAGATTGCTCTTATAGTTGAAAAATACTTTAAATACCTAACATCCCACACAACTGCCACTCAGCTTGGTCCAAATTACTCCAAAGCCTTGCCAGCCTTCCATGCATTGACAAGGAGTGACTATGTATCCTCCTCTGGAAGAGGTAAGACCAGGGCGTGAAATACATGGGCTGCATAGCCACAAGTGACTGATGCCCTCTACTCATGATGGAACAACCAGCTACCCTGCCCATACCTGGCTCAATGATGGAGGTTCTTCAACATTCTGTTGTATGACCGGACCAGTGGATTGCAAAGTATGGATGACACCAGGAAAAGGATGCGCACAAAGGGAAGACGGCAGCTGGGGCACATTCCATTTATTTTCAGTGTGCTTCAGCAGCATACCCCATGAGCTGTTTACCAAAGTGGTCACATCATTTTAGTGAAAGCACCAGACCTTCCTTGCCCTGGACTATGGGTTGGCAGAAAGAACAGGATCATGGATGGAGGGAGACCTGTGTGGACTACACTGCCACAAGGAGAGCAAGCCATCAAGAACTGATCCACTGTAGCTGTAAGCTGCCTGTGGAGAACATATGCTGACAATGCTTCAAAGCCAGTTTGCAGTGTATGGCCTTGTGTACATGGGGTGGATGTGATGACTGCAGTAGGGATAAGAGCACATGACAGTATTTTCCCTTTTCCTGCAAGTCCAGGTGTGTGTGTGTGTGTGTGTGTGTGTGTGTGTGTGTGTGTGTGTGTGTGTGTGTGTGTGTGTGTGTGTTGTGTGTGTGTTAAGTGTGTGTGTTTGTGTGTCTGTGGTTGTTGTTTTGTTGCCATGGTGCTGTTGCTACTGGTATTGTTCAAATGTTCTCCTCTTTCTACAAATCCTGGTCAACCAAATCAGTGAACATCATCATTATACTGTCACAGTGCACATGTGTATGTGTGTGTGCATGTTTGCGCATACACATGTATGTGTTTGTGTGAATGAAGATATACATCAGCTCCATACATTATAAAACATAAAGTGATACCTGGAGCCCTGATTTTGTGTTAGATAAACAAAGCGATATTCTTTTTTTTTTCCAAATACTTATGTATGATAGATTATGCAAAATCTAATATCAATCATTGCTGTGTGTATTCTTGCAATCATTTTTGATGCCACAAAGAAACTATGTACAATTAATTAAGAACTGCTTCAAAAATAGGAAGACGAACAATTAATCTAAAGATGTGGGGGGATTTTTGCGGTCTTTGAAAATTGGGCCATATATCTTTGATCATCAAAATAAGTGGGAAACAATTGGCCAATATGGTGTTTCCCATGCCAATATTGTAGAGGAGGGTCCAAAGTATGTGTATGCCAAAATTCAGCCCGTCACTCTCAGTTGCAGGGTTTGACCAATATTCTTGCAATGGCAGCTGGAAGGGAGGGAAGAGCAGAATGTTCTTCTGCACTACAAGGTTTGACGTCAGATGTTTTTGCATTAGGCCTAGTGTTATTTGTTGTATTTGGACACACTGACCTCTTTGGGGATACAGGCAGCTGAGGTTGCTTAGGCCTAGGTGCAGTAGGAGCCCTTTGCTGTTGTAAGGCTTCTGCATAGGTGGCAGGCAGTGATGGGGAGGCAGATAGAACTGGTTCAGTCTGGATTCCTGTTGTTGCCCAGCCAGAATCTTCCTTTGTAGAGCCCAGTCTTTCTGTGATGCGGTTTGCAGCTGGTAGTAGTTGCGTCTGGGTGGCAAGGGTCTTTTCCAGTTATTTTTTCAACCAGTTGCAGAATGGTTGTTTGTAATTCTGCAATTGCAGAAGTGTTTTGCTCACAACCAAGATGACTGTTGTAGTTGCCACTGGTAACATTTTGAGATGTAGATCTAGATCTATTCTCGGTATACTGAATTTTTTCTCGAAAACTGCCCTTGAGGGTGCTTTATCCCTTCCGTCTCCATGTCTTTTGCTTGTCACATTTGCAGGATAGCATGATGTTGATCTAGTCCGTCTTGTTTTTGTCATTTTGTAAGCATTTGCATTTGCACTCAGCAATGGTTTTAGAGGCTGCTTGTTTTCGCCATGTTGATGACGTCACCATGTTGATGTGAGTGTTTTGTTTTGTTTTGTTTAATGTCTATTCACTACATGGTGATTTAGACACACCCGCATTCTTACCAAAGTACCTATTACTACACACCCCATCTCTCTCTCTCTCTCTCTCTCTCTCTCTCTCTCTCTCTCTCTCTCTCTCTCTCTCTCTCTCTCTCTCTCTCCCTTACACGCACTCACACACACACACACACACACACACACACACACACACACACACACACACACACACACACCACACATATATATATACTCACACACACACACACACACACACACACACACACACACACACACACACATATATATATAGCTGGTGAAAGACCTGACTAGCACGAAACAGAGAAAAGGTTTAACAATCCAAGACAAAAATGGGAAGTGTCTCACTGACGACCAGGATATTCTGAACAGATGGACAGAATACTGCTCCGACCTGTATAACTATAGAACCGCAGGAGATCCAGAAGTCCTTAATGTACCCGAAAGCAAAGACACAGACAGTCACCCTATCCTCCGAGAAGAAGTGGAAACAGCAGTCAGATCGCTGAAAAAGGGGAAGTCAGCAGGGGCTGACAACATTCCAGCTGAGTTGGTTCAAGCTGGAGGGGAAGCCATGATCAGCGCCCTACTAAGAATCTGCAACAAGATCTGGCAGACAGGAAAATGGCCAACACCATGGACACAGTCACTCATCATCACCCTCCCCAAGAAAGGAAATCTACAACAATGCCATAATTACCGCACAATCAGCCTCATATGTCACCCAAGCAAGGTCATGCTGCAGATAATATTGAATAGACTGAAGCCACAAGCAGAGACCATCATTGCTGAGGAACAAGCAGGTTTCAGAGCAGGGCGCAGCACAACAGAACAGATATTCAACCTCAGAATACTATGTGAGCGGTACCTTCAACATCAACAAGACCTTTACCACGTATTTATCGATTTTAAGAAGGCATTTGACAGGGTGTGGCATGCAGCTTTGTGGGCAACCATGAATTTGTACAGCATCAATGCAAACCTGATCAGAGTCATCAAACAGCTGTACAGCGAGGCCACCAGTGCAGTGTACTACAACAACAACATTGGAGAATGGTTTCGAACAACAGTTGGAGTAAGGCAGGGCTGTCTACTCTCACCCACTCTTTTCAACATCTTCCTTGAGAGAATCATGGCTGATGCACTGGAACATCATGAAGGATCAGTCAGCATTGGTGGCAGAACGATCACAAACCTCCGCTTCGCAGATGACATTGATGGAATAGCAGGATCAGAAAAAGAGCTTGCCAGCCTAACAGAACACTTGAATAAGGCCTCCAAAACATACGGCATGGAAATCAGTGCAGAGAAGACCAAACTGATGACTAATAACACCAACGGCATTAGCACTGATATCAGGGTTAATGACCAGAAGCTGGAAACAGTTCAAAGCTTCAAGTACCTGGGAGCCATTGTATCAGACCAGGGATCCAAGCCAGAAGTAGTATGCAGGACTGCACAGACAATAACAGCTTTGTCAAAACTAAACACCATCTGGAGAGATAAGAATATCTCACTTATCTCCAAGATCAGACTAATGCGCTCCCTTGTCATATCCATATTTCTGTATGCCTGTGAATCATGGACCCTGACTGCAGATTTGGAGAGAAGAGTACAGGCAGTGGAGATGAGATGCTTTCGGAGACTCCTTGGCATCTCCTACAAAGACCACATTAGCAACGAAAGCGTGCATAACAGAATCCAGCAAACCATTGGACCCTATGAGAACCTTCTAACGATCGTGAAAAAGCGTAAACTTAAATGGTATGGGCATGTCACAAGATCCCAAGGAATTACAAAGACAGTTTTGCAAGGCACTGTCCAAGGAGGAAGAAGAAGAGGCAGACCAAGGAAGAGCTGGGAGGATAACATCAGCGAATGGACAGGCCTAGAACTCAACAAAACCCTGAGAAAGGCAGAACAGAGAGAGGAATGGAGGGAACTGGTTGTTGAGTCTTTGAGGGTGCCCCCACGGTCGTCAGACTACGGGACAGATAGATAGATAGATAGATAGATAGATAGATAGATAGATATATATAACTAATTACAGTAATGGTCTTACAGGTGAAGAATATATGACTTCAGCAACTGACATTATGAATTGCTGAGAGTCATAAAACTTCTTGACTAGGGGCATATTTCTTATGAATATCTAAACCTCTTCTTTTATACATGTCAAAAAGAATTGGGCAATCAAACAACAAATGGTGAATTGAAAGGGAAATAGAACAACAACATGTTACATTTTTTTTAATATTTAGTATTCCATGCATTTAATCTCAATTTATGTATTAGAATTTCTAATTTCCGTGGGCAAGGAAACTGCTGATAATGTTCTTTTTAATAATCTTTGAATGTATGCAATTCGTTAACTTAAAATGAATTTCATAAGACGACAATGCAAGATTAGAAGCAAACACTTCAGTACTGTATTCAGAGGCACCTTGTTTTGCCAAAGAATCAACCAGCTCATTCAAATAAATTCCACAGTGAGAGGGGATCCAGCAAAAAGTTATGCTGATGCCTCTGCTTGCAATAGAATGTATGAGGAATTTAATCTCAAATACAATATCATTCCTTATTTTACCATGCCATGTCTTTAATGCCATTAACACTGCCTTTGAGTCAACGCAAAACAGAATTTGGTAGACATCAACAGCAGTATCAGACAAAAAATTCAAAGCCATAAGAATTGCAAATAATTCAGAGGTAAAAATAGAAAAATGCTGTCCTAAATGAACAGATTTTTTAACTTTTAAAGTCGGAATCACATATGCAGCACCACTTTTGCCTGTTTCTACTACAGATCCGTCAGTATACACTTAAAGTGATTAGAATAATTACTTTCCAAGTGGCTTTTTATATCAACGGTGAGAAGATTTTGATCTTCATTTTTCTTTCTTTCCGTGTAGTCGATGTCAAATTTAGCTGAAATATGTTCCCAAGGAGGAAACTGAGGAACAACCTGTAAAATTGGAATTGTTGATATATTGATGTCATTTTCTTTCATAAATGTGTGAGTGAGAGAGAGAGAGAGAGAGAGAGAGAGAGAGAGAGAGAGAGAGAGAGAGTGTGTGTGTGTGTGTGTGTGTGTGTGTGTGTGTGTGTGTGTGTGTGTGTGTGTGTGTGTGTGTGTGTGCACGCGTGTGTAAGGAATGAGAACTTTATTAATATTGGAAAAAAGATCATGATGAAGGAAACGGACATCTTTGGCTAATGTTTATGTGTCATTGATATTGTTAATGTTACTATTCCCCCCTTGTCTACATGGCTCCATTGCTAAATGGACAATACAACACATCATTCATTCTCCCCCCCCCCTCTCCCCCCCCCCCTCTCTCTCTCTCTCTATCTCTCCCCTCTCTCCTCTCTCTCTCTCTCTCTCTTCTCTCTCTCTCTCTCTCTCTCTCTCTCTCTCTCTCTCTCTCTCTCTCCCTCTCTCACCCTCTCAGTCTCCTAAGTCTGTTTATACAATATTTCTTTTGTGCAGTTTACCATTGCTGATGCTTCCCATAAAAGCACAATGGATTTGTTGACGTTTCTTTCTGTTAGCCAAAATGATACTATTTACGTGGTTTGTTATCCTTTATATTATGGAGGTTTTGCATTGTTTGGTTCTGTTTTGGTTTTGGTTGGGTTTGGGGGGTTTTGGAGGGGGGATTATTCGGTTGTCCCCTCTCCGCTTATTGTTGTTGTTGCCGCTTTTGTTTTGCTCTTGGTTTCTTTGCTATTTTTTCGGTTGTTTCTGTGTTTTCTGTTTTGCTTTCTTTCTTGCTTGTTGTTAATTTTTCTCTCTCTCTTTTCGATGATATTTGTGGGGGGCTTTTGTGTAGATATTTTTCCCGTATACTGTGTAAGTGTATTGGCATGGGCTTTATTTTATTTTATTATCATATATATATATATATATATATATATATATATATATATATATATATATATATATATATATATATATATATCCCTAAGGGCGGGGACTGTATGTAAAAAAGCACATGGGTGCTTATTCATTATCCTCGAAATAAAAGAATTTGTCATTCTCTCTCTCTCTCTCTCTCTCTCTCTCTCTCTCTCTCTCTCTCTCTCTCTCTCTCTCTCTCTCTCTCTCTCTCTCTCTCAAACAAAAGATGGTTTCAACCTGAGACGTCCACACAGTTCCCATGCCCTATGTGTGGTCATATTCTTGATGATGAAGTGCATTTCCTGTTTCATTGTCAATCATATGTTTCCATACGTGAAAACTGTGGTGTTCTCAATCTAGAAGCTTTCCGAAGGCAAGATATTTTTTCTATCTTATCGTCCGATGATGATATTGTGATCAAATCGGTTGCAAAGTTTATTGCTGAAGCACTGAAATTAAGACAATTACAGCTAAGTTCCAATTAGCTTAACATTTGTGACTAAACTAAAGTAACATTTATATTATGTAAACTCCAGCATTTTGTGAAACACATAAAGAAACATTTATAATTACGCTGTAGTCTCCAGCAAGAATATTTTTTGAAAATTTCACATACAATGTCAATGGATGGTCTAATATAGCATTCTAGAATGTTCTTTTCATTATTTTAGTTATTGCTTATTGGTTCTTATTGTTCATCCTTGTTATTACTTTGTGTTCATTTTGAAACTGAGTTTACGTCACAGCTTAAAGTCGTATCCGTTCATAAGAGCTCATTTTTGGTTTTTTGGTTTTCGTTACGTTAAATGCATCATGTGATTTTTCTTGTATTTATTTGTATTTACAAAAGAAAGTCGTGTATAACCCCCCTTGTCAATAGGCCACTTTGGGCAATGACAATAAATTGGTCAAAGCGTCAAAAAAAAAGCGTCTCTCTCTCTCTCTCTCTCTCTCTCTCTCTCTCTCTCTCTCTCTCTCTCTCTCTCTCTCTCTCTCTCTCTCTCTCTCTGTCTCTCTCTCTCCCTCCCTCTCTCTCTCTCTCTCTCTCTCTCTCTCTCTCTCTCTCTCTCTCTCCTCTCTTTCTTGTTTAATGCTTTTCTTTCCTTTCTTTTAGTGATCAGCGCTGTTATCATTGTTGATTATTTTGTTTACACATTATTTGTTTTAATTAAGTATCAAATATGGAAAAAACCGCAAAAATAGTCTACAAGGCAGTCAAACAAACAAAAAACAAGCAAACAAACAAACAAAAACAAAGGCACACCAACAGACACATTTCTGTATCTTTATCCCTGCTCATTGATCCTACAATATAATCACCCTGGCCATAATTATTATTGCTTGATGCTGCCTATCGTCGTCTTCTTCTTCTTCTTCTTCTTCTTCTTCTTCTTCTTTCTTCCTTCTTCTTCTTCTTCTTCTTCTCAATTTTTCTTCTTCTTCTTCGCAATTCTTCCTCTTCACAATTCTTCTTCACAATTCTTCTTCTTCTTTTTCGCAATTCTTCTTTGCAATTCTTCTCCGCAACTCTTCTTCTTCTTCTTCTTCTTCTTCTTCTTCTTCTTCTTCTTCTTCTTCTTCTTCTTCTTCGTCTTCTTCTTCTTCACAAATCTTCTTCTTCTTCTTTTTCTTTTTCTTCTTCTTCTTCTTCTTCTTCTTCTTCTTCTTCTTCTTCTTCTTCTTCTTCTTCTTCTTCTTCTTCTTCTTCTTCACAAATCTTCTTGTTCTTCTTATTCTTCTTGTTCTTCTTGTTCTTCTTGTTGTTGTTGTTGTTGTTGTTGTTCTTCTTCTTCTTCTTCTTCTTCTTCTTCTTCTTCTTCTTCTTCTTCTTCTTCTTCTTCTTCTTCTTCTTCTTCTTCATGCTGCTGCAGTTGCTGTGGCTGTTCTTGTTGCTGTGCTGCTATTGTTTCTGGCCGTTGCTTTTGCGTTGCTCGTGATTGTTGTTGCTTTGTTGGTGTTGCTACTGCTGCTGATGCTATTTGTCTCGTGTATTTGCAGGTTGGCCTTTCTTCTTTAAAATACAGAAAACCGTCTTTCACCCTGTCATCAACGCAGAAAAAACTCTTCCACTCTGTCATCAATACAGAAAAAATACAGAATAAAGCCTCATTCACTCTGTCAACAATACAGGAAAAAACCTCTTTCACTCTGTCATCAATACAGGAAAAAACCTCTTTCACTCTGTCATCAAAACAGGAAAAAACCTCTTTCACTCTGGCATCAATACAGGAAAAAACCTCTTTCACTCTGTCATCAAAACAGGAAAAAACCTCTTTCACTCTGGCATCAATACAGAAAAACCTCTTTCACTCTGTCATCAATACAGGAAAAAACCTCTTTCACTCTGTCATCAATATAGAAAAACCTCTTTCACTCTGTCATCAATACAGCAAAAACCTCTTTCACTCTGACATCAATGCAGCAAAAACCTTATGCACTCTGTCATCAATAGACAAAAACCTCTTTTACTGTGTCATCAATAGACAAAACCCTCTTTCACTCCGTCATCAATACAGAAAAAACTCTTACACTCTGACCTCAATTAAACCTCAACCCTCTTACACTCTATTATCAATACATAAAACTTCTGACACTCTGTCATCAATTTTAAAAACAACCACCCTTACACTCTCATCAATACAGAAAACCCCCTTACACTTTGACATCGATACTGAAAATGTGTTTTCAAAAAAACCTCTTACACTCTGTCATCAATACAAAAAAACCTCTTACACTCTGCCAGCAACACAAACCCCCAAAACCCCCATGTTACACTCTGTCTCATCAGTACAAAAGCC
>CM054148.1:53954438-54029438 GCA_028751875.1 Rapana venosa | reverse complement strand
GTGGTCAACATCAGCCTCACCTTGACCCATATTGCAGACATGGTTAGTTCGCTGAGACATTTCATCTCAGATTTGAGTTAGTTATTGATATGTGTGTCCGTGTGTTCAACAATGACCTCCAAAACAGCAGAGGAGGCAGCTACTGTTTCGGAAATTGGGCAGAAATTTTTATTATAGTGGAGATGCCTTTCCCACAGTACATCCCCACTCTCTCGGCCAAGAGGGCATAGGGACAGTCAGCGTTGGAGATGTTCTCCAAAGGCCAACTATCCCCCAGGGCTGCAGCACGTAAGGACTGTGCTGCAAGTCAAGCCTCCTAGTCAGAGAGTCCTAGTCGATCACTAAAGACTTAAGCTGGAAAGTGGAATTCCATGAGTGGGAAAGCCACTGGTCATACTACAGTCTCTCACTTTGCTGTTGCCCTCAGCGTCAATGGTTTAATCAAGTACTGTCACAAAGCCCAGGTGCTGAAGGCATTGTGTGTGTTAGCTAAACAGTCCCTAAAACATTCACAGGGGACGGGATAGCCTGGTTGGTTAGAGAGTTGCCCATTGCGTTCGTGATCTGCTGATAATTTCCACTGGAGTTAACATCCTGCCGACTCCACTCTCCCCAAAATCCTTCGGATGAGACTATAAACCGAGGTCCTGTGCGCGAACGCACGCAGAACAACTTGCGCATCCGCTAAAACATGTTCCGCTTTTTGGAAGAGTAGGCCATTGTGTGACAATGGGAACGGATGACAAAATTTACAAAACTGCATACACGCCGGGACTGGATGTAGAAAAGCGCATGAGTGCTTATTTCATTATCCTCGAAAGAAAGAAAGAGGAAAGAAAGAAAGAAAGAAACAGTTCAAAGTACAGTGTGTGTGTGTGGAGGGGGGGGGGGGGGGGGGGGGGCGCATGCTCTGATGTGTGTGCGTGGTCTGATATGTGTGTGTGTTTGCTCTGCTATATATGTGTGTGTGCTCTGATATATGTGTGTGTGCTTGCGCGCGCGCGCGTGCGTTCCTTCCTGCCAGGACGAAGTGACGGGACGTCTGAAGGCAGGGGCGTACCTGAGCCTGGCGTGGCCTGACAGTCGGCTGAGGTACCCCCAGTCAGGGTTCGGCCACAACATCACCTTCCTCAGCGTGGACGTCTCCTCCATCTGGTCTCCCGACATCGAGCTGTACAACACGTGAGTGGATGGATAGGGAGGGGGCTGAGCTCAACAAGCGCTTCACCATGTAGGCCCTGATCTTGATCCCCCCCACACACCACTAAAATCACACCATCTCTTCTCTCCACATAGGTTATGGGACAACTTTACCTTTACCTTTAGCCGGAGAGAACTAGGGAGAATGGTAAGCCGGTGAGTTGGGTTAGGATGTGAGCTGTGCTAAGTCTGGTGAATGTCAAGTCTTTTTGGAGGAGACCCTAAACCAGTGCCACCCCTGTGCTTACCGACTTCTGCACATCCGAAGAACCGACGATAGCGGAAAATCGGAAAGAGCAGTAAGTCCCAGCTGTCCTGGCCAAATTGGTAGGTTCCACTTGAATCCCTGAAGTCGGAATGTGGCTACCTTAATGGTGGGCGAGTATTGATATTTGACATCACGCTGTGTGCTTTAGCTAAGCTTTCCACACATGCACAGTGCCTGTTGTTGGTCACACACACACACACACACACACACACACACACACACACACACCTACTTTCTGATATCACTTTTCGGCGGAAGGACGTTAAGCTGAAGAACCGACTTGTTAGTCACCTATTTCGACCAACACTCATTACCTCTATATGTAATCAGTCAGTTGGATCTGTGATCCACAGCACTGTTCACACTGAAGTAGGATTCCAGAGGACGGATAGAAAGGGATTCAATACGAATCCAGTGGCATCGACTGTGTATGTCTCAATACAATCAAGATTCGCCTTTAGAGCGGGCACTCTGTCTCGGGGACGGGACAGCTCAGTGGTTAGAGCACTCAATATGCTGGCCCCTAGAGAAGCTGAGGTCTCTGATGCCTCACTCCCCTACGACCACGTAGGTTATGGGACGCCTTTACCTTTTTTTTTTTAAAACTCTTGTCTTGTCCTGTGAATCCAGCTTTATCATGACCAACAGTGGCTGGTGTTCGCTGTGACCTGCTTCACTAATACCAGTGTACGGGCATTGTTGTGGTTTGTGTAGTGTGGTGTAGCGTAGGTGGTCATGAAAACTTCGTTCTCTGTGTCAAATTCACTTTGGTCCTCCCAAAGTACAAACCTGCTCATTTTCCCCCCTGATTGTGGTTCTAGTTTTGTCTGCCCTGTAAACATGATTTCTTTTGTCCATAGCAGATTTCACCAAGGATATGTCCTTGTACCCGAAGGTACTGGGTTTTTTTTTTTTTTTAATGCACTGAACGTGCTTAGCTCACATAACCTCAACTTAGGGTTGTTGTTTTTGAAAGACTGGCACCCTGACTCCTACTCCTGGTCTAGCCACAAATGGAGCAAACGTCTAGAGGTCTTGGAGGACAACATTTGAACCACCGGCTCTAGTTTTTCATATGGGGACGTAAAATCTAGACTCTTTAAAAAAAAAATCCCAATGAAAAAAAAACGATTTTGGTATCACGCTGTGTTTTCGACACTGAGACCTTGAGCTTGACATGGACTGGCCTTGTCTATAAATAAAAAGTCTATATATCTTTTCTAGTCAATGGTTTTTATAACAATGTACTTCTACTCCTACATTGTGGACGGGATAGCTCAGTGGCCACAACACTCTCTTTCCCCCAGCCAAGGTTAAGCAGAATCGAACGTGGTTATCAGTTGGATGAGTGACCGTTTGCCCGCCTTGGCTTCAGTACAGTTCCCCCAGTTCACCCAGCTGTCAATGGGTACCTGCCTCTTTAGGGTCAGGGAAGGTAAAGCAGTGAGGGAGAGGAGATGGGCGCCGCCCTCAATTAGCTGGCCCCTTGAGAAGTGAGGTCTCTGACGCCTCGCTCCCCTACGACCACAAAAGTTATGGGACACCTTTACCTTTACTCCTACATGATGTGTGTTGTGTGTGTATGAGTGTGTGTGTGTGTGTGTCGTGCGCGCGGTGTGTGTTTGTGTGTGTGCGTGTGTGTGTGTGTGTGTGGCGTCGTGTGTGTGTGAGCGTGTTGATATTTTTATCTGAAGTTATCTTGAAATGTTCAAACCAATTTTGAAATGTAGCTTTCTTGTGGTTTTGAGAATATGTTCGTATCACTGTGCCTGTCAGCTTTGTATTGCTTTTGGGTGATTAAAGTTTTTGGACTGATTGACTTGTGATCAAAGTGTTTTTGATTTGACTTGACTTGTGATAAAAGTGTTTTTGACTTGACGTGATTAGTGTTTTTGACTAGACGTGATTAGTGTTTTTGACTAGACGTGATTAGTGTTTTTGACTAGACGTGATAAGTGTTTTTGACTTGACGTGATTAGTGTTTTTGACTAGACGTGATTAGTGTTTTTGACTAGACGTGATTAGTGTTTTTGACTAGACGTGATTAGTGTTTTTGACTTGACTTAATAATAATAATGTATGGAATTTATATAGCGCTGAATCTTGTAAAGTAAACAAATCAAAGCGCTTGCATTCAAATCATTCACACGCATGCAACCGTCCACAAATATCAAGATAAACAAATATCAAATTTATACACACAACACACTTAGGTTGGGGTGGTGGAGGTGAAAGTAGCTATTGAAAAGTAGGAACAGATAACAGGGGAAGATCTCAAGTAGAGCATAAGTGCGTTTTGAGGCTAGATTTGAAAGAATCAAATGAAGGCTTTTGGCGAAGTGGAAGAGGGAGGTCGTTCCATGTGGAGGGGCCGGAAACAGAGAAAGAGCCACGGCCAACAGTGGTTTGTTTAAATCTGGGTGTTCGAAAGCACAACGTATCTACAGCTGAACAAAGGGAACGGGACGGAGTGTACAGGTGAAGACAGTTGCAGAGATAAGAGGGTGCAGATTTGTGGAGACATTTGAAATAAAGGGTATTAATCTTATACTTTATTCTTTGTGAGACAGGCAGCCAGTGAAGAGATCGCAAAAGAGGAGTGATGTGTTCAGATTTTTTTTCTTTCTAAGGACTAGTCGAGCTGTAGAGTTTTGTATGCGTTGAAGGGAGTGGATGGATGATGCCGGCAAACCAGCCAAGAGAGAATTACAGTAGTCCAGTCAAGAAAGAATGAGAGATGTGACAAGTTTGGATGTTGCTTCAATAGACAGATAGACTTGCGATTAAAAGTGTTTTTGATTTGACTTGACTTGTGATTAAAGTGTTTTTGACTTGACGTGATTAGTGGTTTTAACTTGTGATAAAAGTGTTTTTGACTTGACTTGTGATTAAAAGTGTTTTTGACTTGTGATTAAAGTGTTTTTGATTTGACTTGACTTGTGATTAAAGTGTTTTTGACTTGACTTGTGATTAAAAGTGTTTTTGACTTGTGATTAAAGTGTTTTTGATTTGACTTGACTTGTGATTAAAGTGTTTTTGACTTGACTTGTGATTAAAGTGTTTTTGACTTGACTTGTGATTAAAAGTGTTTTTGACTTGTGATTAAAAGTGTATTTGACTTGTGATTAAAGTGTTTTTGACTTGACTTGACTGGTGCCAGAGACACCCCCAGCATGAGGAACCTGAACCGAAAGGACCTGGCGCTGGTCTACCCGGCAGGGCAAGTGGTGTGGGTGCCTCAGCTGGCCCTCACCAGCTTCTGTCGGCCCTTGGAGTCTCCGCTCCACAGCTTCCACTGCACGCTGAAGTAGGTATAGCAGCCTGCCTAGCTGCCTTACTTCCTTACTGTGCGCATTGAGATGTCTTGTTGTGGGATACTGTTAGTCTGTGTGGGGGGGGGGGGGGGGGGGGGGTGTATGCGCGCGCGCGCGCGCGTGTGTGTGTGTTGGGGATGAGGGGTGGGTGGGCAAATGTGCGTGTATATGTGGTTTTGTGGTATGTTTGTGTGTATGTCGGTTAATAGTCTCGTTCAAGGACTTTTTGGGGGGTGGGGGTGGGGAGGAGGGAGTCAGCACTGATGTTAACATTAGAGGAAATGTCCCCTTGAACGGGATTTGAACCCGGGTTAGCAGATCACGAGCGCAATGCGCATCGCTCTAACCACCAGGCTATCCTGTCCTCCGTGGGGAGGGGTGTGGATGTAAGGTTTTAATTTTTTTAATTTTTGTTAGAATGATTGGCTTGAGGCAGGTGATGCTGCAAGCATTCTATGCAGGCGGGGCTTTGTCCTCCATTGTCTGCAGTGACTGCTGACACGGTTGTTGGACAAAGACCTCATACTTCATGAACCTGCCTCTCATGTGGAGATGTCTGACATATTGGGCTGCATCAACTAACTGATATAGTCATATCTCAACTCAACTCGACTGTCTCCACCAGCATCGCCGCCATCGTTGTAGGAACTCAGATACCAGGACAGATGCTCTGTGTTTTCAGCTTCGGTTCCTGGGTGCAGTCTATGGAGGAGATGGACCTGCGCGTGGCTGACCACTTGGACGTGTCCGCGTTCTTCCCTAACCCACGATGGAGGCTGGAGTCCCCCACAGCCCGAC
Source organism: Rapana venosa (assembly GCA_028751875.1). Lineage (NCBI taxonomy): Eukaryota > Metazoa > Mollusca > Gastropoda > Neogastropoda > Muricidae > Rapana > Rapana venosa. Next base: position 54,023,858 of record CM054148.1, on the reverse strand, counting down.
GAGTGGAGAGGCAGTTTGCCTGCTGCCCGGAAACCTACGTCATGGCGGAATTCTCTTTCCGTTTGGTGCACCAGTGAAGGTTACACACCACCGTTAAGTTTTGCCACTTTCCCCTCTGCTTTCCTATACTAGGCCTACTCTTGCGTTCATACCGTACATACTAAGGCATCCACAGAAATGAAAACCACCTTTTTTGTGAAAGGTTAGCCACTGACTCAAAACTCATGTGATGTTGCACAAATTTGGTAGGTTTGAGGGTTGTTGGTTTTTTTCCAGCAAATACTGTACCCCCTCATTCCTTCATCGCTTGCTAGCTTCCTAACCACAATATGCATTCGTGGGGTCAACACTGTAGGAACACAGGCAATCCTCATTTTGACGATCATTTCCAACTTTTTTGGGGGGGGGGGGTGGGGGGGGGGGGGGGGGGGGGGGGGGGGGGGGGGGGGTTTTGTTTAAAAAAAAATTTTCTGTTTTAGTTCTTGGGGAAAACAGAGGGGTTTTTCCGGGGAGATTTAAAAAGGGCCCTTGTTTGCGTGCAAATTTTCCCCTTTTGGGATTTTTTGGTTTTTTTTTTTCCCTTTCCCCCCCAAAAAAATTTTTAGGTTTACCTTAAAATTTTTTAAAAGAATAAATTTTTGGAAAGTTTTCCATTAAAAATTTGTTTGAAAAATTTGTTTTTTTTGTTTTTGAAAAATGTCCCCTTTTTTCCCTGGGTTTCCCCTTTCCCTTATAAATTGTTGCCCAAAATGAAAACCCAATCCCTTTAATAATATTTTTCTTTAAAAAAAACCCCTTTTTTTTTCCAAAAAAAAAGGCCCTTTTCCCTATTTCTTTAAAATAACCCCTTCACGTTTTTAAAAAAAAAGGCCCTTGTTTTCCTTGCCCAGAAAAAAGTTTTTAACCTGACTAGAAAATCCCAAAACCCCTAAACAAAAAATTTTTCCTTGATTTAAAAAGGGGGGGGGGGCCCCCTTTTCTTTTTTTTTTAAAATGTTTTTTTTCCCCCTGTCTCAATAATTTTCCCCTTTTTTTTTCTCTTGAAAAAATTTTTTCCCTTTTCTCTTTAAAAAATTTTTTAATTTTGTTTAAAAAAAATTTTTTTTTTAAATAATCTCCCTTTTCATTTTTCTTTTAAAAAAGGCTCCTCTTTCCCCGCTCGGGGAAAAGGGTTCCCCTTTCCCTTGTCTCTTGAATAATGCTCCTTTTTACCCCTTCTTATAAATAAGGGCTTTTAAATGAAAATAATTTTTCTTTCCCCCTTTTAAAAAAAAATTTTTTCTTTTAAATAATTTTTCCCTTTTTTTATGTCTTTTTTAAAAAAAAATAATGCTTTTAACTTGCTCTATAAAAATTCCTTGTTCCCTTTTTATGAATTTTCCCTTCTGTTTCCTTTTTTCTCATGAAAAAAATGCCCCCCCTTTTTTTTCCCAAAACAAAATGCTTTTATTCCCTTCCCTTTTTTTTTCCCCCCCTTTTTGTTTATGAAAATGCTTTTTTAAAATTCCTTTTGTTCCCTTGTCTATGAATAATGCCCCTTTTTCCCTTGTCTCTATGAAGAATTCCTGTTTACCTTGTCTCTATGAAAATTTCCCTTTTCCCTTTTTTTTTTTTAAAAATTTTTTCTTTCTTAATAATCCTTTTTCTCTTTTTTTTGTTTTCCCTCATTCCCCTCCTTTTCCTTAAAAAAAAATTGTACATTTTTGTGGGAAAGTTTTTTTTAAAAACAAAAAAAAAAAAGGAAGTAATTTTTTTTAAAACCCAAGATTTGACGCTTTTTCCCCCAAAACCCCTGGCCAAACCCTTTGGGGCACTGCACTGAATTTTCCCGGCATTGTCTCTTGGGCAATTAACGTAGTGGAGCCCCTCCCCCTTTCCCGTTAAAAGGGGATGGGTTTCTAGTTCATTTTGGGGCCGTAATCCACCCAACGATGAAATTTGGGATTTTTTTTTTTTTTTTGTGGCTTATCATTCGGGGGGGGAAGCCAGGTTAGAGCACCGCTTTCCCCAGCAAGGGTTTAAAAGCATTACTGGTACCAAAAGGGGGGGTGACCCTTTTTGTCCTTGGCTTCAGTACTTTCCCCCCCGTTCACCCAACTGTAAATGGGTCCCCGCCCCCTTTGGGCGGGAAGGGAAAGCGCGAGGGAGAAAAAAAAGGGCCCCCTAAAAATTTGGGTCCTAAAAAGTAGGGGCCGACATCCTCCCTCAAAATTTTTAGGGTTTGGGACCACCTTTACCTTTTTTAATCTTCCAAAACCAACACGTTTACAGCAAAAAGTGAAAAGGGGGAAGACAAAAATTTAAGAGGCGCCAGAGAAATATGGGAAGACAACACAGGAGTGGAACGCTTGCTATTGGAAGCGTGAAAAGCAGGGGGGGAGAGGAAAATGGTTACAAAATCTTTTTGGTGTCCAAAGTCTTCTTGAATGGAAAAAAAAGGGGAAGGCAAGGATCATCTGTGGTGTTCGTCCTGCTTTTTTTTATATGTCATTCCCCTCTTTTTTTTTTTTTAATGTTAAAGGGTGTTATAGCATCTGTGTTTTTTAAAAAAAGTTTTTAAATTTATCCCCTTGTGCAAAGGGTTTTTTTAAGTTTTGTCACCCTTTCCCAGGAACAATTTTTTAAAATGTGCACAAGATGTTCTGTGTGCGCCACTCGAGGACCCTTTTTGGCTCATCCCAAAGGGCTGTGTCCTGTGTTCTCGCCAAGTCTACCTAAGTTGTCATGTGCTCTTCAGGGTCAAAAGGTCCCGGGAGCAAATATTTTCAGAAAGCCCAAACCTCAGCCAGAGGGGCCCGCACGCTAGATCATTTTGGGGTGTTCGTGTGCTGTTTAGCTAACTAAAGAAACCAGCTCTGAACTTCTGATGAAAATAACAGTCAGTCACTGAGCCCGACTGAGTGAGACATTACATTGAGGTGACCACCTCACCCCTCTCCAAAAAACCTTTACCCCATCACCAAGAAAACCGAGCATTGAGGCCAGAAAACGAGGCAATCTTCTTTTAATTATTGCATGACGTTTAACAGTGGGGTAGGTGATAAGCTATGGGAATGCTTTGAGACGCTTTTACAAGGGTTTTTCAAAAACCTTCATCTAAACAATCCAACCCAAAGGGGTGAGAGTACAGACAGACACCGCGTGTTGGTCAAGGTCCATCCCTTAATTATTCATTAAGCCAAGCAAAACAAAAAATCAAAAAACGTCCTACAAGGGTCTCTCAGGGGCCCCGTTTTCTTTTTTAGAAGGGCCAGTAGAACAAACTCGTTAGTGGCTGGAAAGGGGGGGGGAAGAGGGAACACAATGGGTGGAAGGCCACTCCGGGGTGTACGTAGGACAAAATACTCGTCGAAGATACAAAGCTGCGCGCTTGCTTTCAGGGGCCCCCAGACGGGCGACAACTCATACAAGGGAAGTAAAACTGTACCCTGAAGACCCACAAGCTCTCGCGGACAGGCCCACTAAAACCTTTTCACCCCTAATTTAAAAGAAAGTTTACAACTGGGGAACAGAAACCCCCGAAGGGAAAAGAAGGGGAACCAAAAAAAAGTTTGTCCATTAAAAAAAAAAAAAAAATAAAATCATTTTAAAATTTTGTTTCCCAAATTTTCAACAAAAAATAAAAAAAATTTTTTTGGTTTTTTTAAAAGCAGCCAAGCAGAAAATGGTGAACCAAAATCCCATTGAGAAAAAAAGAAAAAAAAAAAACCTACATGAATTTTTGGGGTGAAAAAAACATGGAAAATGCAAAAAAGTCATGTAAATACCATCTTTACGATCTCACAACACAACATTTTTGACAATGCGAGTTTTTTAGACAACATCAACTTTGGGCATTAAAAACCGACAAAATTAGGGCCTCCCCTATTTTTTTGAATAAATTACTAAATCTTGTAGCCACCGTGTCATCAAAAATACAAGAACTGGACAGTATTTTCCTGTTGCTTTCCGGTGGCTAAAACGGACACTCTGAATCGAAAGTTGCTACATTGCATCCACACGGTTCTTGCTTTCGTCAAGGCAAGGCGCCCAGGCGTTGCGAGGTTTGTGAACGAGGCAAAGGTGTCTTGCTTGAGAAGAAGCATTGAGGCGTGCAGTTAGTCGGTTGCTGAGGAGAGAGAGAGAAGAAATCTAGGCAAGTGTGCAGAGTGTCGTTGGATGAAGTCAATATATCCGCGTCATCTCACTAGATATCCATTATGTACAGAAGGAATTCTTGGGGTTGTCTTCAGGTCACTGCAACACACACAGCAGCAGCAACAGTTCTTATCAGCACCAGCAAGAACATGAGGAAGAAAGACACAGCTAGGGGAATGGGGAACACAGAGAGATGAGAGAGATGGGTGTGGGACAGAGTGACATTGGTGAAAGGTGAGGTTATTAGAATGGAAAGAAAATATTATCAGAGAGAAAGAGAGACAGACAGACAGAGAGAGACAGAAAGAGAGACAGAGATGCAAAAAACAGAAAAAAAAAGAAAGAGTGAATAATAATGTATGCTTAAAATGACCATTGATGAAGGTTGAAACAGGAGCTGAACCTTGAGTCAGGTCAGGCAAAGGTCATGGCCAAACTCCAAATGAATAACCAGGTGTGTCCAGGTGGAGTGGTTAGAGTGTTGAACTTGAGTTCTGTCAGTAACTGAAGACTTGGTTCGCGTCTCTGCCAACATTTCTATTCAAGGCAAATCCTCCTGGAGGTAACATTGGTCTTAGTCTCCACAAGGGTTGTAATGATGTTGTAGTTCAACATTATCATTAAGAATTTTTTGTTCCTAGATAGATGGCTTATTGAAAAAAAGCAAATGCATTGCTCTTTCAATGTACCATCTGGAAATAAAAATTTTACTTTGACTTCCCTGAAAGTTCTTGAATGAGACTATAAACAGAGGTCCTGCATGCAATACACATCTTGTGCGCATATTTAAACCCCCAAACACCTTTAGTCAGAGGAGGACAGAGAGAGAGAGAGACAATGACAATTTCTTTTATGTGCTTTTTTTACATCCAGTCCCCGCCCGTAGGGATACATCTTAATAATAACCCAACACTTATACTCTCACACAGTAGAAACAAAGAGAAATAACCCTTTTCAAAACAACCCCCCTCCCAAAAAAAAAACAACCCCAGCAATAACAAATAACAAACAAATAAAAGAAAACCCTAAAAAACACCCCAAAAAAAAACCCAACAAAAAAACAAACAAAAAAAACCAACAACAAAAAACCAAACCCAAAAACAAAAAAAACAAACAACACAAAAGAAAAAAAAAACCAACAAAAAGAAGAAAAAAGAGAAAAACAAAACAAAAAAGAATAAAAACAACAAAACCAAGAAAAATAACAAGACAAACTTAATAAGTCATAAAAATAAACATCTACACACAGAGAGACAGACAGACAGAAAGAGATGCTGTATCTCTGTCTGTCTCTCTCTAACTGTGGTGCCTGGTGCCATTGATGATATGAACATATTCAGTATGCAGGTTCAATTTGTCAACATAAACATTGCTTATAAAATTCAGTGAAGTGTGCCGCCCTCCCCCTCCTCACATTGTGCTCTGTGTGTGTGTGTGTTGTGTGTGTGTGTGTGCGTGTGTGTGTTGTGTGTGCATATGTGTGTGTGTTGTGTTCCCCATTTGTCCAGGTTTCATATGCTTGCTTGTTTTTTTCTTCTATTTTATGCATAACCGACAAGTAAATATGAGTCTTACTGCTTTTCATGGTTTGTTTGTTCCTTCATTTTTTTAAATTGAGCAGCAAGACCTCCATACCTAACCCACCTCTTCCCACAGGAATATGACTGTCACCTACAGGTTACCACAATACCTTCTCCAGAATACTGCAAAAGACACAAACAATGTGCTGGTGGGAAAAGATGACAATGTTTACAAAACTGTATACACATAGGGACTGAGTGTAAAAAAGCACTAGAGTGCTTATTCCATAATCCTCGAAATAAAAGAACAGATAAAAGAATAAATAAATAACATGATAGCAGTCTAAAGAACGAAATTATCTACATCAGTCAAGTGTCATAACACAACTTTAATTGAGAATAAAAACAATATAAGCAAACAACACAAGAAACCATCAGACAAACCAAAACAGCAGAAAATGCACAACCACCACACGGTTTATCAAACATAACAACACTATATATACTTTTTTTTTAATAATCACACTCAACCGGCTTCAAGCACAACAAAACAGTGAGGGAAACATGTTTTGGGGATTGGTGAAGGGACATATTCTTTTAGAAATAGTTTCTTCTTTTATTTTTTTTACTACTTTATTTGTCACTGAGAATAAGCTTTGGAGAGGAGGTGACAGTTTTGGATACATTCATATCTTACTTTTATTTATATATGTATTTGTTATACATAAAACAGATTGTCAGTGCTGTGGTGTTGATAATGGCCATGGGTAGGTGGGTGTGGAGGTAGGTGTGGGGTGGGAGGGGTGTTGGAGAGACAGAAACTATTTTATGAAAACCAGTTATCAGATGTATGACCACTTCAAAATTCAAACATAATGGTCAAACCTTAAGCTCTTATCATAGGTGTATGGATATGTGGGCAACTGAATGAAAATCACCAACACAGCATGCACTGGTTCATGTGAGTCTGAGTGTGCATAACAGCAAACACATGTATACATGTTTGTGTGTAATTACTTTCAATTGTGCCGACAAAAAATTCCTCCCAAAATACATCTGTGCATTATTTATGTGGAACAGACAAAATACCACAAAAATAATTATGCATTGAGCCAAGATGGCATAGAGAACTGTATGAAATAAAAGAAACAAGATTGATTTAAAGGTACCTAACTGTACAGTGACCCTATGACCCTGTGTCAAAGGAGCTGGCAATATTGACAGAATGTTATCTGAGACTTCACCAATGCTCAGTGCTAAGCAGCTGGTGGGGGAGGGGCCAGGCTGTAGGTATCTTGACAGATGGGGGGTAGAGGGTATGGACATGTCCACATGCAGTGACTGACACATCTTTGGAAAAAACTCAAACCCAACACATCTCCAACAGAAGATCAAACATGCCACTGCAAACACAGACAGAGACACAGACACACACACAAATACAAATACACAGACACATACAAATACACAGAAAACACACAAATACATAGAACACACAAAACACACACACTAACACACACCACACAAATAACATCAGCATCACACTAGGTAGCTAGGCACCCGATCTATTCTGTGAGCACAAACCCAAACAAAACACTACACACACACACCAAAAACAATATTGCATCCCTTTCACAGCACACATCTATGCCCCTAAAGTGCCATGACACGCAATAGACAGAAAAAACCAAACAACCAAAAAGATAGAGAGAAAAAAACCAAAAAGAAAGGGAGAACAAAAACCCATCAGGCAGGAAAGAAAGAAGCTGAGCTCTAGCAAAGCACCTCTACAGACTTCAGCAGTGCCTGTACTTTGGCCATGTCGGTGGCGCTGTCCCCCATGGCCACAGCCAGGGTGCAGGACCAGGCAGAGGAACCGGTGGAGGATTTGGCCGTGATGCAGTAGAGGCCAGAGTCCGTGGACAGGGCGGCGGGGATGGTCAGGCTGAAGGTGCTGCCCTCCTCCTTGAACTGCAGGCGACTAGAATCCACCAGGCTTCGGCCGTCCTTGCTCCATGACACTGGGGGAGGGAAAACATGGTGAAAAAAGAATGTCAATGAATTCTTGGAACTGTAAGCGACTAGAATCCACCAGGCTTCGGCCATCCTTGCTCCATGACACTGGGGGGAAAAACATGGTGTCTTTGAACTGCAAAACGACTAGAGTCTACAAGGCTTCGGCCATCTTTAAAATGGTGGGAAAAAATGTGAATGAATTTTTGGAACTGTAAGTGACTAGAATCTACAAGGCTTTGGCCATCTTTGTTGCATGACACTGACAAAAAACAAAATAAAAAAAGGTTAGAGAAGAAGAATGTCCATCAATTCTAGTGACTAGAATCTATAATGCTTTGTTGCATGACACTTAAAAACAAAAAAAAGAAGATGGTGCGAGAAAAATGTCAAAGGATTTTTTTAACTGTGAGTGACTAGAATCTACAAGGCTTTGGCCATCTCTGCATCATGACACTGAAAAAAAAATGGTGAGAAAAGAATGTCAATGAATCAAGTGAAGAAAGGAAAGAGGAGAGGGGGCAAAAAAGGACCAAGTTTTTTCCCTTGATTTTGTCAGTGATAGATGTTCCAACATAAAGCAACATAAGATGACACAACCCAACCCACAGTGTAACAACCCAACCAAGCCTATTACTGACAAAACCCATCGCTTCATGCTAACCCCTCACAATCAATACCACCCACATCCACATACCCACAAAGAACAACAAAGCCCATCCTCTATCTAAAGACCCCAACCCTCCCCCCCATTCCTCCCTCATGCACCACACCCCCCACCCCCTTCTTCTTCAATGTCAGCAAGCACAAGAGTGGCAGGTAGGCAGGTAGGCAGGCAGGTAGGTAGGTTACCTGTGAGAGCGGCGGGACTGTCCAGAGAGCAGGAGAGGGTGACAGGATTGCCTTCCTCACAGTTCTGCGATCGTGGCCAGGACACAAACACCGGGTCATTCACCTCCTCATCTGGCACTGCACACACACACATATATACATGCAGTACGCACACACATAGATCTGTGGTCTAGAGGTAACGCGCCTGTCTAGAATGCGAAAAGTCCGGGTCGGGTGTGTGCGTGGTTCGTACCCCGTTTGGGCCCGAAATTTTTCCCCATCCATTAGACCATGAGTGGTGGTCTGGGCGCTAGTCTTTCGGATGAGATGATAAACCGAGGTCCCGTGCGTTACACAAAATTTTCAGCGCACGTAAAAGAACCCACGGCAACAAGAGAGTTGTCCCTGGCAAAATTCTTAGAAAAAAGCCACTCTGATAGGAAAACAAATACAGTTGCAGACCAAAAAAAAAAAAGAAAAGAAAGGGTGGCGCTGCTCTTGTGGCGACGCGCTCTCCCCGGGGAGAGCAGCCCGAATTTCACGCAGAGAAATCTCGTGACTTAAAGTGGTATAAAATAAAAAATAAAAAATAAAATAAATAGTGCGCGCGCACACACACACACATATTTCTGTTGTCTGTGATATAAGCGAAAATGTGTTGTGTTGCTGTTAGGTACCTGACAAGTCAGGCCCAGTGCATCCGACTTTGATGTGGGACAGATTTGTTCTCTTTTAAGTCTTTCTGGAGTAAAAAGGGCAGGAGAATGGACCAAGAAGGTAACAAATAGACAAGAAGGAGGTGACAAGAAGAAAAGGAACAAGGCAGAAACAAAAGAGAGGGACAGAAAAGAGGAAATTCCTAACACAGAATTTCCAGAAGGTGGGGAAGCTATTTATACTGACAGGCCCCCGGCATCACCACTGTGGGAGAGAGTGGGGGGGGAGAGAAAACCTGACACACAATAACAGAAGGTGAGGATGCTATTTATCCTGACATGCCGCAAGCACCCCAACAGGAGGAGACTCTGCAGTACGACAACTGGGGGCAGTGTAGACTCACCTTTGACAAAAACAGTGGCACCACTGGTGGCGCTGCCCCCAGCATTGGAGGCAGTGCAGGTGTAGACTCCGCTGTCCTCCGGGTAGATCTCCCCGATGATCAGCTTGTAGATGTCGCCTGCGTTCTGGTACTTGAAGTCATCGCTGTCCTTCACTGCCTTCCCGTTTGCTGACCAGCTCACATCAGGCTTGCCTGTGATGTAATAGTGTACAGCAGGGATGTGAGTGATATATCTATATATATATATATATATAGATATATATATATATATAAATGTATGTGCGTGTGTGTGCGTGCATGCGTGCATACGTGTGCGCGCATGGTTTTTGAAATCTGTTGTTATTTATGTTTAAGGAGAGTTGCTTGCCTGTAAATGATTGAGTGCAAGCGCTTCGATTTGTTTTCTTTTTTTATTATAGAGAGATATATATATATATATATATCTATATCTATATATATAGTGATAAAGTGTGTGTGTGAGTGTGCTCGTGTGTTGTGTATGTGTGTTGTGTGTCTTCAATTTTGATTTTGTCAAAATTTGAATTGTTGGTGTTTGCATGTCTTCAATTTTGATTTTGTCAAATTTTCAATTTTGTGTATGTGTATGTGTGTGCGCATGTGTATGTGTGTATGTGTGTGTGCATGCATGCATATGTGTGTGTGCATGTGTGTGCACATGCACATGCATGCATGTCTGCCTGTCAGCTAGCCTTTATATCCATACATGAATTTTTATTTAATCTAAACATTTGGGTCAAAATAGCATTCAGCATGAAAAATAATTTTCATAGATACTTTTAGAAATTTGCGTTAAAGAACACTGGATCAGATATCCTCAATTTGCCTACAAAAATGTCACATTTTATTCACCTTTAGCATAATCATGGACATAGTAAAAGAAGCATAGCCATCATCATTGATAATCAATATTGAACAGTATCCCAACCATAACAGCGTGGTTCTTAATATTGTTTTGATATAATGCAGGCCACAATTTAACACAAACATGAACGTGCATGCATATGCGCAAGCACACACACAGCCACGCACACACACACAAACTCACAAGCACTAACTCACTGCACCTACATACAAACAAAACCACATAATCCAAAAAAACACACACGTACACATCAATCCAGGTAAGGCATACAAAACACAAATGTTATCGCCTCACCTGAAATGCGACACTCTATCGTCACCCGGTCTCCATCGACAACAGCTTGACCTTGAACTTGCTCCAAAAACTGAGGAGGTTGTACAGAGGAAGGTTGCTCCTTAGTGGCCGCTCTCTTGGCAGCTGGAGACAGTCAAGAACAGCGGCGTGTTCACGCAGGAGTCCCTGCTGGCTGGCTGTCACACTTCATTTGGCTCCTAGCTTCTTTTTCAAGTTCACTGGCGGCTTTTCTTGTTCTTCGGCAAGAACTCCGAGGTTCACCAGTGGTGAGCTTTTTAAGTATGCGACCTCCCCCCCCCCCCCCCCCCTGTCATCTGTTCCTACTGGCACAACATGGCCTACTCGTCCCCCAAAGGAGGAACAGGTTTATAATGTGTGTGGAAAATATTCTGCGTGCGTTTGATCATGGGGCCTCTGTTTATAGTCTCGCTTGAAAGACTTTGACATTCAGTTCATTTTTTTGGTTGTTGGTCAAACTAAGAAGAAAGGGCAAGGCTGGAATCAAACCCGGAACCTCATGGTTTACTTGTTAGGCAGGTGAATGTCTGAACCGTCCTGCCACCTTCCTTCTTACTGGCTATCTAAAGCACACAAACTCTCACCAACATTGACATAACTTCTATACCAAATCATAGTTACACTGCATGGTTATAAAGGCTGGAAGGAAGAAACACTCAGGCACTGAAACACATCTATTCGCCTACTTGCACCTGCACACACATGATCCAGGTCCATTGTCTTTATGATGTTATGCAGGCAACCAAGGTTCTGAGAAGTAGAATTATCACTTTATTGCACACGTAAAACCTGAAGTGAGCAGTAGATTTGTCCCTTGCAAAATACTAAGGAGAAAACTACCCTCATTTTATAAACTAATGTGCACATAGATTTTGATATCAGAAAAAAAAAGAAGAGGAAACAACCACCTCAGGTGGTGCCATGTTATTGCAATGTGTTCATTCATCATATAGATGCTATTTTATTGCAATATGTTTAATTCATCACATAGATGCTATTCTATTGCAATGTGTTTCATTCATCACATAGATATCATGTTATTGCAATGCGTTCATTCATCACATAGATATTGCCAGGACCCCTCATACCAAATGATACAAGACAAACAAACAGATGCTTACTCAAAGACACAGACACACACCACAGTTTCTTTCCCTCATTTTCAACGCCTCTCAGCTGCTATCCATGCCATCCCAGCTGGTGCTAATCATAGCAGAAACTGACCACACTAGGACTTGGTAAAAGGAAGGAGCACATTTTAGCACTGGGCCCTGGACTCTTGACTGAGTTTTGCTGGATTAGTGCTGCGTGACACATCTGTCTCCATATACACATGCGAACCACAATTTATTCATCTCCTAGCTATATACCAACCCTTTTCAACAACAAAAACGAACCAACAAATCGGGTTTTTCGGAGAGAGGCACGCACCTCTGACAGTGACGTTAGCCTTGGTGGAGGCGACACCTGCAGTGTTGGTGGCCTTGACCACGTAGTCCCCCCCATCCTCCGCCTCCACACGGCTGATCTCCAGGCGACTGGAGGATGACCGCGTCTTGATGCTGGTCGTGTCATTCGCGGTCAGCAGCTGAAGGAAAGTAAAGGTACGAAATGTAAATATATGACTGAGACAGAGAAAGATGAAACACAGAGGTGGGTCTGGGGGAAAGGGGAGGGGGAGGTAAGACAGAGAGAGAGAGAGAGAGGGGGGGGGGGGGGGGAAGAGAGAGATAGAGAAAGAGAGAGGGAGGAAGAGAGAGAGGAGGGAGAGAGACAGACAGACAGGCAGACATACACAAACACACTACACACATATATAGATAATATCATCTGTATGTAAACACACATATATAGATAATATCATCTATATGTAAATGGACATAAACATGTATCTTTAAAAAAACCAACAACCAAACAGAACAAAAATCCAACTCAGAAACAAACGCTGACAATAAAAAACAACCCTCCCAACAACAAAAAGGAAGTTATACACAGACAGACACAGTACAAACATCATCACCATATATATAAATTCCATGTATTACTATTATCATTATTAATACCAACATCACCACCATATAATTATATAAATTCCATGTATTACTATTATCATTATTAATACCAACATCACCACCATATATATAAATTCCATGTGTCATTATTATTATCATTATTAATAGCAACATCATCACCATATATATAAATTCCATGTATTATTATTATTATCATTATTAATACCAACATCATCACCATATTACATATAAATTCCATGTGTCATTACTATTATCATTATTAATACCAACATCATCACCAGCCAACAACAACAACAGACGACGACGGCGGCGGGGACGTCACCTACCTGTCCGTCCACAAACCACTCCACGTTGGGGTCGGGTTTTCCGCTGAAGGCACAGCTCAGGCTGAGCTTGTCTCCCTCCCTGACCTCTGTGGGCGACAAGGCTCTGGTGAACTTGGGGGCCTCCTCTTCACTGCGCTCTGCACAGTCAGCAGCCAGCCAGTCAGTCAGTTCTACATCATCATCATCATCATCATCAATCAATGTTCAGCTAGGGAGAGCCTGAAGCGATAATAGATGTTTTGTTTTTTTTTAATTTAAATTCAATCCAAAAGAGTACACATACAGTAAGCAAATAATGTGAAATTTTGCATCATCAAGGAACGATTTTTTTTTTAAAAGGAAATGCACAAACACTGTTGATAGATGTATTCTTTGTGGTATCATTGTACTGGCACTCTGCTCCAGTTCAGAGCTACTACTGCCCATCAATATACAACACATTTGTTTTGGGTTTTTTAAAGGATTTCAGTTTGAAACGTAAGCTTGGCACTGAAAAGCTATTTCAGGGTGGTTTAAAAACTCCTCAGATTTCAACTCTTTGAAAAGGAATCAACATTTGAAACTCAAATGATAAACCTTCTTTTTGGTCTATATTTGGGGGGGGGGGGGGGGGGGGGGGGGGGGGGAATTCAAGAGAAATAATAAAGAGCACATCAGTAACATAATGATGCACTATTGCTGGAAGATATAAAACATAAGTAAGCCAACATAAGACTCATCTTTGCTGGGTAAACAAGTATATAAAATTAGAATTTCCTTTGTTAAGTAGATAAAGAACAAAAACCAACTCAAAAAACGAACAAACTCCCACAACCTATGGCTCCAACTTAACACCTGGAGTTCTATCTAGCATTGTCAGGTACCACAAAAACATTCACCATCACTGAACACTATAGTTTACCATAAATTCTTCAAAATACTCAACAAACTTACCAACATTCGCTGTCAACAGTTATCAACATTCTGTATACAAAATGCTAAAATGACAAAATTCTGCTGCCTTTCAACATGAAAGTCTATATGAAGATATCCCACTAAAAAAACATCTGCTTTTACGAGCATCACGATCTATGTTTGTCAGTTTTCTTCAACTACTGTTTTGATGAACCCACTTTTTTCTGGACACACACTATACTAGGAAAGAAATACAGCAACAATACAAGCAGGATAATATCAGCTCATTCTATAATTACGCTCCTGTAAATGTGGAGCAAATCCTTGAAATATCAACAATATCCCATGAAATACACAGTGCAGCGTTTCTTCTAGGACACTGTTTTAGAAAGGCTGGAAGTATTTGTGAGAAGATACGACCCCATTGCAGCAGAAAAATGGCATGCACACATGCTTCTATGATGCACTCACTTGTGGCCGGCATCCCTGATGCAGAAGACAATGATGTTTCGAGAGAAGACATCAAGAGAAGGTTCTCCACAGGTTTTCATTATAGCCAGTCTAATTATGTATGGTTAGAAGTAGCAAAAAACAAGCAGCATAATTATTGTGTAGTCTGACAGAATCAGAGGTGTGTGTGTGTGTGTGTGTGTGTATGCAGTGTGTGTAGTGTGTGTATGTGTGTGTAGTGTGTGTGTGGTGTGTGTGTAGAGTGTGGATGTGAGAGAGAGTACTTTTGTAGACATCATATGAAATTGTGCAGACATCACCAAAACCACGGATCACATGTTCACACTTTAGGGTGCACTGTTTCCATGTGTTCGCTTTCACATACACAGACAACAAAACGACTGAGATGAGGGATGTTTTCAGGCATTGATGAGCAACAAACTGAATAGTCATGTAAAGGTCTTCCATTAACATGCATTTTTTCCATTTTTTTTAAAATTGTGTTTTGTCCACGTCAATGTATGACAATTGTCCCTTTCAATGGTTTTGGTAATTTGCTTTCACATCGTATCATTTGTGGCATACTATAAAGGAAACCCTTTTTCTGACTCCCCACTATATGAAAGAAAAGACAACACAGAAACGGGAAACCAAAAACGCTTGACATAAAAAACTCTTAAATATCACTTAAAAATTCAATCGGGACTCGGGCACAAAAAGGGCTTTGGGGTAAATTTGGAAATTCCAAAGCTCAATTCCCATTCCGTTCCCTATGGCCAGAAGAAGAGGAAAAAGTTGAAAGGCCTCACCATGCTTTCAAAACAAAATGTTTGTTCAGTATACCCAGGGATTATTGTCTTGTTAAATGGGGAGATATCTCTGGCTAAGGGGTATTTATTAGTTGTGGAGTTGTCGAAAATGAAAGATCTAAACAAAATGTTTTACAGCCAAACAAAGGACCATTTTCTTTGGGGGCACATCCAGGGTTCGTTAACACTAACCGCAGAAAAACAAATTAATGGGGGATTTTTCACAAAAAGCAAAAATTAAAAAAGTGATTCTGGAAGTTTTGGGGATACTGGTTTTAGGAGTTTATGGAAATGTTCCACACAAAATTTTTGAAAAGTTTGGTTTAATTAACTGAACTATACTTATTTCGAAGACAAAGACCCAGCTATAAAGGAACGCTTCAATTGAAGCTTTGTAAAAAAACTACATCCAAAAAAGGAATTTAATACACTATGAATACACAAATCTAAATATTTCTTAAAAAAATCCACAGCACAAACCAATGGAATTTTAAAATTTATTCACAAAAATTACATGTTCCATTCCCAAATAAGAAAAAATTATTTGTAAGGGATACACAGCTTACACACAACACGGGCCCCATTTAATTTATCTGGAAATAGATATGGGGAAAGGGTACTTTAAAATAACAAGTATGCAACCAAAGGGAGTTTAACTGAAACAACAGGAACAAAAAAATACACGACATAAAGGGCGAACCTAAGAAACCAATTTTCCTTCAAAATCTTAAAAAAAAAATCATTTCTTTTAAACCCCAAACCCTTTTATTTTAAACACTGCAAAACACCCCAACAACTCTAAGTTTGGAATTTAAATACAATCTTAATTTAAACAAACCATTAAAGAATGTTTAACAAAAATAATTTGGTTAATTAAAACTCCCTTTAGGCATTTTAATACATCAAAGAAAAACTATCCTTGTTTTCCAAAAATTTCGACTTTTTCCTCTGCCCTTTCACCCCAGTTTCCCTGTCACTTCCTTTTGCTTTTAAAAGTTATTTGTTCAAACTGTGATACAAAGAAAATGTAATGTACACCCTTTTGGTTACTTAACACAATTGGGTGTTTCCCTCTTTTTTGTATAAACCAAAATGAGCTAAATCAAAGGGGATCACCAAAAATAAAAGATAAAGGGGATTAAAAAAAAATTTTACTTAAAACAACAACGGAAAAATTTTTAAAGGCCAAACATAATATACACATTTCTGAAAGCCAAATTGCTTCCTGGGTAAGATGTCTAAGGTTTTGAAAAATAAAGATGAACGCACCTTTTAACATTGAACTGGCGGTTACTCAATAAAAAGAACACCCCAGCACCGGCCCATTGTTCCACAGCAGTACTAGGCCCACCACACATCTAGGGAGGAAACACAGGGGTCAACTTTTTTGGCCTCAGTTTAGTGGGCGAACTGTGGGCCTAGCTGATTGCACAATTTGACAGGCTCACTTGGCGGTGGGGGCCTCTTTTTTGCGGGCCTCGGGGGCTCTGTTGCGGGTGAGTCGTGGGGAGTCTTTCGGATGGCGCTAGGGTTTAAAAAACCGTGAAAAAGAGGAATACACTAGGTGTCGAATGTGAGAAGACTAAAGGGTTTTCCCAGAAGGACTAATGGTGGAAAAATGGAAAAACGCACGCTGCGGGAGCGGGAGGATTCACAGCGGATGAACCTAGGCGGTTCACCACTGCGCCTTTTGGTAGGGAGAAAGAGGTATAAGGGAGAGTAAAAGGGGCCACCTACTTCTATGTGCTTCTGCAGGAACGCAAGGTATTGTCACAACCTTTTGGGGCCTCTGCCTTTTGTGGGTTGCCAGGCATCCGCTTTAGAGTTCTGCTGCTGTATGATGGGTTAATTGGCCGGGAAGTATCTATGATGCTTGAAAAGACTCAGGATGTTTCGCGATGGATCACGTGTGGTTCAAAATGATGCTGAGAGCCGTAATTCTAAGGTTTGTCAAAAATTTCCCACATGACTTTTGGTATAAGGTGAGGTTGATAAAGTAAGGACTTTTAAACTAACCAAGATTCTCTAAACAGAAACAAAATCATAGGTTTTGTCCAAAACTTTTTGTTTTTGTTTGCATGTTTGGAACCCGCCCAACACCTTGTTCTTAGTGGTTGCTCATGTTGTGGTGGGTTAAGGTTTGACAAGGATATAATTTGTAAAATCCTGGGAGTTTGGGGAAAAGGTAAGGAAGAAAAAATATATTAGCTTTTGGGTCTTGTAGACTTTAGCTAAAAGCTAAAATAGAACATGTATTGGATTTTCCCTCACTTTTAAAATTATTTGAATACAAGCAACAAAAAAATTTATTTTGGTCGAAACATGGGATAAAAAAAAAAAAAAGTTTTTGGTTGCTGGAATTATTTTCCCAAAAAGAATTTGTTTATTGTTTATGAATAAGTATAAATACATTTTGAGGGGACTCTTGTTGTCTCCCTTTGTGGGAAAACCGTACACATCCACAGGCGGGGTGTTACTAAGTTTAAAAAACCTATGGAGATTGTGCAAATTTGATTCTCAAGTTGTAGCTAGTACAATAGCGCTGTTTGAGCTGCATGGAAGCAGACACCACACCTAAAAAGGGCAAGAACTTCGTAGAGGTGGAAAGGGGCCCAAGAGAAGACCTAGCAAAACTGGGCGGCTGTATTGCAGATGATCTAGAGAAAGGGGCAAATAGGAGGAAGCTGAAAACAGAGGAGATGGGAAGGCTCTCATGTCAAACTCCCCTGGGGAAACTGCAAAAAAGGAAGGGAAGAAGAAGTTGGTGTCCCTGGCAGATTCACTTGGTGGGGCTGGTGCATTTTTTGTAGATTTTCATTGAAGCAAATTTTAAAAGCTTTTGCATAGATGTTATGCTGCCACTGATAGCATACCGTCTTCAAGAAGTGGGGATGCTAGGTTCTAAAACCTTACTACGCAGTTTTAGTTGATTAAACAGAGGGAGTGTTGTTTTAAATTTCCATGTGGAGCTTTTACTTTAAAACGCATTCCCTGTGGAGATGCCAGGGCCTTCAGTATAAACAGATCCCAAGTCTGGAAATCGTGCTAGAGGTTTTCTTTTCTATCCCTTCCGTGGGTGGCGGGGGGGAATTATTCACCACAGAGAGTAGGTGCCCCCCTTCCCCACTAGCCTTGGGAGACCCTTGGGCAGATCGGTACCCCTGGGCCCCCCGACGGTTACGTGAAGTCATGGAAGGAGTGTCGGATGATTGTTGAGCGCCGAAAGTTTTGGGAACTGGTCAGCACTCAATGTGTTAGGCAGATGAACTTTTGGGTACAATGCTAGACAACCGCTCGAGGCCCTGCTCCTAACGAAGTATTGCCCCTACTTTAGTTACTTCGGCAAGATGTCTGGATCAGAAAGAAACGGGGAATACAGAAACAGCGTGAGGGGGCTTCCAGTTTATCTGGAATTTCCTCGCTCGGTAGGTGGATTATGTGCGACAGGTAACCCTCGATCGTCACCCAGTGACTGTCCGCATCAGAAACCTCTCAGAATGGGTACATGGAAGTACGGACTATGTAAAAAAAGGAAAATTGGAAATCTCAAACAGGAAATGGAAAGAATGAACCTCAATATACTAGGACTTTCAGAAGTGAAGATGGAAAGGAGCAGGCTGATAATCGACAATACCATTCTTTACTC
Organism: Rapana venosa; assembly: GCA_028751875.1. Lineage (NCBI taxonomy): Eukaryota > Metazoa > Mollusca > Gastropoda > Neogastropoda > Muricidae > Rapana > Rapana venosa. The sequence continues at coordinate 54,004,944 of CM054148.1, read as the reverse complement.
AGGAGGAGTTTCAACACCAGAAAGGAGTTGGCATGATTAGATAAAGAAACCTCAAAGACCATCAAAGGTTTCTGGACTGTAAATGACAGAGTCGATAGTAAAACTAAGGGCCACCTTTGACATTGAAATATTTACAAGTTATGCACCAACAGCTGATAAAGATGACGCAGAAATTGAGGAGTTTTATAAAAAATATCGAAAGGCAATGAAGCAACTGAAGTCTCAAGTTTCAGATAATAATGGGTGCCCTCAATTCAAGGTGGGAAAAAGGGAAAGATGAAACCACAGTTGGCCCATTTGGAAAGGAGTGAGAAATGAAAGAGGAGAGCGGCTCACGGAATGGTGCAAGGAACAAAAGCTGGCTGTCATGACACATGGTTTGAAAACATCCAAGAAGATTGCTGGACATGGAAAAGCCCTGGCGACAGAACCAGGAATCAAATAGATTACATCCTGATTCAAGACGCTTCCGTAACTCTATAACATCTTGAAAAGTCCAGCCAGGTGCAGACTGTGGAAGTGATCATGCCCCAGTTATGGGGACAATGCGACTAAAATTTTTAAAAGTTGAAAAAGCAAAAAAAAAACACCAAAACTGCAAATGAACATGCTACAAAGGGACGAAGAAATCAAAGAAAAATAAAAGGGATCAAAGTTGGAAACAAATTCGATGGCCTAGATCAATCCCCACTACAGAGGAAAAATGGCAAAATAAAGAAAGTTTAGCACAGTGAGGCAGCAAAAACAATTATACCAGTCATAAATAGAAAGGAACACAAGAGTGGATGAGCTCCCAGATTTAAACTAATGGAAAACAGAGAAAAGGCAAAAGTAGATAAAAAAGAAGTATAAAGAACTTGACAAATGGTTAAGAAAAAATGTAATGAAGCCAAGGAAGAATAAATCAATATGCAGTGCAAGGAAATTGAAATGAAGAAAATTTTTGATAGCAAAACTTATGCATGAAAAAATAAAAGATGTGACAGGAAAGAAATCATCTGCAAAACAGGTTGTATAAAGTCGAGAGATGGAGATATTACTCATGGAAAAAGAAGATATTCTTAACAGGTGGTCAGAATACATCGAAGGTTATACCACGACGACAGAGGTCCACCTCCTCATATTAGCAACGAAGAGGGCCCAACATATCATGGAAGACGAAGTGAGACATGCACTCAGCAAGATGAAAAGTGGTAAGGGCCCAGGACCCGATGATATCCCCTCTGAATTGATAACAGCCCTGGATGAAGTGGGAATTTAAGCAGTCACAAAATACTAAACAAAAATATATGACACAGGAGAGATTCCGACAGATATGAAGAAGTCCATTACATTGCGATCCCTAAGAAACTGGGTACAGTGAAGTGACCAACATCGTACAATCAGCCTGATGAGTCACCTCACCAAAGTTCTTTTACAAATACTCTAAAGAGAATGAGAAATTTAAAAAGTCCCAGAAATATCAGAAACACAATTTGGATTCATGGCAGACAAAGGCACCAGAAATGCAATCTTCGCATTGAAACTCTCATGGAAGATCCATCGAGGTCCAGGGAAAAACCCGTACTTCTGCTTCAATTGGGCTACTCAAAAACGTTTGACAAAGTACGGACACTCCGACTTGTTTGATTTCTGGCGGGGTTACATCGACGGAAAAGATCTTCGAGTCCCCGAAACATATATTGGGAACAGGAGGCAGCCATTAGAGTCAACAATGACACCCGTCAATATAGACCAATCTGCAGGGGTGTGAGGCAGGGTGCGTGTTCTTGCCTGATTTATTTAATGTATACAGTGAAATAATCCTACGAAATATTGAGAATAAAGATGGGAATTAGTGTAGGTGGCCACAACATCAACAACTGAGATATGCAGTGACACAGTCCTTATCGCTGACTCTGAAGAAAAAATGCAACGATTTTAAAAACAGTAAAAAGACAAAAGCGAAAAGAAAGGATTACAGCTCAATGCAAAGAAGACAGAATGCATGGTGATCTCGAAAAAGCTGTTATATCCCCAATGCAAACATAGCTTTTAAAGGAGAGAGAATCAGACAAGTAAAACACCTTTAAATACCTTGGTTGTACTATCACCCTGGACGGCAAGTGTGACACAGAAATCAAGAAGAGAATCGGTCAATCTAAGGCAACTTTTAACAACATGAAATGCTTTTTTACCAACAGTAAGATAAGCCTTGAGAGCCTACGTATGGTCCATTCTTCTGTACGGATGTGAGTGCTGGACCCTAGCCAAGGACACAGAACAGCGACTAGAAGCAGTGGAAATGTGGTTCATCCGGAGAATATGAAAGTTTTCATGGACAAAAAGAAAAACAAATGCAGAAGTAGGAAATGGCGGGTACAAGAGATCCCTTCTAACACCATCAGAGAAAGACAGCTCAAATTTTTCGGCATATAATCAGGCTGACGGACTAGAGAAACTGTTATGGAGTGGCAAAATCTGTGGAAACAAGAGCAGAGGAAGACAACGCACAAAATTCACAGACAGCTTAAACAAATTCGCAACGAATAAAGAGGGCACCAACAATGAGCTCATGAGAGGGACCGAGAACAGGGAAGAATGGAGAGCCATGATCGTCGATGTCTGCAGGACCAGACCGGACACTTGAAGAAGAAGAAGAAGAAGATCCCTCTCTCTGTTTCTGCCTTGTTCCTTTTCTTCCTGACATCTCCTTCTTGTCTATTTTCTGCCTCCTTGGTCCATTCTGCTGCCTTTTTTCCAAAAAGACTTAGAAGATAACAATTCTCTCTTTTGCTGAGGTCTGATGCACCTGACTTGTCAGGAGCTTAACGGCAGTGTGATGCATTCTCGCTCATGTAACAGACAACAATATTTGCTGTCTGAGCATTCGATAAACAAGAAGAATATTCAGCAGAATCATGATAGAATTTTGATTTTTTTTAAAACACTTTGTTTAATAACAATAAAAATATGCAAGCTTGTAATTTGATAAAGCATTTGCGCTGTAAACATGGATGTATGATTCTGCACATGAGCGAAGAAGGCTTGCTTGTGACTGCAGAGAAATGCTAAGCACAGTGTATACATGCACCGTTGTTGTTATTACATGAAGCATACCATGTATGCATGCATGCATTATTACCACAGAGGCTGTCTTTCACAGATGTTCCACAATGTTAGTTGATACAACATCGAGCACAACATTTATGTGTTATCTGCATTAACAGTAAGAAGCTGGCTTAGGAATGATGACGTGACCTGAAGAAGAAAACTGTCACGTCACCATATACATGTCAGTTGGTCTGTCTGTAGGAGTGAGTATATTTCTCAATATTTATCCATTATAGACTATTTGACTTCATGGTGACATTGCAGCAATAATGCATGTGTGTTGTGTTGTGTTGTGTTGAATGTGGTGTGTTGTGGTGTGGTAGTTGTGTGTGTGTGCATGTGTGTGTGTATGTGCATGCACGTGTGTGTGTGTGATCTTGTTTTGCTAAAATAGTTTTGCTTTGCTGTAATGTATAGATCAGGAGATAATCCCATCTGATTGCTGACTTTCTTTGTGTTAACACTAGTGAATGACAATATGACTCTGCATTGCGAAGCATGGCAAAGCAAAGCTGATGCAACTTTATCACTGCTGCACAGTTGGACAGGCCATGTCAGCCACAGCGCAGAGATCAGAAATGAAACTGCAATCAAGTCACATTGCACTCTGTTCCTTTATCTGAGATACAGAGGAGTGATAAGCAGAAGTTAACTAGTCATTCAATGTATGTATAGACCATTTCATACTGAAAGACTCTGTATGTGTTTGAGAGTGTGTGTGTGTGTGTGTGTGTGTGTGTGTGTTTTGTGTGTGTGTTGGTGTGTTTTGTGTGTGTGAGTGTGTCTATGTGTTTTGTGTGTGCGTGCACATGTGTGTGTGTGCGCCTGTGTGCTAGATTTTGAGTGCACATAAAAGAGCATGCATACAAGTATATATTTGAACATGGCATGCATACATTTAGAAGAGGCAAGGTCTGTTTATTTGCTGTAGCAGAAACTGTGTAGTAAAGATGTATAATATAGCATATAGATAAATGCACACGGGTATCATATCATCTTTTGATTACACAACCATATAAAATACCATACAGTTATAAGCACAAACATACCATTTATTCAGACCTGCCAATCCTATGTTGACCTTGAGAGTAGCATTACCATTGACGGAGAACAGCAAAATGGTACTTTTGAAGTTGCTCTTCTAACATTCACACGACAAACACTACAATACTTTACAGTTGCCATAGCACTGGTGAATGTAAAACTGAAACTTCAGATTGGACAAGGCCAGCTTTTACAATATATAAAGTGCAGGATGTTACACAGTGTTGACTTCACTGCACCAAAAGACTGTGGAGATGGGTGGCACAGCGAAGAAGTAACCCACTTTAACTGCCTTCTGTTCATAGCTTTCTCTGATCTTTCTCTACCTCCTCTTTCAGCTTAATGAACGGAAGAGTTCAAAACTTTCACCTAAGAATAATATTTCGGCAATTTCTGTGATTTTTTCCCCCCAGCATACATCTTTAGCAAAAGACGCATCAACTAAACCTAAAAAAGATTTTGAGAACTACTCTGAATATTTTTTTTTTTTTTTTTTTTACTCAGGAGCCAGTTGGCTTTTTCTGACATTGAAGAACCAACTATTTCAAGATTGTGGGGTTTTTTCCCCATGATCTTACTTCAACTTACTCTCAGTATTGGGTGTTTTTTTTCTTTGGTTAAAAGAAGCTTCTCCCCCCTCCACTCAGCCCCTAAACCTAAACAGGCAATTGATAGGCATTTCAGAGTGGCAATCTTATAAATATAGACAAGTAGCACGTCATGGCTAAAACTTAACTCATGCTATGCTCAAAAAACCATAGCCATTGGCAGGTCTGACCATTCCACAGTTATATACACCAAGTTAGAGAAACACAAACTACTCTACTACCATCATCAGCACAAAGCTATAGGACAGCTTTACCACTGACAACACTGAAGTGATGAACTACAGGTAAGAAAACAAATTACACCTGACAAAACAAACCCCACTCACTTTTTCTCTCTGTCCTCGAAGAAGAACTGTAGCTCGACTCCTGCTTACTGGACGAGGATCGCGTGGTTGAAGAATAGGAGGAGGAGGAGGACTCTTCAATCACTGTGCCAGTTTTGGTTCGTCGCACCATGCGTGACACGTTGGATTTGATCTCCTTGGGCTTGTACAGAGCTCTCTCTGTCAACGGACAAAAATGTGTATGGATGACAAAATTTACAAAACTGTATATGCACGCAGACTGGATGTAAAAAAAAAGAAGCACATGAGTGCTTACTCCATTATCCTCAAAATGAAAGATTAGAAAATAATAATAATAATCATCATCAACAGCTGTCAGTTTCCCCCACTTTGAGCTACTCCTAGCTGCCGATTATTCCACCCCAGCTGGTGCTGACTACAGCAGAAACTGACCACACTAGCACTTGGTGGTAAAAGGAAGGGAGGGCTGATTTTAGCGCTTGGCCCTTGACTGAGTTATGCTGGATTTACGTGCTGTGTCATGATGATAATAATAACAACAACAACAACAGAGTTTTCACTTTAGGTTCATTATTTTGTTGCGAGACCTCAATACAAACTTTCTTCCTTTGTACTACATACATACTACAAACTGACAAAAGACACGACTGCCTGTTTTTTCGCCAAGTTTTTTCATCACTACTTTCCATATCATCAGCTTCATTCATGATGTGTTAGTTGCTGGTGTGGTGAAAAAATCATCTCTGACATACAGAGCCTGATTTTATCATCACTGCACGTTTTTGTTCTAAAGTTCATCCTTATGGAACACACTGTCATGTCCTGTTTGTCACTTTTGTGCTTGTCTTCCTGTTAAATTCTCTTCCAGGACTCACAAAATTATTTCCAGTTTCTGTCACAAAAATACACACAAATGCACAAACGTGCATGCATACACACACACACAAACACACACCCCCAAAACACCCCACTCTCTCTCTCTTACACAAAACACACCCACAAACACACACTCTCTCTCACACACACACACACACCCTCACGCACGTACCTTCCACCTCCACTTTGCAGCCAGTTTCGTGTTCACCCAGAGTGTTGACGGCACGACACATGTAGCGCCCGGAATCCTCCGGCCGGGCAAACACCACCTCCAGCGAGCAGACGCCGTGAGAGTAGGTGATGTTGTAGTGGTCTCCGTCTGCCAGCTCTCGCCCGTCCTTAGACCATGTCACCTGCACAGTGGAGCTGTTTGTTGTTGCTGTTGTTGTTGTTGTTGTTGTTGTTGTGTGTTCCGCAGCTTAACACCCTGGAGGTCACCCATAATATGCATTCTCAACTCTCTCATCTTACTTGGGAATCACTGTGAGATGGGAAGCACATACACTGGATGAGATGTTTGCGTGTATAGGACTCTTTTCAAGTGCTTCGCCATATAGGCAGCCATACTCGGACTTCAGAGGATTTTTCTCCCTAATCGGAAAGTGCAGGTTGACAGTGGAGTGAATAGGGCTGAACTGAACTGTTCTGTATTGAACAAGTTTAGACGGAACTCTACTGTACTGCACTCTACTGAACAGGACTAAACTAAACTACACTGCACAGTACTGTTCTGAATGGGAGCAGACTGAACTATGCTGTAATGCACTGCACTATTCTGAATGGGATAGGACTGGACTGTAGCACACAGTGCAGTATTGTAATATGCCTACTGTGCTGCACTGTCTGCATTATACTATACAATAATGTACTGCATTGAAGTGAATGAAACCTGAACGAAAAGAAGACAAAGAAGCAGGAGGAGAAGACAAAGAAGCAGGAGAAGAAGACGGAGATGCAGGAGGAGAAGACAAAGAAGCAGGAGGAGAAGACAAAGAAGCAGGAGGAGAAGACAAAGATGCAGGAGGAGGAGACAGAGATGCAGGAGGAGAAGACAAAGAAGCAGGAGGAGAAGACAGAGAAGCAGGAGGAGAAGACAGAGAAGCAGGAGGAGGAGACAGAGATGCAGGAGGAGGAGACAGAGATGCAGGAGGAGACAGAGATGCAGGAGGAGACAGAGATGCAGGAGGAGAAGACAAAGAAGCAGGAGGAGAAGACAAAGATGCAGGAGGAGGGAAAAAGAAGGGAAACAGACAGACAGGCAGGGCAAGAAGGGGGAAGAGGACAGAGAGAGGAGAAGGAGACAAAGATGCAGGAGAAGACGGTGATGCAGGAGGAGAAGACAAAGAAGCAGGAGGAGAAGACAAAGAAGCAGGGGAGGAAGACAGAGATGCAGGAGGGGGAGACAGAGATGCAGGAGGGGAAGACAGAGATGCAGGAGGAGAAGACAAAGAAGCAGGAGGAGAAGACAAAGAAGCAGGAGGAGGAGGGCAAAGAAGCAGGAAGAGGAGACAGAGATGCAGGAAGATTTAGACAGAGATGCAGGAGGAGAAGACAAAGAAGCAGGAGGAGACAAAGAAGCAGGAAGAGGAGACAGAGATGCAGGAAGATGAGACAGAGATGGGAGGAGAGAAGACAAAGAAGCAGGAGGAGACAAAGAAGCAGGAAGAGGAGACAGGATGCAGGAAGAGGAGACAGAGATGCAGGAGGAGAAGACAAAGAAGCAGGAGGAGACAAAGAAGCAGGAGGAGAAGGAGAAAGAGAAGGAGAAACAGACAGACAGGCAAAAGAAGGAGGAGAAGACAGGAAAGCGGACCCCGGAGGACCGGACCTGCCGCCTGACTCACCTTAGGCACGGGGTGGGCCTGCACCTCACACAGCAGCTTGAACTCGGAGCCGGCCTGGATGAAACGGGGACGTAGCTCAAAGCCAAAGTTGGGAGGAGCGTCCTCCTTGGGCTTCTCCACCTTCAGCTCCTCAAAGATACGTCTCCTGCCATGCACCACAAGACAGCACAAGCACAGGGATGAGTGTGGGTAGCCATGTTCAAACTTCAACTGGAAAATGGGGATGGAGAGGGGGGGGGAGGGAGGAGAGAGAGAGAGAGAGAGAGAGAGAGAGAGAGAGACAGACAGTCAGACAGACAGACAGACAGACAGACAGACAGACAGAGAATGACAATGACAATAATATATTCAACAAAAGCTGGATCGGTGGTCTAGAGGTAACCCACCTGTCTAGAAAGCGAAAAGTCCGGGTCGGAAGTGTGAGGTGGTTCGATCCCCATTTGAGCCCAAAACTTTTCCCCCCATCCATTAGACCACGGGTGGTGGTCTGGGCGCTAGTCTTTCGGTTGAGACGATAAACTGAGGTCCCGTGTGTTACACAAAATTATTCAGCACACGTAAAAGAATCCACGGCATCAAGAGAGTTGTCCCTGGCAAAATTCTGTAGAAAAAAAAGCCACTTTGATAGGGGAAACAAATACAGTTGCTGACAAAAACAAAAAAAAGGAAAAAAAAGGGTGGCGCTGCTCTTGTGGCGACATGCTCTCCCCGGGAAGAGCAGCCCAAATTTCACGCAGAGAAATCTCGTGACTTAAAGTGGTATAAATAAATAAATAAATAAATATCCCCATTTGAAGGGGTATACACCATTGGTATTAGTTTGTACATTCCACACCTAAGTTCTGTACCTCCAACACATACATAACATTTTTGCAATCTAAAGGTAAATCATGACATCATCATGTCTCTTCTTTTGAAAGACTTATGCAGGTACATAGCAACATTTCGTATAGTGTTTACATTGGTGGAGGACAAAAGTAAGACTAACCTAAATAGTGCTGGTCTCTTATAAAACTTAGAAGGAATGTATTTTGTTCTTAAATCTTCCAGCGCTGGGCAACAGAAAACAAAATGTAGCTCATCTTCTCTATTCAGTTACACATGGGACACGTCATATTTCTGTCATTTTTTAATATCTTTGATCATGCATCATTATATCGGTGACCCCAAATCGAAACTTGGTCAATACACACCTCACAAACTTATTCATATTTATGGTTGCATATGTTTCAATAATGTAATTTGTTTTGAACAGTTTATACAAATAACATCTATCGCTACTTTGAATGTGGTTCTCCCAATTTTGCCATCTACAATCTATAATACGTTGTTTAAAGGAGGCCAGAAAACTCTTGACACACCCAACACCCTGATTAAGCCACACAAATGCAAAACCATTTTCACACAAACACTTATGTTCACTAGTCACCCATGTTATCTTCCCTCTCTCACGCAATTTATACAAAAGCTTATATGAGAGAGAGATAGAAGAGAGAGAGAGAGAGAGAGAGAGAGAGAGAGATACAGGGACAGAGACAGACAGAGACACAGACAAGAGACAAAGACAGAGAGAAAGAGAGAGAGAGGTATACATCTAAAGACTTTCCTTACTCCATCCTCCCACCACATTTACTTTTAGAAGGACGGGATAGCCTGGTGGATAGAGTGATGCGCTCATGATCTGCTGACCCAGGTTCAAATCTCGATCAAGAGGACTTTTTTCCCCTCTGGAGTTAACTTCAGTGCCGACTCCACTTCCCCCAAAAGTCCTTTGGATGAGACTATAAACAGAGGTCCCATGTACAAACGCACACAGAACATCTTGCGCACAAGTTAAAACCTGTTCCACTTTTTTGAAGAGTAGGCCATTGTCTGCCAGTGGGAACAGATGATAAATTTATAAGACTGCATACACACGGGGACTGGAACGAGTGCACATGAGTGCTTATTCCATTATCTCGAAATACAAGAATGAAATAAAAATATTAAAAAATTTAAATAAAATCTTACCTTCTGGGTGTCATTTCACGTAGCGGAGTTTGACGAACATCCACCCCAGCTGTAAAACACACCGTTCGTTTCATCAACAATAAGTCTCCACTGGCTACACTATCAACTTTATATTCCCATCTCTTCATAACAGCTGCTTTAGCACATACAAGTAAACAACAGAATCATGTGGCAAAAATAGTTTTACTTACAGATAAGGAAAATCAAAGGCTCCATAAAAAGAGTGCTGGATTTTAAAACAACAACATTCCCTGGAAGGAAACAGCTTTACTCTTTGGGATAGATTCTGTTTTCTCTGACTGAAATGGGCAGAAGGTAAAGACCAGCATGTGATTTTATTCCCTATAACAAGCACAGTAAAAAGAAAAAACAGGCAAATATATCAGTAAAAACCGATGCAAGTGTGGGTACTCACGTTCAACCTTCAAGTTGGCTTTGTCTTCCTTCCTGCCGAAAGAGTTCTCCGCACGGATGCAGTACTCTCCCCTGTCATCCATCTTGATGCGACTGATCCTCAGCTCGTACTCCTGACCGCTGTACTTCTGCATGTGTTTGTAGCTCTGTGTCAGCGCTCCGTCATCCTTGAACCTGACAGACAAACAGACAGACGCAACCAACCAGGCCGTATGATAGGTATCGGGAACAGCTTCCTAGCTGCTAGTTCAGACTCCCCTCACTTACCCCTTTGACAGTGTGACAGTTGGTGATGATATCACAACCAGATTTTGCCACTTTTTTTTTATGACCCTCACACTTCTGAAAAAGATATCTCTGGTACAATTTGTTTTAGAGTCAGTCCCTGTGTGGATGCTGGGGGCCTGTCAGTATAAATAGCATCCCCACCTTCTGGAAATTCTATGCTAGGAATTCCCTCTTTACTATCCCTCTCTTTGTGTCTACTTTATTTCTTTTCTTTCTGTCACTCCCATCATGACTTTTTTTCACCTCTTGGTTCATTCTCCTGCCTTGTCTCCACAGAGACTTAAAAGATAAAATTCTCTCCCATGTCGAAGTGAGATGAGCTGGGCATGACTCACCAGGCACTTAACGGCAGCGCAGCACAGTTTTGCTCATATGACAGACAACAATAGCTGTTATCTGAGCATTTGTTGAAGAAGAAGTTTTAGACTCAGAGGAAACTGAAAGACTTCCTCTTAGGAAAAAATATAATTTTTTGTCAGACAACAAAAAAAGTTTTCATTTTAGGCTAGGGTTCCGAGGTTCACCAAAGGTGAGATTTTTGTGTATGCTGGTCCATTCCTACCCCTCCCCATTTAGGTAGCCACAATCCAATTTCAGGGAGTTTTTCTCTATTTCGTTTCTGCTTCACTGCATTACCAACAACTTGTTTACAAAAGGCATAAGCTTAGATCAAAGCTTTTCCCCCACTTTTTCTGTTTGATAGCAGTTACACGCTGTACCAAGACACTGGCCAGATAAAGACAGGCAGACAGACAGACAGACAGAACTCACCAAGTGATGATAGGAGCAGAGGCGGCGATGATCTTGCAGTCAAACTTGGCAGTCTGCCCTTCAGCTGCCACTTGGTTGCGAAGTCGACGCACAAACCTGGGCACAGCCTCTTTGCGATCTGCACACGGCCACACTGGGACTTAGCACGATGCACGTCAGTGTCAGGAAGACAAGGGTCTACCAAAGGTACAGAAAGGTAAAAGTGTTCCCATAACCTACACCGTCATTGGGGAGCAAGGCATCAGAAACCTCAGCTTCTCCAGTGGGCCAGCATATTGAGGGCGGCGCCCATCTCCTCTCCCTTGCTGCTTTACCTTCCCTGACCCTAAAGAGGACAGGTACCCATTTACAGCTGGGTGAACTGGGGTACTGTACTGAAGCCAAGGCATGCAAACAGTTACTCATCCACTTGGTAACCGCACTCAATGCTGCTTAACTTTAGCTTGGGGAAAGTGAGTGCTCTGATCACTGAGCTATCTGGTCCCCAAAACTCTTCACATCACATTCTGCTCTTCAGTCCAATATTCCAATAAGTTAACCATGTAATAGCCAATACTCAATCAGTATTTGCTGGTACCATCACACTCCTCTCTTTCTGTAACATACACATGTATACTTTAAATGTAAAGTCCTTCCGATGAGGCTAAAAACCGAGGTCCAGTGTGCAAACGCATACAGAACATCTTGCGCACACGTTAGAACCCATTCCGCTTTTCGGAAGAGTAGGTCACTGTGTGGTCTTAACAAAATTATTCAACAAAGTTTGGGAAGAGGAGAAGGTTCCAGACACATGGAAGAAAGGCATCATAGTGAAACTTCCCAAGAAGGGCGACCTCTCAGAGTGTGGCAATTGGCGGGAAATCAACTTGCTCTCTGTCCCTGGGAAGATCTTTTGCCGTGTCCTTCTACAGCGTATGAGGCAAGCCATCGAGAGAACCCTACGGGAAGAGCAGGCAGGGTTCAGAAGCTGGAGAAGCTGCACAGATCAGATCTTTGTTCTACGAACAATTGTGGAACAGTCCATCGAATGGAACTCATCACTCGACATCAACTATGTCGATTTCCAAAAGGCTTTTGACAGCATCCATCACCCTTCGATGTGGAAGATCTGGAAGCCTATGGATTTCCTCTGAAGTCATCAACATTCTACAGGACATGTACGCAGATAACCAGTGCTGTGTGCGACATGATGGACAGCAGAGCGAATGGTTCCACGTGCAGACAGGGGTCAGACAAGGTTGCGTGATCTCGCCGACAATTTTCCTCGTCGTCATCGACTGGGTGATGAGGAGGGCCACCAGCGATAGGGCAAGAGGGCTGGTATGGGGACTGACAGCCAGGCTTGAAGACTATGACTTTGCCGACGATATTGCACTGCTGTCGCATGCACAGAAAGACATCCAGGAAAAAAACATCACGAGTTGACCAAATAGCCAGCAGCGTGGGACTCCAGATTCACCCCGACAAGACCAAGATCATGAAAGTGAAGACAAAGAGTGCAGAGAAGACCAGTGTGCGAGGCTCAGCTCTAGAGGAGGTAGAGCACTTCAAGTACCTCGGCAGCTACATCTCAGCCGACAGTAACATTGAGAAAGAAATTTCAACCAGGATAGGACTTGCAGCCCGGGCATTTAGTGGGTTGAAAAACATTTGGAAGTCAACTGTCCTGCACACCAAAACCAAATTGAAGATCTACAAGTCCAATGTACGCTCAGTACTCCTATATGCCTCAGAGACATGGAGAACCAACAAGAAGATTGAGAGCAGGCTCAGAGGCTTTGAAGGAAGGTGTCTTCGATAAATCCTGAAACTTCACTGGCAGCAGCATGTCACCAACAGGGAAGTATCAAAGCGCACCGGCATTAACAACATTGTGGCCGAGGTAAAACGGCGGCGATGGAGGTGGCTGGGACACTCTCTCCGAATGGGCAAGAACAGACTCCCTCATACTGCGCTGAGATGGGCACCACCAGGGAAGAGGAAACGAGGCAGACCACTCGGCACTTGGAGGAGGACAGTAGAGGAGGAGATGAGAGAGGCAGGCAAGACCTGGAATGAATTGCCCAAGACAGAAAAGGCTGGAGGGATTTTGTTGGCGCCTTGTGTCCCGGCACATGGGATGAAGAGGATTAAGTAAGTAAGTAAGTAAGGTCATTGTGTGTCAGTGGGAACAGATGACAAAATTTACAAAACTGCATACACACAGGGACTGCATGAATAAAAGCATGTAAGTGCTTATTCCATTATCCTTGAAATAAAAGAATTTAAAAAAAACAAAAAAAACTTTTATATGTACACACACACATACACAAGCATACAGAGAAAATCATTACACCATGTAAATCGCAGTCCTCGCAGTAAAAACCCATACAACAAACAGAAACATCACAAAACTATCAAGAATGACTTCTTTCTTTCTTTCTTGCCATCTGGACGTACTCACCAAAATAGCTGTCGTAAATATGGAACTCTTTAGGACGATGCTTTCGCAAAGAGCTGAAGTTGGCGAGTCGGCCAATGGCAGGCATGGGTTCCGGCCAGTCCGCCTGCAATAGTTCTCACACCATCAGGACATGTGGAAAATAACTGTGAAGGGGGAGGGAGGGGGGGGGGGGAAAGGGGGAAGGGGAAGGGTGGAGGGTGTGTGTGTGTGAGAGAGAGAGTTCAAACAAGAACTTCCATTTCTTGCAATCAGACAAATTCACATAACTTCAAAATCTGTTTTCATCTTTGGTAAGGCAAAAAAAGCAAGGATTTAGTCATAATACTCTTTTCTTGAATACTATATTTATGTAAGTCAAAGAACTGTACACACGCACACGCACAAACACAGTGGGGAAGCCACCAGGTGTTTGATATCTGTCATCTACATTTGAAAAAAGACAAACGCTACAGTCATACAATCAAACCAGCCCCCAACAAAAGCCCAGCTGAGGCGTTTGGCTACTCACGTATCGGTCCTTGATCTTCTGTCTGATCTTGCTGTAACGACTGGAAGGGATGCGGTTGGTGAGATCACTGTGGTCACCCTGAAACCATAGCACCACACATCACAAATCATCCACATCACTCTCTGCCACAGCTTAGCCTGGTGCTTACAGCATTGCTGTGCATTGCGCTCATGATCTGCTGACCTGGGTTCGAATCCTGTTCAAGAGGATTTTTCCCTCTGGTGTTAAAATCAGTGCAACTCCACTCTCCCATAAGTCCTTCAGATGAGACTTTAAACTGAGGTCCTGTGTGTGAATGCATGCAGAACTTCTTGTGCGCATGTTAAAACAGGTTACAGACTTTGGAAGAGTAGGCCACTGTGTGTTGGTGGGAATGGACGACAAAATGTACAAAAACCCATCCACACAGGGACTTGGATGTTAAAAAGCCATGAGTGCTTATTCCATTCTCCTCGAAATAAAAGAACACAATAAAACAAATGATGTAAAACTAAACTTGTCATTGTTTTTGGCATATTATCAGCTTTTAGCTTGTTGCTGTTCTGTTGTAAGTGTGTGTATGTATGATTTTCTTTGTATACAATTTTGTTGAAACCAATAATACAAATTTTAAACAATAATAAATCGCTCATGTCTACTTTTAAAAGATAATAAATTGCTCATGTCCAGTTTTAAAAGATAACCAATCACTCATGTCCAGTTTTAATAGATAATAAATTGCTCATGTCCATTTTAAAAGATAATAAATTGCTAATGTCCACTTTTAAAAGATAATAAATTGTTCATGTCCAGTTTTAAAAGATAATAAATTGCTCATGTCCAAAAAACATTTTCAAGAAATACTGGTCAAGTTTTGGGAAGAGAAAGACAGGCAGAAAAGACTGACATAGCAAACACACACCATAAAATATTAATGCTATGGGCCAACTGCTGTAAGTGAATTCAGAGAGTAGTTCACCGACAGTCTGTCTCAAAGGGGAACTAACCGAGTCTGTCTCACAGGGGAACTAACTCAGTCTGTCTCACAGGGGAACTAACTCAGTCTGTCTCACAGGGGAACTAACTCAGTCTGTCTCAAAGGGGAACTAACCGAGTCTGTCTCAAGGGGAACTAACTCAGTCTGTCTCACAGGGGAACTAACTGAGTCTGTCTCGCAGGGGAACTAACTGAGTCTGTCTCAAAGGGAACTAACTGAGTCTGTCTCAAGGGGAACTAACTCAGTCTGTCTCACAGGGGAACTAACTGAATCTGTCTCGCAGGGGAACTAACTGAGTCTGTCTCAAAGGGGAACTAACTCAGTCTGTCTCAAAGGGGAACTAACTCAGTCTGTCTCACAGGGGAACTAACTCAGTCTGTCTCACAGGGGAACTAACTCAGTCTGTCTCAAAGGGGAACTAACTCAGTCTGTCTCACAGGGGAACTAACTCAGTCTGTCTCAAAGGGGAACTAACTCAGTCTGTCTCAAAGGGGAACTAACTCAGTCTGTCTCACAGGAGAACTAACTGAGTCTGTCTCAAAGGGGAACTAACTGAGTCTGTCTCACAGGGGACCTAACTGCGTCTGTCTCACAGGGGACCTAACTGAGTCAGCTTACCTTTAGCCAGGGGTGTTCCAATGCGTCGTGGACTGTCATACGTTTTCTGCAACACACATCATCACGTCATGTACACAGCTTCAACCTCTGTGTGTGTGTGTGTACGCACGCATATTGTATGCGTGCGAGTACACATATTATTAAAAAAAAAAGGGGGAAAATAGCTTGTGCACACATCTCTGTGTGTGAGAAACAGGAGTAAGCAAACTTGAGCATTATGAAGCAGGCGTATACTTAGTCACATGTTGCACCTTGTTGTTCAAATCTTATTATATGAGCACACAACCCTTCTCCCTCCCTACCGTATCATCTTTTACAGTACATTATGACATTTTGAAGATAAAAAGCACATTTAGTAGTCATTAGAAAAAAACCTCATGGCAAACTTTGTCAACGCCTATGATAAATCGAAACTTACAAATCTGCTCCACAACAGGTTTTCATAGTCTGATATAATTATACAATTCAGGATCTCTTCTCTATGAGGCATTTTTTTCTGGAGAGAAAAAAAAGTTGTGTGCAACACCTTTTATTAGAAAACAATGATAAAAAGTCACCAAAAAAAGCTTTAAAAATATAATACTCTTTTCGTGAAAGAGAACGTAAGGGTCACAGGTGCTGTGTGGTGAGCAGGGCTGAAATGAACACAGCAGCCATTAAGACCCTGGAGAGAACTGTATGAATAAGTGATGACATCTCTGCGTAACATTTTTTTTCTAAAATAACCCCCCAAAATAAGTCAACCAAGCCAAGCAGATTCCATCAGACACGGAAACAGTAGCTATATTTCACCCTTAGCCTGCCAAATTTTGGCTCACGGTTAAACCCCATTTGCCAAGGAATTGCCCCCACCCCCAAAATGGGTGAGTGCTGAAGAAAAAAATATTGTGATTTAAATTCTGAAATAATGTAGGTAAACATGTACATTTTCTTAAATGGAAATGAATGAACCATGCAGATAAAAAATGTTTTATCATGGTTTAAGAAACCTATGACAAAGGAAGTACTTTAGCAAAGTCGGGACATGTGACCAACATTCTGGAGAGGCAAACATGGCAGGCTAAAGGTTCAATGCCTGAGGGGGGGTGACAGAGGACTTACTGTGGCTGCTTCTGCAGGAGAGCCTGGATGAAGTCTTTGGCTTCCTGGGAGACGTTGGAGAAGGCGTCTTCATCAAACTCCCAGTCACACTGCTTCACGTTCTGCAAGGTGTCCAGGTCGTCCTCTCCCGCAAAAGGTGACAAGCCACTCAGTCTGCAGACCGTCAACACAGAAACACAGAGACAGAGAGAGAGACAGAGAGAGAGAGAGAGAGAAGAGAGAGAGAGAGAGAGAGAGAGAGAGACAGAGAGAGAGAGAGAGAGCGAGAGAGTATGAATTGGTGCTTGGTACCTTTTCTTTCATATATACACCAGAATATTCAGAAATGAGCACATCTACACCAGACTGCACACAACACACAAAGGCATGTGCACACAAACATACAAAACATTCATTCATACATAAACATATGGAACAAGCTTGGTCAAGACTACACTCAACATTACAGCAACAACAACAACAAAAATCAAAGACCAAAAAATCAGCACATAAAAAATTAACGACATTGAAAACTTTTGCATTATGAACATTGAAAAAGTGACAAGAGAAAAAAAGGACAAAGAATATACAGAATATCCAAAGCCTCCCTCAAAAATGTAATGACAAAATCTTCATGTAAAGTGAGTATATCAAACACAGAGCATATTTGAAAAGCTCAGACAAAAAAACCTGACAAGAACACAAAACCCAGAGGACAGAAACTGTGGAGGTAAAACTCAGAGATGTACACACAGATGACACAGACGACACAGGTGAGCACTCACAAGACGTAGGCCAGCACACCGATGGCCCACATGTCTGTGTAGAATCCCACTGGCTCTCGCTCCACGATCTCAGGGGCAGCGAACTCTGCTGTTGCTGTGGTGACCTTGACAATCTCGTCAGGGTTCAGCTTGGTGGCGAGGCCAAAGTCGATGATTTTGACGTTGGTGGCTTTCTTTGTCTCACACATGATGTTCTCAGGCTGTGGAGAAACACAGACACCACTTTGAAGTTGATATGTCAGAGTACTGACATTATCATATCAATATGATAACTAGTCCTTCACCTGAGACTATAATCCAAGGCCCTGCACATACATACTTGGTTGCACACATGTCAAAAACCCGTTCACTTCAGAAGATAGCATTCATACAGCAGGACAGATGACAAACTGTAAAAAATGCATGGATAGCTCAGTGTCGGAGCATCCTTACCCAGAAAGTTAAGCACGTGAGGTGTTACATTGGATGGGTCCTTGTGCACTTGTCAGTACAGTTCCCCATTGCACCATTACATGGGTACTCTCTTTAGGGTCAGGGAAGGTAAAGCACGAGGGAGAAGATGGCGCCGCCCTCAATATCTGTAGAAGAGTAGGCTCTGACTCCTCCTACAACCTTAAAGGTCATGGGACTCCTTTACCTTTACCCTCCTATATACACAGGTGTTGTGTTTAAACACCATCCCTGAAGTTGGAATGCGGCTACCTTTATGGAGAGCAAAAATGGTCACACACGCAAAAATCTCACCACTGGTGAACCTTGGAGTTCTAGCCGAGGAACAGGAACAAGGAAAAAACCAGAGAAAACCTCAGAGCTCTAGCTTCTTCTTCTTCTTCCTTTGTTGTCATGTTTCTCCCAGGGGAGGTTTGACATTGATGAGCCCTCTCCATCTCTCTCTGTTTTGAGCTTCCTCCTTATTTACGCCCCTTTCTCTAAATCTCTATATTCACTAGGTAGCCCAGTTTGCGGTCTTTCCCTTTGGTCTCTTCCCATCCACCACGAAGTTCATTGCTCTTTTTATGAGAGGTGGGTCTGCTCTCCGTTGAACTGCCCAAACCAGCGCAGCTCTATTGCTCACCACAGACCTTCATATTAGCTGAGGAATTTAAAAACAAACATTTACCCCCCTAAAAAAACCCCAACAGCTTTTACCCCCTTTCCCTGATCCGGCCGCAGCCGACAGTTACGGTTGCTGCGCTAGTTCTATATTGGCGTCAGCCGACATTGGTGCTGCCAATGGCGCAGTACTTTTCCACTACAACTCAGATCTCGTGGTTTCACTCTATGTAATCTGAAAGTAGGGGGCGATGCAGAGTGTCAGAGGCAGTGATAAATTTAGACCACTAACATGCGTGTAGTGGAGGAAGGAAGATAAGCCAGCGACGGTAACGCTTTCAATGGTGCAGCATGCAAAAATAAAGGTCTTTCTTTAGTAGCAGAAGCTTCATTGATTATGAGACATAAATTGAGTTATTGTCTTGGAATAGAAACATTGAACGAGAATTGTTAAGTGGTCGTATTAAACGTTACGAGAAAGAGGAGGAATTGCTCAGTTTGGACAGTGAGCTGAAATGTGCACACGCCATTTGACTGTGCTACAACACTGACTGTAGAAATTTGACCTCGATCCGCATAGACGCTTGAGCGTGATGCCTTTTGACTGTTTGCCATATTACCAACTTTTGCTTGATGAATGCAAAATGAAATATCGTAATGAAATAGCAGAAGGAAAATAATAGTCCGCTGCCAAGGTTCACAGTGAGAGCATGGTAACCCCCCCCCCCCAAAACACACATCATAATTTGTGCTTTGTGATTGATGTGACCGTGCCACCACACGACATTTGAGACTACCAACATTAAAATTTGTAGGGTTACAGAAGTTCTGGTTGTTCGAATTTGTCACACTTGGCTGTGACAGGGACAGTTGTGACAGTCATGTACATAAATACACTTCTGTACATTTAACAAACATGTGGTAGCACACAGCATATGATGCAGTATAAGGACATGTTGTTGAATATGACTTGTTCAAAAAAAAATAGTTAAACAAAACTCTGTTCCTCGAACTACATAAAAAACAGTGCTATGGGACATTTGTGACACATCCTGAAGTACTATTGACATAACCATTGGTAACACTCAGCTGGATCATTCTTATTCGACACTAACATGCTTGAACTATGTCAATCCATCAGATTTTCTGTTATCATATATACCATATTTACTGTGATGGTGACAATAGGTGACATGACAGACATCTTTGACAGAAAATTTTGCGCCAAATGCAGTACAAAGACATACCTAGCTTGTACAAATTTCACTGATAGCTGTCATGCACACAACAATGTCTTAGAGTAAGTAGTCAGATGGAGTAGAAAACCTTCAAAGAATTCAAAATCTACTGGGTTTAGCACTGTAGAATCCAACAACAAGAGGGTTAACACACACACAGGTGTATGTATGTATGTATCTGTCACACACTGGGCAGCGTGACTGGGCTGGAGGGTGGTGGGGGCGGCTGACTGACCTTGATGTCCAGGTGCACGATGCTGTTCTCGTGCATGTGCTTCAGGCCCTCGCACGCCTGCCGCATGTAGTTGATCACCTCCGCCTCCGACATGCGGTAGTCCTCCGCTGCGATGCGGTCAAACAGCTCCCCTCCCGCCAGGCTGCACAGGGGAGGTCAGTCACCACTTCTTCAGTACTGGTGGTGTTGTTGTAGTAGTGATGGGGGGGGTGTATGGTGGGGAGAGGGATGGGTGAAAGGCAGTGACAGGTGATGATAGAGAGCAGTCTAATGTTGTATATATGTGTGTTTTAGATTTTTTTTTTTTCATATTATTTTTGGATGTGTGAATATAAAAGCAACTGTCTATCAATATTTGTCTGTGTGTGTGTATGTGAGTGAGTGAGTGAGTGTGTGTGTGTTTGTGTGTGCATGCGTGCATGTGTAGGTGTGCATGTTTGAGTGCATAATGATTCAGCGCTATATAAATTCCATACATTATTACTATTATTATTAATGACACAACCCTACCAAAATAACACTTACAACTGTAGAATACTGATACAACTCTAATGATGATAATAATGTACTGAATGTATATAATGCTGAATCTTGTGAAGCAAAAAATCCAAATGCTTACATTCAAATCATTTAAACACATGTAATTGCACATAAATAAGATGAACAGATATCAAATTTATGCACAGACATGCACAGGCTTGCACACACCCACCAACCCACCCATACACACACCCACCCCCACATTCCCCTCCCTTTCCACACACACACAAGTACTCACAATTCCAGGATGAGCACCATTTCATATTTGTCCTCAAAGGCGTCATGGAGGTTGATGAGTTTGGGGTGATGGAGCTGGTTCATGATGTTGATCTCATTCTTCACGGTGTACTTGTCCAGGGGGTAGGGGGTGTTGATGAACTTGGCCACGAACACGCGCCCCGTGGCCTTCTCCACGCAGCGGTGAACCACGCCAAACGCTCCGCTGTGGGGGGTTGAGATGTCAGGTTAGGTTCTTAAACTGGGTGGTGTGTTCTTGGGGAAGTATGCATGCATGTATGCATGTGCACACACACATGTCAGCACGCATACACACACACAAACACACGCACGCACACTCACACACAAACACACTGACGCATGTGATGTGTTCTTGAGGAAGTACATACACATGCATGCATGTATGCATGTGCACACACACATGCATGCACATGTGTGCATGCATACACACACACACAAATACACACACGCATACTCACACACATGCATGCTTACACACACACTTTTTTTTCATCAATAAAACACCACTACCTACATCAATTAAACAAAGTTTGGTGTGTTTTTTTAAACAAAAAGAAGCAGAGGAAAACTTTGCAAACAAACAGAAATGAAGACGTCCAGTGACCAGGTTACCTTCCGAGTTCCTCCAGGATGTCGTAATAGTCGTAGACGCTGCCTTGTTTGATCTCCACAGGCTGGGGCACAAACTTCTTCCAGATGTCGTCAACTGAAACACAGCCCCAAACAAACTGTACTGAATGTTGTTGTTGTTGCCGTGCGTTCCCCAGCTTAACACCATAGGGGTCACCTAGAACATGCCACACTCTTGACTCACTCATCCCACCTAGGAATCACTGTGAAATAGGAAGTACACTGGATGAGAAGTTTGCGTGTATGACTGTTTTGAAGTACCCCGCCATATAGGCAGCCATACTCCGACTTCAGAGATTTTTCTCTGTAATGGAGAGTGCAGGTTTTTATATGAAGATCTTGTCATGGCTGAAGGCAAACTCAACACAACATTTTACAACATGACAACATTTTAGTGTAGGCCTTGGCTCTTAGCTGACATCAATAACTGACACAGCTTGTGGCCTGGGCCAAACACTTACAGAATGACAAACTACACAAAGAAAACAATGCAGAAAACTAGTATAATTTTTTTTTTTTTTTAAAGTGTTATGTTTGATGGCTCTCTTCTTTTTCTCCTCTCCTGTCTAGAAACTGTAAAATTCATCAACGTGAGATGTTGGTTTAAATGCAAATATTTTTCTACCACTAAGGTCACCACATTCCATCCTTGGGATTGTAACAAAGTACAATACCAGTACACATGTACGTTTGAAAAGTGGACTCAAAGTTTTATTCCCAGATAGTTCATTGAAACTGGACTAGGATTGTATGTGTGAGCAGGATTGTCCATGTTTTAATGCATAGCGTAGATTGGACTAGGATTTTACGTGTGAGCAAGATTGTCTTACTGTTTAATGCACAGACTGTGGGACTTTCAGGAGGAATGGAGCACGCACAAACATTGGCTGTCAGGAGTATCTGCAGACCTGGCAGCTGCCAGTGATGTTTGAACCTCCTACCACTGATTCAAGCTTCAAATGTCTGTCTGTGTGGCCAACATACCCCCTGCAGGTTTCCATTCTTGTGATCGTTCTTACCTGAATGAGCTGGTCAACTCACTCCTATGGATCATAGGGAGTGAGTTGGTTAACCACAAACATACCCATCTAATTTTACTGTAGAGTTGTTTGTGATTAATGTTGTTGTTGTTTTTGATCCTGCCTTAAAGGCCACCACATTCAATCTTCAAAAAGTTGTTAAATCGCAAATCAGGAGGTGATTGCAGAAAGACAAACCTTTGCAGCAGTTTATAACACCGGAACCCAAGCTTTCATTAGGAGGCTAATGCACACACAGGCACACACACACACACGCAGATGAGCGCGCACACACGTACACAAAATCTGCTGAACTTATCCTTACAGAATTTGTCATAGTCATGGATTTTTGGTCCATCGTATTTGCCCCGCACCTTCCTTCCAAATTCATCTGCAAACAGTTCAGAACAAATTGACATAATTAAACACACACACACACACACTTATTGCATTGGATGGGGTGGGGGGGGGATCATGAGATGAGGATGTGTGTGTGTGTGTGTTCTCCTGTGCTGACTCGTCTCTACCTTCATCCCCTGTGTGTGTTCTCACAAGCAGAAGTTGACTAAGCATATAAAGATCCTGTAACTCTTGTTAGCATTTGGCAGGATGTAGATTTGGTGGTAATACCCAGCATCCTCCTCATACCTCATCAGCATACTGGTCAGCCATTTATTAAGAACATTTCTTGGACAATGTGGGTTCATATATATATTTCGTAAGAGTAGGCTATTGTGTGCTGGTGGGAACAGATGACAGAATTGACAAAATCGTATACACACGGGGACTGGATGTAAAAGAGCAGATAAGTGTAAAAGAGCAGATAAGTGTTTATTCCATTATCCTCAATATAAAAGAATTTACAATATATATATATATATATATATATATATATATAAACTCCACATGCAGTGATCACTTGGGAAAACTGAAAGTTAAAATTGTACATGATACGCATCATACCTTTGTCAAGTCTTTGCTGTGTTGTACTATCATTACTACAACATTTTCCTATATTCTGACAATACGATCATGTCACTGGCAAGCAAACTGTAAGCTGACAGACAGATCACGAGAGTGAAGACTTGCCTTCTAACTGTTTCTTTTTCTTCATTTCCTCTGGCTCTTCTGTCTTGATGGCTTCGGTGGTCTCGCAAGGATCGCTGCGGCCGTAGAAGTTCTCTGCTATCACCCGGAACTGGTACTCCTTGCTGGGGGACAGCCCTGTGATGTTGTGGAACGCAAACCTGCCACAGACAAACAACCGTTTTAACACAGTAATCATTCCGACGTTAAGGGAAGCATAGAATATTTTGCATGTAATTTCTTCCATGCATCACTTTCAAATTAACTGTGTGGATTCTTACTATCATACGCGCATACATGAATACATATAGGTACATATGCTTTGGCACCTTCAATGATGAAACTATGCCCTTGGTACACTTGATTACACATGCATAGATCCAATAGTCTCATATTTAAGGACTCAACCTCACTGGGGTTTTTCACTTATCAAGTCTAAAAGGTAAAATGGGTTAAGGTGTCCCATAACCTATGTGGTTGTAGGGGAGTGAGGCGTCACAAACCCCAACTTCTCCAAGGGCCAGCATATTGAGGGCGGCGCCCATCTCCTCTCCCTCACTGCTTTACTTTCCCTGACCCTAACGAGGGCAGATACCCATTTACAGATGGGTGAACTGTGGGACTGTACTGAAGCCAAGGTGCATAAATGGTCACCCATCCCCTTGGTTACCTCGCTCAATGCTGCTTGACATTGGCTTGGGGAAAGCAAGTGCTCTGACCACCGAGTTGTCCCATCTGCTTTCTGTCATTTCTCTACTTTTCCAGAAAAAAGTTTTATGGACTTTATAAAATAGTTTCATGTCATCAAGAATATAGCTGTAAGTGTTGCAATTTGCTGTGAAGCAAAATAAACTTAGGTATCAAAAAAAAGAGAAAAACTTCTTTCTCTATGAAAATGACATTCTAATACATTTATATCTTGTGCACCTTTTTGTTTTGTTTTTTTAACTTTAACTATCATAATGCAACTTTTTTTTTTTCAAAGATGAACAGTAAAATATCCTGCCAATAAACAGCATATGTAGTAATCCTTTAGCACACACAGGATCTTATACTATACACAAAACATATGACCATATACCATGAACAAAATAGTGAAGATTGTAGACACTGAGTCATGCATAAAGTTGTTAAGTCCTTCAGATGAGACTATAAACCAAGGTCCTGTATGCAAACACACGCAGAACATCTTGCGCACATGTGAAAATCTGCTCCACTTTTTGGAAGAGAAGGCCATTGTGTGCCAATGGGAACAGATGACAAAATTTACAAAACTGCATACACACAGGGACTGGATGCAAAAAGCACATGAGTCCTTATTCATTATCTTCCAAATAAAAGAATAAAATAAAAATAAATAAATGAAAATAAAAGAATCCACTCATGCATACACACCAGAAATCACACAGAGAGACAGAGACACAGACAGACAGACAGAGACACAGACAAAGACATATCACACGTACCACTGAAGCCACACATGCATTCACACCAGCAATCACACAGAGAGACACAGACACACACAGACAGGCAGACAGACACAGACAGACATCACACAGGCACCTAGTGGAAGCCACACATGCATAAAAAAGTAAAGATCCATAACCTATAAGATCGTAGGGGAGCGAGGCGTCAGAGACCTCACTTCTCTAGGGCCAGCGTATTGAGGGCGGCGCCCATCTCCTCTCCCTCGCTGCTTTACCTTCCCTGACCCTAAGGTCAGGGAAGGTAAAGCATCACATGCATACACACCAGCAATCACACGGAGAGACACAGACACACAGACAGACACAGACAGACAGACATCACACACACACAGGCACCTAGTGGAAGCCACTCGTATCCAGTTGTTGGAGGGAGCCTCTCGCTTCTCCACCACGTAAGCCGTGATGAAGCTGCCGCCATCGTTGAGCGGGGGTTTCCACGACATGACGACCGACTCGTCTCGGATGTTTTCAATGACAGGGAAGCGGGGAGGATCAGGGCGGTCTGGGAGGAAAAATAAGGATGACCTTTAAACACACGCCTCTGTACATCACACTCTGTTCAACACTGGTTGTACTGTACACAGGCGTGTGATTAAATGTCATCCTCACTTTCCATGCAAAAACACATGGAAAGTAAGGATGATGATTAATCACATGCCTCTGTACAGTATAATCTGTTTACCACTGGTTACAAGAGGGTTTTGCATGGAAAACAAGGATGACGTTTAAACACACGCCTGTGTACTCTGTTTACCACTGGTTACAAGAGGGTTTTGCATGGAAAATAAGGATGACTTTTAAACACACGCCTGTGTACTCTGTTTACCACTGGTTACAAGAGGGTTTTGCATGGAAAATAAGGATGACGTTTAAACACATGCCTCTGTACAGCACACTATGTTTAACTAACACTAGTCACAAGTGCATTTTGCATTGTGTTGGAGAAAGAGTGTGCACACAAATATATTGATATGTCTTTCTTCGTTGTATGGCTTTTTGATATTGGGGGTTTACTGTTGGTTGGAAGAGGGCAGCTTTGAATTCTTGGGGGAGGGGGGAAGGGGGGAAGGCAGGGACACACATGCATACACACACATATACAACACACACGCACACATACACCTTTCTATGTTTTTTTGTTTTTTTGCAAGTCCAGAATGTATTCATTGCAAACCTGTAAATAATTTCTATGCTGATCTGTGCTTTTGAATGAAAAGATGATTTGTTTCGAAAAAACCCACACCAAAATGATATAAATGAATATGACAGAACAGATCTTTGAAACAAGAGTGATTTAAGTTATAACAGGACAAGAATAGTGTAGAGCATCCTTATAATCATACAACTATCCTTATAACTGTGTGTGTGTGTGTGTGTGTGTGTGTGTGTGTGTGTGTACATGTATTCCTTCAGGACATATGACTGTGTCTGGAAATTTGAGCTTATTCAAAGTTTCACATTAAATCTGTAGTAGAGTTACACCTAATGTGTACTTGATATTCAAGTTAGGTGGATACAGAGTGATATGTGATCGACATATCAGGCTATACAATACAATACAGTATTAGGCAATACTTTCTCAATGACCTTACTGACTGAAATGGACAATGCCGGTGATGGGAAACATGCATGGGGGCAGAAGTATGAAGAGGTATGAGGAGTGTTAGTGGGGAATACCTACCAAACGCCAAAGCACTTAGAGCTTTAGCAAATTCATCTGCAAAACAAGAGGGTGTTTCACCGTTATCAGAAATATCTCTTTCTAGAGAAGATGAATAGTCTAAAGGAAAATGGGTGTGTTTAGTGGGTATCAGTATGTATATCTACACACTAAGTGTTCTCCTATATTAATCTATACATGCATTTATATGTATTATTTTATTTGCTTCTGCATTTTGGTGTTGTTATTTATTTAGTTTAGTTTAGCCCATCTTTGTAAGTCAGAAATCTTGATGAATACGCAGCTATAAGGAAGGGGAATATTGCTCACTATCTGTCAAAGTATTGTGAATGAATACATGAATGTGTTTATAATAAAAGTTGCATTACTCTGCTTGTATGCATCAACATAATATTGCGTAACTGTAAATCATAGACTATCTAGAAAAAAATCATGAGTGGGTAGGATGGGAAGTATGGTTTTAAAGAAGCTGAGATGTTCACATTACGTATCACAGTTGATACAACACTGATAAAACTGGAAGGAAAATGGTAGCCTACACAAACCATTTTAAAGAAATGCAAACAAAAGAGCAGGGGCTGACAGCCAATCCAACAAGTTTCAGATTATACTGTGAGGCAGTTCTGAAGGGGTCTAGATCCAAAGCAGTTTTTCAGGTCCAATGTGTAATACAAACAGTATAAAATGCTTGGAAATGGTTAATACTGATTCTCTGAGGCAAAACCTTCAATGGTGCCCCAACAGGCAGCCACACTACAGGATAGGTGAAGATAAAGGAGGGTGAAGTCACTTCAATGAGTTTCTGTGCAGATAGTAAGATCATCAGGTATACCTTCTTTGAAGTTTCGATGGTTAGGTGGCTGAGACAGTAGCATGCAATCAGGAGGTGCCTGGCTTAATGTATGGATGTAGCAGAATTGTTTTTCCCCTGATCTTGAATGATATCAGAAGTGCTAGCCTTTCAAATGCTATGATAAAACCAGTATCCAGAGTATAATACTGTGACTGAATACTGAATTCTGTTGTAGTGCATTGCATTGTATTGAGTTATATTGCAAAGTGTTGTATTATATAACCAAGCCTGAAGTACCCACTTCCTACCACGTATGCCAGTATGTAATCACTGGGTTTGCCAACTTCTCTTGTCATTGTTTCCTAACTTTTTCTCTTATTTTTGCTATTGCTCAAAACCGAATTCACGAGACACATCCACACACTTCACTGACCGTTGACTTGGATCTTGAGGACGGCAGAATCAGACCCCAAGTTGTTCTCCAGGAACAAGCGGTACGGTCCATCGTCTTCTTTGGAGGCATCCTGAGAAAACACCATGACAACCACACATCATTCCAGACAACCATGCAGACACTGTTAGTAGGACTGTTGACAAGCTGAATTTATAGAAAACCAAAACTGCCTGTTTCATGAACAGAAAAATAGTCTCCCCCCATGCCCACCAAGTCTAGAATGACTGTGTTCACCCAATCCCATCTCAAATTATGAAGTGAAATCCTCTGGGGTTTGGGTGTTGGGTTTTTTCCCTATTCCTCGGCTAGAGCTCTGAGGTTCACCAGTGGTGAGATTTTGTGTATGCAACCGTTTTT
Organism: Rapana venosa; assembly: GCA_028751875.1. Lineage (NCBI taxonomy): Eukaryota > Metazoa > Mollusca > Gastropoda > Neogastropoda > Muricidae > Rapana > Rapana venosa. The sequence continues at coordinate 53,976,450 of CM054148.1, read as the reverse complement.
GCCCATCATGAAGGGATCTGCATTCTAACTTCAGGGAAATTTGGGTGATTCTGTTGATTTAACTCTCTGATACAAACTGACTCAGCAGAATCCTGCATGGAGTAAAACAGCTGGTGACACGTGACCACAGTGAGTTATCAAACGCTGACTGTGGTGGGATTCTGTTACAGCCTGCACACTCATGGGACACTTAAAAAAAAAATTATTCTTTATTTTGAGAATAGAGACTAGAATAAGCACTCATGTGCTTTTGTTACATCCAGTTTCTGTGTGTATGCAGTTTTGTAAATTTTGTCATCCATTCCCACCAGCACACAATGAAAATTGGAACAGGTTAACATGTGCGCAAGATGTTCTGTGTGCGTTCACACACGGGACCTCAGCTTAGGCTCCTCCGAAGGACTTTTGGGGGGAGTGGAGTCGGCACTGATGTTAACTCCAGAGGAAAAATCCTCTTGAATGAGATTCAAGCCTGGGTCAGCAGATCACCAGCGCAATGCACATCACTCTAACCACCAGACTATCCCATCCCCTGAGGAGGAGGAACAAAAGGAAGGTAACACACACTCTACACCAGGCAAACAATTCTCTAGTTTTTGTCCCTGGTGTTCACTTTTGAGCGTTTCCCTAAAAAAAAACCCAAATAATAAAGCAAGCAGCAAAGGTTTAATATTAAGCCCTAACATCCAAGTTCTCTCAGCCATCGTTTTAAATGAGCAAGGATAAACAGTCAACCTTGACCCCACCACTGACCTTGATGGTAAGAATGGCGTGACGTTCAGTGACCTCTTGATGGTAGCGTGACCCGTGCAGCTCTTCTCCGTCCCGAATCCACTTGATGGTGGGCTTGGGGCTGCCAGTGAAGGGGATCTTCAGCACCACGTTCTCTCCCTTCTCAAAGGTGCAGATGTCGCGGAAACGAGGCGGCACGTTGATCTTGGGTGGAGCTGTGACCATGAACAAGTTTGTGTGTAATGACCAGTAAAACACTGAGAGAGACAGAGAGAGAAACGTCGAAATCGAAATCTTGTATGGTGGCATGATTATGGAAAGTTTCTATTTGAAGAAACGCTGACTGGTGATAATAACAAATACAAACATTCAATAATGGATAATCATGAAAATAATTCTTAAAGACAAGTGGTCTGTAATGATATATATTGATATTCTTTAACACAGCGAAGGGCTATGGACAGACGCTGTTTTGGGTGGGGGGGTTTTAACAGTAGATCCTTCCTTATTAATATCTTACTAATTATACAAACAGTTCAAACATGAACTTACAAAAAGAAATATGCCAATTTTAAACATCACCTTCAGGTGAGTTGGCAGCCTAATGACCATCCTTGTGCTTAAGAAGACATCAAATTCAAAGTAGGACCCCCCCAAAACCAATTTGTTTTCCTCAACTGAGAAATCATGAGTGCTCGTGATTTAACACACTAAACTATGACATAAAATAACATGTAAAACAATTCAAAAACACAAGAAGATTAAAATATTCTCTCAAATTCAGAACAGCAGGTCACATTTCTATCAGGATAATGCCATAATTCAATCTATCCTAACATAATATCATTATCTATAGTCAATAAAAGCAGACAATATCCATACATCCATCCACCCTCCTGCCTATCTACACCCATCCATCCCACTAACCACCACCACCACCACCACCACCACCACCACCACCATGCAAGAGTTAATTTGTATATCTGTAATCCAAAGGTAAATAGACATGTATACAAGTACAATTAGAGATGTACAAACAGATTTCCGTCACTTATACCAAAAAAAGTCCAAAGCGCATTTCCTCCCAAAATACAATGTCACACTCTTTTTGAATCTTGTTTATAAACAATTCTAGCTGATTTTGTTAAGCAACACTAAACACACAAAAAAAAGGGTGGCGCTGCTCTTGTGGCGACACACTCACCCCAGGGAGAGCAGCCCAAACTTCACACAGAGAAATATGCCATAACTTAAAGTGGTATACAATACAATGCACTACAACATAATACTCACAATTGATGACAAGATCTGCCCGGCTGATGCGACTGCCCCCTTTGTTACTGGCCCGGACGCAGTACTCGTCAGCATCTTCCCCATACACGTCGTGCACAACCAACACTTGCTTGTCGCCCTCGGTGAAGATCTCGAACTTATCACTGTCGTAGATCTCACGGGATCCCTTGTACCTAGAATCATTCAGACAGCAATGTAGGTACAGGTGAAGGAATGTCCATACAATATGTGTGTTACTCTCACACACAACACACAATAAGCCACACATAAACACGCACACCACACACCCACACACACAAACACACACATAAGCAACACACACACACACACACACACACACACACACCGCACGCACACACACACATAAGCACACACACACACGCACCACACAACACACACAAAACACACATTAACAACACACACACTCAACACACAAACACACACACACACACAAGCACACACACACACACCACACACACACCACAACAACACACAACACAACACACTCACAACACACACACACACACACACACAACACACACACGCACGCACACACACACATAAGCACACACACACGCACACACACACACACACACACACACACCACACACACACACACACATAACACAACACACACTCAACACACAAACACACACACACACACAAGCACACACACACACACCACACACACACACACACACACACACACCACACACACAGCACGCACACACCACACATAAGCACACACACACACGCACAACACACACACACACAACACACACACTTAAACACACACACACTCACACACAAACACACACACACACACAAGCACACACACACACAACACACACACACACACAACACACACACACACACTCACACACACACACACACACACACACACACACACACACACACACACACACACACACACACACTCTCTCTCTCTCAACGCTGCCTGACACTGGAGACACGAAGGCCATGCTGCAGGGCAGGACAGGGCAGGACAGGGCAGGACAGGGCAGGACAGGGCAGGACAGGACAGGGCAGGACAGGGCAGGACAGGGCAGGGCAGGACAGGGCAGGACAGGGCAGGACAGGGCAGGGCAGGACAGGACAGGGCAGGACAGGGCAGGGCAGGACAGGGCAGGGCAGGGCAGGACAGGGCAGGACAGGGCAGGACAGGGCAGGACAGGGCAGGACAGGGCAGGACAGGGCAGGGCAGGACAGGACAGGGCAGGACAGGGCAGGGCAGGACAGGGCAGGACAGGGCAGGACAGGGCAGGGCAGGGCAGGGCAGGGCAGGACAGGGCAGGACAGGGCAGGGCAGGACAGGGCAGGTACTGACCACTGAACGTCGGGTTTAGGCTGCCCGCTGACTTCACACTCAAAGCGCGCAGACTTCCCCTCCACGGCAGCCATCTTGCGCAGCCCGTGTGCAAATTCCGGCACCACAGCAGCTGCCCAACAACAACAAGCATGGAGTTAGCAACACAACCAACACAGCAGGACCGGATAGTCCGGTGCTTAGAGTGATGTGCTCAAGATCTGCAGACACGGGTTCGAATTTCGTTTAAGAGGATTTTTCCTCTGGAGTTAACATCAGTGCTGACTTCACTCCCCCTAAAAGTCCTTTGGATGAGACTATAAACCGAGGTCCCGTGTGTGAATGTACAGGTACGCAGAATGTCTTGCACACATGTTAAAACCCATTCCACATTTTGAAAGAGTAAGCCATTGTGTGCAATGGATGACAAAATTTACAAAACCACATACACACAGGGACTAGATGTAAAAAAGCACACGAGTGTTCATTCCATTATCCTCAAAATTAAAATTTAAAAAACAACTGGTGGGAAAAAGAAGAAAAAAAATGGAGACAGGACTCACAGCTGTCAGTGTCCCCCACTTTCAGCTGCTATCCATCCCATCCCAGCCCAGCTGGAGCCAACTATAGAAGACACTGACCACACTTGGACTTGGTGGTAAAGGAAAGGGTGTGCTCATTTTAGCACTGGACCCTTGACTGAGTGATGTTAGATTTGCGCGCTGTGAGGCGGGAGAAAAAGGGTTTGTGTACAATTAAAAATACCGAGAAGAATGGTGAACAAATACGAGTCCCATATGCAAAATGTCACCATCAGTAAACATTGCGGATCTAGCCAAACAAACAACAACAAAAAATAACTGTATAATCATTTTCCTTCCAGACAATTCCCAACCCCTTCTCCTCCAAGATCCCACCCTGCTTGTGAAAAGAAGCTCACCATTGGTGAACTTGGGAGCTCTAGATGAAACAAAAAAGCAAAACATTTCTAATCCTTTTCCTTCCAGATGATTTATATCTGCCCAGATCCATCCCCCTCCCCCCCTACTGCTTTCTGAAGAGAAACTCACCATTGGAGAACCTTGGAGCTCTGACAGAAATAAACCCCACAAATAACTGTATTATCCTTTTTCTCCCAGACCATTTCCTATCCCCATAAACCCACCCCCCTCTTGTAATGTGAGGAGAGGCTCACCATTGGGATCCTTGATCTTGACGCTGTTGGAGGCCATGGAGGGCTTGCTCATGCCAGCCTCGTTCTCCGCAAACACACGGAACTCGTACTTGCGGTCCTCGATCAGGTTGGGGATGTTGATCATGTTGGTGATGATGGGGTTGGTGTTGACGCGCGACCAGTTCTCCGTGCCGTGCTCACGCTTCTCCACCCAGTAGCCCGTGATGCGACCCCCACCATCTGACCTGGGCTTGTCCCAGGTCAGGGACACGAAGTCTCCACCCACTTCTGTCACGTCGGGTAAGCCGGGGCTGTCTGGAGTGTCTGCAAATCACAGAGTGGGGAGTTAAGTGAAGTGAAGGGATGGATGGTAGGGGATGCTGAGTGATGCATTTTCTTAGTGTCGTTCTTCATGGATATATTTTTTTTCTGAGCCAGAAATAAAAGGGGAAAAAAATCTTGCAAGGTGCCAGGGCCCGTCAGTATTACAGAATTGGCATTAAGAGAACAAACCTTCACTCCTTTTCTTTGGGTTCAGTGAGCCACTTATAACCCTTAAATCCAGAAATCACACACACTAATGCACACACACACACATAAAAAACACATAACACACACACACACACACACACACACACACACACACACACACACACACACACACTCACCGAAAGGCATCTTGGCCACAATGGGACTCTCTGTCTGCAGAAACTCTCCCACTCCGTTCTCGTTGATGGCAGCCACTCTGAACCTGTACTGGTTGTTTTCATACAGACCTTGCAAGTCCATCATCGTGTCCTGCAAAACACCAAAACCTCCGTTTTAGTGTAAACCTGACATCTGTGCTGTACTCCGACTGATACTGCCCTTCATGGCTTTGAACATTTGTTTTTCTTTTTTGTTTTGTTTTTTGTTTAATTGTTTTTGGGTTTTTTAATAAAGTATGAACATGAACGAATGCGTGATATTGTAACCTGATATTTGTTTGTTTGACATTTTATGAAATTCTGTTTGTTTGTTTAAAAATTTTTTTTTAAATTCTAAGTGCTCAAGTGTGTGTGTGTGTGTGTGTGTGTATGGTGTCAGTGTACTACTCTGATACTGCCCTTCATGGGGTAGGTTAAAAAGCTTCGACTTTGACTTTAACTTGACTTGTACCACTTCCAAGAGTTACAGCACCTATGTTCTGACTTCACTGTGTTGTCTAAAGCAGCATCACTTACATCATGTTTATTGGTTTGAGGAAAGAAAATGGGTGAATTGTCTCTATCAGCGTAAGTAAGAGAAAAACACTTTCCTGCAGAGAACCGAGGTCATTCCTACCAGCTATCAACCAACTCTGTGTCAATGTCTTTCTAGCAAGCTTCAAAATGGAGTGCTTGTCACCCTAACCAGTGCTTGTTCCATAACCCTTGAAACAAAAAGATAGATAAAATAAAAAGATAAGTAAACCAGGATTTATTTTGAAGTTTTACAGATAACATCTACAAACAAGTCAAAATTGGAATGGTCTGGTTTGCTTACAGAAAAAAGAGTAAATGACAGCAAAACATTGCAGAGACTCGTTTTCTGCTGATGAATGATGCAGTTACGACTATCTGCATGTATCAACTGTCATGGCAAAGTGGTTGACACTGAGAGCTGTCAAAAGGAATAGTGATGTTTGCCTGAACAATTTGATCTATGCTGCAAGTATCTGTATTGCTAAGTTATGCCATGAAAAGAAACAGTGTACCCACACCGCCCCCCTAAAATCTGGTATCTGAAAACAACTGACAGCTTCTATGACAGTGAACAACATCAATGACCATGATGATGAATATGTCAGTGATTGTGATGATGATAACGTCAATCATAATGCTCATCAAATAACGATTACTTCATCAAACTTCACTGTCAACAGTACTAAAATTATCACCTTTCATTTCTAATCATCATTGTCAGTTGTTATATCCATACCAAAAGCCATCAGCCCCACTCACTTGGCAGTGAAGGAACAAGGCCACCCAGCAGGGTTGACTTGACAGTAATGCTGATCATTATTAAGGTTTATATCACTTTTAAAAGAGATACAAGATACAACCTTTATTGTCAACTTTAAAGTTGTTGTGTTCCCATAACCTATGTGGTCATAGGGAAGCAAGGTATCAGGGACCTCAGCTTATCCCGGGGCCAGCATATTGCGGGCGGCGCCCATCTCCTCTTCCTCGCTACTTTTCCTTCCCTGACCCTAAAGAGGGCAGGTACCCATTTACAGCTGGGTGAACTGGGTGCTGGGGCCAAGGTGTGCAAACAGTCACCCATCCATTTAGTAACCACACTCGATGCTGCTTAACAATGGCTTGGGGAAAGTGTGTCTCTGACCACTGAGCTTTCCTGTCCCCTTTTGTCAACTTACATATGAAAAAACATGTCTTCATTAACTTCTTTATCCTCTTAACATATCTTCACCTTTATCAAAGCCATCCTCTACTCTCACTTTGTGGTTTCAAACAAAACATAATCACTTTGTTGCCCACAATGTTGACAGATAATGTTACTGTCGCTACGCTTACTGTAACAGCTTGCTTCAAAATATGTATACTGTCACATATGCTGGAAGATAGAACATTCTCTAAGTATAGTATCTGTCCTGTCCTGTCCTGTCCAGCCAGTCCTAGACTACTTCCAGAACTCAGACATTATCATCTCCACAAAGTCATCCTTCATTTGATATCTATAAGCAGATAAATCTCCCAGCACTTTCATTAATACAGATGGTATGCTGAAACCTTCGCTTGTAAACAAGAATTCTAAGCCACTAGCCTTTCATCTTGGTCATTATTACTCTTATCACTGACACACCACCCCCACCACCAACCATCATCGCCAACCACCAACAATCACTATCACGACCACGGCCACCACTATCACTGCCACCACTACCACCACCACCACCACCACCACCACCACCACCACTACCACAACCACCACCACCACCACCACCACCATCATCCTCTCCACTACTACCACCACCCAGCCTTGCTCACCTTACAGTTGGAGGCCACGGTGACCCAGTAAGGTTTGCCCACTTCCTGCCTCTCCACCTGGTACCCTGTTACCCTCGCTCCCCCGTCCTCTTTGGGTGGTTTCCATGACAACCGACAGGTGTTCTTGGTGATGTCGGACACGCTCAGTGGTCCCGTGGGCTCTCCAGGGGGACCTAACCACACAGGACACAAGACGTGAGGGGACGAACCGCTTCAACAAGTTACCACTTTAACTAGCGGAGCGGTGGTCTACTAGAAAGCAAAAAGTCCGGGTTGGAAGTGTGCGGGGGTTTGATCCCCGTTTGGGCCTGAAACTTTCTTTTTCTCCACCTATTAGACTGTGAGAGGTGGTCTGGGTGCTAGTCTTTTGGATGAGACAATAAACCAAGGTCCCGTGTGTGACACTTAATTATTTAGTGCATTAAAAGAACCCACAACAACAGGAGAGTTGTCCCTGGCAAAATTCTGTAGAAAAAAGCCACTCTGATAGGGAAATAAATACAGTTGAAGACAGGAAAAGAAAAAGAAAAAAAAGTGGCGCTGCTCTTGTGGCGACGCGCTCTCCTCGTGGGAGAGCAGCATGAATTTTGTGCAGAGAAATCTGCCGTGACTTAAAGTGGTATACAATACAATACAATTCAATACAGTACAATACAATACAATACACTACACTACAATTCAATACAGTACAATACAATACAACTAGGCCAGTCAGCTTGCCACTGAACAGAACAGAAGGTGAGATGCCTCTCCTAGTAAATGATAGTCTGACACTCGTGTGTGTGTATGTGTGTGTGTGTGCATGTGTGTGAGCATGTGTGTGTGTGTGTGTTTGTGTGTGAGTGTCTGTGTTTCAGTGTCTCTCTGTGTATCTGTCTGTGTATGTGTGAAAAAGATATGTGTAAAGACAATGAGCACCACTAAAGCTTCTACTGATAGCTTTGAGCAGGAAGCAGGAAAAGATCAAGAAAACAGTCTGTTGTTTTTAAAAAAACTAATTAAGAGCAAACCATTGCACACACACACATTTTTCATTTATCTACATGCAATGTTTCAGATCTCACTCTGTATCAGCCAAGAACATCGCCGTCAAAATCTTAGATTTGAAAAGATCATCTGAATTCTTCTTCTTCTTTGTCGAATGCTCAGACAGCAACTATTGTTGTCTGTTATATAAGCAAAAATGTGTCACACAGCCGTTAAGTGCCTGACAAGTCAGGCCCAGCACATCCAACTTCGGCATGAGAGAGAATTGTTATCTTTTAAGTCTTTCTGGAAAAAAGGCAGGAGAATGGACAAAGAAGGCAGAAAATAGACAAGGAGGTGAAAGGAACAAGGCAGAAACAAAGAGAGTGATAGAAAAGAGGAAATTTCTAGCACAGAATTTCCAGAAGGTGGGGATGCTATCTATGCTGACAGGCCCCCAGCATCCCCACAGGGGAATCTGAATTCTGACCCACTCCATCCCTACCCTATACCCTCTAATTTCCAACTGTCTCTATGCTCATACTCTTGTTATGTCCTTAAGTGGATAAGTGTTCTGATCCTGATACTCACTGCAGACTTTCAGGCCAAAAGCAGCAGTAACAGACCCGCTGTCATTGCCGATCTCTACCTCATACCTCCCAGAATCGTTCACTTCTGTGTCTGCACACACAGAAGCAATACATGTTAGAACATGAGCCACAAAATCTTCAGTACAGGTTATTATTCCAAACATAACTGTGAAAAAGAACACCAGTATACATCATACTCCTAGAACATCACAGCCATGAAAAAAAAATTTATATTATCACAACTAAAGAAGTTCAATCAGTAGGATACAGAATCTGCTCATTCTAATCTCGAGACAAGCTTATTCCTCAGTGGAGAGGAGTCTTTTCAAGCATTAGAGTATTTTTGACATTAACATACATATTGAAGTATGATCAAAACCCTTAGTTCAGCCTACAATTTTTTTTCTATCAATGACAATGCACTTAGTATAATCTAAAGGCATATGGTAGGTTTTAACAAAACACAGTACCAACATGAGAAAAAGAACACAAAAAGAGGCTAATCCTCCTTGCCACCATTCAAACATAATCTTTTCTTTTCTTTTTACAGCACTTGTCAAGAACTAAATGGCTGAGGGAATGGGATAGCTCAGTGGTCAGAGCACTCGCTTTCCCCCAGCCAAGGTTAAGCAGCATCGAGCGTGGTTACCAATTGGATGGGTGACCATTTGCGCACCTTGGCTTCAGTACAGGTCCACACCCAATTCCACACCAGCTGTAAATGGGTACAGCCCTCTTAGGGTCAGGAAGGTAATAAAGCATGTGAGGAGGGAATGGTGCCGCCTCATGTCTGGCCTGAAGCTGAGGTCTCGACATCTCGCTCCCCTACAACCACATAGTTATGGGAACACCTTTACTGGTGACTTATACATGAAGAATCGTTCCTTCTAGCTTTACTTTTGTCTTCCACCCTCCTTACCTTACTCTCCGACGACTCCTCGAAGAACCTTTGATGTGAGATGACATTCCCTGCAATCTTGTCGGTCACATCTCCTGCAGCTTTGCGTATGCACTAGACCTGAATGATAGACCCAGACTCGTGAAAGGATTTTTGTTTGATTCTGATTCCTTGTCATTTTGTGTACGTGAACTCACTTTCCAGTTTGGTGAACTTGCATACAGAGATGGATTATAGTATAGGATAGAGGTATCAGTGAAGAAGTGTGTGTGTGTGTATGGTTTTTTTATTTTTTTTATTTTATTTATTATTTTATATCGAGGTAATTGATAGATCATGTGCTTTTTTACATCCAGTCCCCGTGTGTATGCAGTTGTCATTTGTCATTGTTCCACCGGCACAACAATGGCCTACGATCAGGATTCTACATTTGCGCAAGATGTTTTGCATGGGTTTTTCGCACTGATCATGGCCATAGGTTTAATGGTTCATAAAGGATGTGTGTGTGTTTGGTTGAAAGGTTGTACTTTGTTTGTTTAATAGTTCTTGTGGTGTAAGGTATGTGGAGATTGTATTGCATGCTGCGTGTAATCTGTTGCTTTGGTAGGCATTGTGTGGGTGAGAGTGTGATGCATAATGTTATCAAAAGCATAAAGTGAATATGATGATTTTCCATATATTACTGACGTTGACACTTGTCTTTACAAGAATTCAGTCCAACACTATTCCCATTATTTTTCACCAGAGAAATAAGAAACCTACTTATTACATTTGTAGACAGATTTTTTTTGTTTTTATTGCATTGAATGAAATGATATGAGTAGAGCGAAATGAAGTTGCTATGGATGTCATTTGCTTTGAGACACTTACAGGTGTACTCTATAAATCTCATCATATTTATCCTACGATGAGGACTTAACGAGTGTCCATGGCCGAACGCATTCAGACATTTCACACATGTATATCTTTTCGTTTACAAAAGAGTACATGATGTTGACGGTGGGATCTGTTGACAATTACACAACCCATCACACGGTACTGAATATAAAAAACACATGGTGTTCTTCAACTATGTAACTGAGCTTTTGATTTGTTGCTTTACAAGTTTCAGATGCGCATATATAAATCCATATAACAATATATTATTATATTTTTGCCTCAGTATAGACACTGGGTGGTTGTTTGTGTAAATTAAGCAAACCCCTCTTTTACTAAGTATAACTTTATTGATAAAGCATAAGAATTATTCTCCAAGTTAAACAGGGGGAAAAAAACCACCACCCAAATGCTGACTACCCAATGTCACATTTTCTTGCAGAAAACAGCTTCATCAACGGGACTTATAAATACCTCTATTTTTCTTTACTACTGCATCGACAGTGGGACTTGCAGGGTCTCGGCCGAAGAGTTGACAATTTCACAACAAAAGTCAACTGAGCTCTAACAGAAGCATGATGTACAGAGTTGACATGTTTCAGTCTGTCTTGATGCGAGTGCGACCTGCATTGCCAGTTACTGAAACATCTATACAGCAGAGAAACAAAACAGAATGGTGACACTTGAACAAGAAGAAACAGTAGAGGCCTTATGAATCGACAACAGTTCAAGAGGCAAAGATAAAAAGATAGAAGACAAAAGTAGAATACAAAGTTGTATTTGTATTTGACAAGGAGGTGTTACTTTGACAACAACACTAGCAACAAACCCACTCATCTTTTCCTAATGATACTTCCTTCGGATAAAGCAGACATTTTTCTCCATTACACTGAAACTGCATTACCTAAACCACCACTCCTATCCACACCTCCAAGAACCAAAATGACACAACTTTCGAACAGTCTTCATGGGACGCCCAAATCTGGCGCTTTATTTTCTCTTGTTCATAAGCAGTTAATATATGTAGGAAAACAACACTCAATAAAAGAAAAGAGAAATGAGAACAAATAAAAAACATGCACAAACAGAGATGTGCACAACTCATACACACAACAAAAAAATAGAGAAGACCGAAGACAAACCAGAACAGACAGAGAGACAGCGAATGGACATACAACAGAGAGGACGACGAAGTCAAGAGGTACAGACATGCGAGAGGCTTAGACAGGGAGGACAGCCTTAGGACAACAGACAGAGTGACTAAAGGAAACGAGAGAGGACAGCCAGAGAGGACAACAATGAGCAAACACGTAGAGAGGCAGGACAGAAGAGAGGACAGACCAGAGGTCAGAAGACAGAGAGGAAACAACAACCAAACACACAGAGGACAACAGACAGACTGGGACAGACAGACAGACAGACAGTAACGGACAGACAGGAGACTGACCACAGGACATCAGCTTGGGTTTGACGTTAGAATGTACATGTGAAACACTCACCCCACCCAGGGAGTTCATCTCTGCAGCCTCTTGTAAAGTCTAGGTACATTGCCCTCTGCAAACCAACACAGCTGCTTGGAGATATCCACACGCTTGAGGAAGCCAGGTGGAGGAAGTGCTACACAATCTTCAGCTGGTGCACCAACAGTTCTACAAGGACTAAAGGAAAAGTGGAGGTGAATGGAAGGTTCTTCCTTCAGGGTTCAGGCTGGGTTTTAATTGATAAGACTGACATGGTACTTTAACCTGATTCTCAGCAGATTTTCATGAAATGCTGATGCTATGCCTCAGTCAGGACACCTTTCAACACTTTCCATACCCATAAGTGACAGGAACTTCGACTGGAATGTTCTTTTTCAAATGAACAGCACTATCATATGTGCAGCTTACACACTGACTAAAAATGAAATAATTCCACAATTCTGACTGAAATGTTCCAGAACAACTTGCAACTTTTGACATACATATTTTCACTCATTGCATTATAAACATGACGTCAGAGCTGAAGCTAAAGCTTACATTTATGCTTAGAAATGTTGTGATGAGATTGTCCTCATGGCCCTTAGTGCAACAACAACCTGCACTCTCCTTTAAAAGGAAAATATCCTCTGAAGTTGGAGTATGGCTGCCTACATAGCCAGATACTTGGAAACACTCATGCACGCAAAACTTCTCATCGTCTTAGGGTCAGCTACAGCCTCACAATGATTCCCAGGTGGGATGATTGAAAGACTGAGTGCATTATTCTGGGTGACTCGCAGTGTGTTATACCGGGGTACATGCAGCAACAAACAACAACTCTCAAACCCTACAAAACTTGGGACTTGGGACATATCATGACCTAGCACTTAGCTGCCAACACAGAACAGGGATAATGCACCTCATTTTCAAAACAAGGCTGCTACTCGTTCCAAGTACATAATCTTTTCTGGACTTTAGACAATTGTCCTGTGATTTATTCTACCACATCACACACACACACACAGAGGAGTTAACATCAGTGCAGACTCCACTCTCCCTAAAAAGTCCTTCAGATGAGACTATAAACCGAGGCCCCGTGTCCGAACGCACGCAGAACATCTTTGCGCACACATTAAATCCTGTTTCGCTTTTCGTAAGAGTAGGCCATTGTGTGCCGATGGGAACAGATGACAGAATTTACAAAACCGCATACACACGGGGACTGGAAGTAAAAAAGCACACACATGCTTATTCCATTATCCTCGATATAAAAGGTACAAAAAAAAAGGAAGAGGGACTGACCCAGCTTTTCCTTGACTTTGACCATGGCGCAGGGCAGGCTGGGTTCCCCGGTGCCGGCAGAGTTGATGGCAGACACGCGGAACTCGTACTCCGAGTTCTCCGGCAGATTGTGCACGGTGAAGTTGGCGTCGTTGACGGTGTAGTCGTTGGCCTTGGTCCACATGGACATGCCTTTCTCACGCTTCTCCACCAGGTACCCTGCACAGGCAACAGCTGAAATCTGACTGAAAGTGAGAATGATTGCTAGACTTATCAAAACTTGAGACAGGCAAATATATGCGTGTGCACACACTGAGAACACACACACACACTGAGAACACACATACATACACACATACACACTGAGAATGCACATTGAGAACACACATTCACACACACACATTCTCACATGCACGCACGCACACACACACTGAGAACAACATCCCCCCTCCATGCGCGAGGTTTTTCCTCTGGAGTTAACATTAGTGCCAACTCCACTCTCCCTTAAAGTCCTTTGGATGAGACTATAAACCGAGGTCCTGTGTGCAAACGCACACAGAACATCTTATGCACATGTTAAAACTCGTTCCGATTTTTGGAAGAGTAGGCCAGTGTGTGCCCGTGGGAACGGATGACAAAATTTACAAAACTGCATAGACAAGGGAACTGGATGTAAAAAAACACAAGAGCTTATTCCATTATCCTCAAAACAAAAATAAATAAATAAATAAATAAAATAAAACACGTGCACACACACATGCATGCGCACACCCACACATTAGCATATGCTGATACAACATATCATAAGATACATGACTGCACTGTCAGCAAGCACAAACAAGCACAGAATTTCATTCTACAATCTTCCATTCTGCATGAACAGCACTTAGAAAAGAGTTGTGCATGACAATATTTTGCTGTATAAAGCTATTTTTACTAACAAAAGACATAAGTTTTCGGGTTTTTTTTCATTCTTCGGTTAAAGCTCCAAGGATCGCCAATGGTGAGATATCTGAAACAGTTATTTCCCCACATCACCATTAAGGTAGCCACATTCCAACTTCAGGGATAGCCATGGAATGAAAAAAAACAAAAAATTCCAAGGTGGTTTACCAGTTTATGGCGATACACTTCCTTCTAGGAAAACAGCCCAAAATGTCACACAGATTACTCCACTCTGACCACAAGCAATGTACAGTACAGTACACTACAGTACAGGACAAAACAGGACAGAACAGTACAATGCAGAACTGGACAGTACAATACAGAACAGGACAGTACAGGACAGGGCAGTACAGAACAGTACAGTATGGAACAGTATAGTGCAGAACAGAACAGTACAGCACAGTACAATACAGCACAGCACAGTACAGCACAGTACAAGATGCAGAGAGAGAAGGGACCCTTAATTTTTCACCTGTGAAGATCCCCCCCAAGTTTACCTGTTATTCTGGTGCCTCCGTCACTGCGAGGTTTCTCCCACTTCAGGTCCACGTAGGTCTTGCCCACCTTGACGGGCTCTGGCACCCCAGTCATGCCTGGCTTGTCTGACAAAACCACACCTTTCCTGATCAGTTACACTCTGCTTGTGTGTCCCTGACTGGTGGATAAGTGGTGTACAGGAAACACACCTGTCTAGAAAGCGAGAAATCTGGATTTCAAACTGTGTGTGGTGCTTCGATCCCCGTTTGTGCCCAAAGCATTCCCCCTATCCACTAAACTGTGAATGTTCTGGGTGTTAGTCTTTCTGATGAGAGGATAAACCAAGGTCATGTGTGCATACTAATTTAGTGCATGTTAAAGAACCCACAGCAACAAGAGAGTTGTCCTTGGCAAATTTCGGTAGAAAAACACCACTCTGATAGGGATTGGTTACATATGCAGACAGGAAAAGAAAACAAAAAAGGGTGGTGCTGCTCTGGAGACAATGCAATCTTCCCAGGGAGAGCAGCTCACATTTCACACAGACATATCTGCCATGACTTAAAGTGGTACACAATACAATACACTACATGTATTGAAGGCTGAATTAACATTCATGCTTCCAGCACATAAACTACACCTTTCTCCCACCACACACAGTCATGATCTCTCTCTCATTTATTTCAAGAGAAAAAAGCCCTAGGGGTACATGAAATTTAACAAAACCACAGCTTGCAGGTGTGGGCGTGTGAAAATACTCACAACACAAATCATTCATTACACAATGAATAGCACACCTTATAATACGAAAAAAAACCACCAACACAATGGGCAATGCTACTTCACTGAGTTATATATCTCATATGTAAATAATGTTATACGTTAAACACGCACACACACACACACACACACGCTCACGCACACAAATACCCCCACCCCCACACAAACATAAGTATGCTTGAACAGCTGCACATCAATCAACACAAAAGGCAAGGTGAAGAAGAAGACCACCAAAGCATGGCGGGGCATACTCACTGAACTTGGATTTCACATGCACAGACCCGTTGATTCACTGGGATCGCTCAGGCCGCTGAGTTCTTGGCTCGAATACGAAACTCGTAATCCTTGTCTTTATCAAGGCCCTCCACTGAAAACACACAATATACTGGTGTTACTTATGCTTTATGATAATTATCAGGGGCTGAAGTGTCTGTTTTTTATGTAAATTACAGTCATAACATTTCCAAATTTCACAGAAAAAAAATCAACAAAAGTAGAAAGAACAACAATCAAGTGTAAATGTTGATGGTGTTGTGAATACAAGTGTCTTCTGTCTGTGTGTCTGTTCCTTTTTCAAAACACACAACACACACCTTCCCATCACCACACTACACACCTTTCCTCACACAACCATTATCCCACCCCCACCACCTTGCAAAAAAACCCACCCAAAGTCCCCACTAAACAGCTGGAATATTTAGAAGTAAAACAAAGATATTTATATATCATGAACTTGCAGCAGGATGCATTACATTAAGACCAATGTGTTGATATCTACAGACACTTAGAAGAACAGATATTGCTGGGATTACAGCCTACTGCCGCTACCTGAAAACAGTTACAGGTATGAACTAGGGCTGGAATTACAGTCTACTGCCACTACCCGAAAACAGCTACAAGTAGGGACTAGGGCTGGAATTACAGTCTACTGCCACTACCACAGTGTGCAAATCCAGCATAATTCAGTCAAGGGTCCAGGGCCCAGCGCTAAAATCAGCCCCTTCTTTATACCAAGTCCAAGTGTGGGGGTCAGTTCCTGCTATAATTAGCACCAGCTGGGCTGGGATGGGATAGATAGCAGCTGACAGTAGCTGAAAGTGGGGGAAACGGACAGCTGTGCTGCCTGAAAACAGCTGTATGGACTAGGGCTGAGATTAGTCTACTGCCCCTACCTGAAAACAGCTACAGGTATGGACTAGGGCTGAGATCACAGTCTACTGCCCCTACCTGGGAACAGCTACAGGTATGAACTAGGGCTGGAATTACAGTCTACTGCCCCTACCTGGGAACAGCTACAGGTATGGACTAGGGCTGGGATTTCAGTCTACTGCCCCTACCTGAAAACAGCTACAGGTAGGACTGAGGGAGAGAGGTCTAGGGGGAGTCAGTCACTGACCTGCTGCAGTGATGTCCTTGATGGGGGTGTCGTTGTAGGTCTTCCAGCGGTTGGCTGTGGGCTCCTTGTACTCGATGACATAGCCCTGGATCTTCTTCCCGCCGTCGTTCCTGGGCTTTGTCCACATCAAGGTGACGGAGGACTCGTCCACATCGTCCACACGCAGGTTGCCCGGGGCATCAGGGGCACCTGGGCCATGGAAAATCGTTTGTGTCAAAAGTATTAAAAAAAACAACCCACCCTGGTTTCTCCTGTTCACCACTTGTGTTTATCAGCAGGTTATGGTTTTGTCCTATATGGCTGTTTTTTGTTTTGTTTTGTTTAATGTCTATTCACTACATGGTGATTTAGACACACCCGCATTCATACCAAAGTACCTATTATTACACACCGGATCTCTCTCTCTCTCTTTCTCTCCCCTACACGCACCCCCCCCCCCCACACACACACACACATAAGTATATAAATATATATATATATATATATATATGTAATTACAGTAAAGGTCTTACAGGTGAAGAATATATGACTTCAGCAACTGACACTATGAATTGCTGAGAGTCATATAAAACTTCTTGACTAGTGGCATATTTCTTATGAATATCTAAACCTCTCCTTTTATACATGTCAAGAAGAATTGGGCAATCAAACAACAAATGGTGGACTGAAAGTGGAATAGAACAACAACATGTTACATTTTTTGAATATTTAGTATTCCATGCATTTAATCTCAGTTTATGTATTAGAATTTCTAATTTCCGTGGGCAAGGAAACTGCTGATAATGTTTTTCTATAATCTTTGAATGTATGCATTTCATTAACTTAGAATGAATTTCATAAGATGACAATGCAAGATAAGAATCAAACACTTCAGTACTGTATTCAGAGGCATATGGCTGTTTTCTGTGTGTATGTTTTAACCTCACATGACCACTATATTCTATCACAGTGTTTGTGTGTATGTGAAATAGAGACAGAGGAAAGAGACAGAGACAAAGACAGAGTGAGAGACAGAGTGAGAGAGAGAAAGGGAGGGAGGGAGAGAGAGAGAGGGAGGGAGGGAGGGGGAGAGAGAGAGAGAGGGGGGGGGAAGAGAGAGGGGAGGAGAGAGACGGAGAGAGAAAAAGAGAGACAGACCAATACAGACAGACAGACAGAGACAGAGACAGAGTAAGTGAGCACTCCAGAGGCAGATCGAGGCAGTCACGACCACAGCCAGTCAACCACTCACTGTAGGGATGCTGGGCCACGATGGGCAACGCCGACTCCAGGGCTTCGCTGACCCCATGCTCGTTCTCCGCCATGACCCGGAAGTTGTACTCGTGACCTTCGACCAGGCCCATGACCTCGAAGGTGGAATTGCGCACAAACTTGCTGACGGGCTCCCACTTGCCGGTCCTGAGGTCCTGCTTCTCCACCACATAGTTGGTGACTGGACTGCCCCCGTCCTCCTGGAGCAGGCCACAGTCGTCAGTCACACGGCCACAGTCGTCAGTCACATGGCCACAGTCGTCAGTCACACAGCCACAGTCGCCAGTCACACAGCCACAGTCGTCAGTCACACGGCCACAGTCGTCAGTCACATGGCCACAGTCGCCAGTCACACGGCCACAGTCGCCAGTCACACGGCCACAGTCGTCAGTCACACGGCCACAGTCGTCAGTCACACGGTCACAGTCGTCAGTCACACGGCCACAGTCGCCAGTCACACGGTCACACGGCCACAGTCGTCAGTCACACGGCCACAGTCGTCAGTCACACAGTCATCCGTCACACAGTCGTCAGTCACACAGTCGTCAGTCACACAGTCGTCAGTCACACAGTCGTCAGTCACACAGTCGCCAGTCACACGGCCACAGTCGCCAGTCACACGGCCACAGTCGTCAGTCACACGGCCACAGTCGTCAGTCACACGGCCACAGTCGTCAGTCACACGGCCACAGTCGTCAGTCACACGGCCACAGTCGTCAGTCACACAGCCACAGTCGTCAGTTACACGGCCACTCACACGGCATGAATGCCCGCTACTCAGCCAATATACAGGGCTGGGGGATGGGTTAGCACAGCATGCAAATCCAATATAACTCAGTCAAGAGCGATAAAATTTAGAGTGCCCCTTCCTTTTACCAAGTCCAAGTGTGGTCAGTTCCTGCTGTAGTTAGCACCAGCTGGGCTGGGATGAGATGGAATGGATGGCAGCTGAGAGTAGCTGAACGTAGGGGAAACTGACAGCTGTGGGGGGTGGGTTTTGTTATTTTTTTGTTAATTTTTGTTGTTGTTGATATTTTTTCTTCGGCCAAAGCTCTGAGGTTCACCAATGGCTACATTTTGTGCATGCAACCGTTTTTTGCCCACCGTTAAGGTTAACTGCATTCTGATTTGGGGGATGATGTCTAAACATGACACCAGTGTGCATGTATTTTAAAAAATGTTTGTCATCTGTTCCCACCAGCACATGAAGGCCTACTCTTTTGAAAAGTAGAACCGGTTTTAATGTGGACACAAGATGTGTTCTGCATGCGTTCTTACACAGGCGACCTCGGTTTATATAGTCTCATCCAAAGGACTTTTGGGGAAATGGAGTCAGAACTGATGTTAACTCCAGGGGAAAATCCCCTTGAATGGATGTCTCGGAGGTAACTCAAACCTGGGATCAACTCCGGGCTGTGAGATCGCGAGCACAACACTCTAACCACCAGGCTATCCTGTCCCACTGTACATGCAGTTCAATTAACACTTCAAACCTTCAACAATGTACTGAAGTAAAGTCACAGATTTTTTTTAAAAAAACAAAAAATCCACCAAAAACAAAAACAAAACCCCACAAAAATGCATCACAGATTTTTTAACCCCCCAAAAAACCAACAACTTATGTTTCTGATACAATGACCTTAACTTGGAACTGACTCCCAATTATCAATAACAAAAACAGCATCTCCCCTCTCCTCCCATAAAAAACAACCAAAAAAACAGTAAAAAACCAAACACTATCATGAAACAAACAAACGGCTGAAATACTCACAAAGGGTGCTTTCCATTTGAGAACACAGGAATCCGGCGTGATTTCTGAGATGTCCAGGGGACCCTCTGGTCTGTTCGGAGAGTCTGCAATGTGAGGATGAGGTGATAATCACAGCTGTACTTCCAACGTGTAAACTTAGCTGGGTTTTTGTTGTTGTTGTAAATAGTCCTATACATACACACACTCTCTCTATCTTCCCCACCCCTCTCTCTCTCTGTCTGTCTGTCCCTCTCTTTCTCTCTCTCTCTCTGTATGCCCATCATTCTTTTGCATTGTGGCCTAAGGCCAATGTACAATACAAGCCTGAAGTCTCTCTCTCTCTGTCTCTCCTACAAAAAAAGTTTTCAAGTTTCTCTCTCTCTCTCTTTTACCGCTCTCAATGATACACTCAGACACACACACACTCCACTCTCCTCATTGTAACCCACAAAAGCACCCCCCCCTCCCACACACACACGTAGGACCTACCATAGACGATGACGTTGACAGAAGTGCTGTCCTGCCCCTTGTCGTTGCTGAGGGTCAGGGTGTACTTGCCGGCGTCTGTCTTCTCGGCGCGTTTGACGATCACCAGGGCCTGGTCATGCTGCGTGTCCACCTTCACCCTGTCTGTCGTGTGAACCGTCAGCCCACCCTGCACAGGCCACCCACACCCGTCATGCTTGACCACACCTTTAAAGTATGGTTTTACGTTCTATTTTGCTGTTACAAATACACATTTATATATATATATATATATATATATATATAACTATCTGTAGTCGTATGTTTATGACTGCGCATCAATATTGTGCATAATGGAAACAGATAGTGTGTGTATACACACTTACATGCATACACACACATACATACATACATACATATATATATATATATATTATATATATATATATATATATATATATATATATACAAACATATGTACATACATACACACACATACATATTTACATACATACATAAACACATACGTTTTTTATTTTATTTATTTATTCTTTTATATCAAGGATAATGGAATAAGCACTCATGTGCTTTTTTACATCCAGTCCCCATGTGTATGCAGTTTTGTAAATTTTGTCATCTGTTTCCACTGGCACACAATGGCCTACTCTTCTGAAAAGCGAAACAGGATTTAACATGTGCGCAAGATGTTCTGCATGCGTTCGAACATGGGGCCTCAGTTTATAGTCTCATCCGAATACAAAAGCATAGGCATTTTATACAGGTACCATTTACATACCATGCCACATAAAGGATACCTCAAGAAAAGTTTGTCAGCCTCCACCCCCCGCTCCCCTTCCATTACAATAAAGTTTGTTTATGAAATATTCTCAAGAACTGGGTTATTTTGTTGTATGTGTGTGGTTGTTTTTTTCTATGAAGCTGTGTGTTTTCTGATGGTCTAGCCGTCCTTTGTGTGACTAGAAATAACAATATGTAGTGACTCCATTCCATCATGCACAGCCTTATCATAGTAGTCTGCAACGATGGCAACAAATTCTGAGAATCATCATACTTGTATAACTACACTGCAACAGAAGACAGATCTGTCTGTTTTTCGTTGTTTTTTAAATCTTTTTTTTTACATGTAATTCCGGACTCAATGTCAAGATATTGAAAACACCTTGATTTAAAAGATTTTTTAAAAATTAAACATATACAAAAAGATAAACATGATTTTACATTACAAGAAAACATACTACAGGAGTCTATTACACAAACTGGAGGCCAACACAATAATCAGTAAAATAATAATGAAGGGAATA
>CM054148.1:53936938-53951938 GCA_028751875.1 Rapana venosa | reverse complement strand
CGGAACTCGTACTCCTTGCCCTCCATCAGGCCCTTCACTGTGTACTCGTTGTCTGGAATCTCCTGGACACAGGCCCTGCCAACACCACCACAGCATCACCACAGCACTGACATGATTTCTGCCATCAGTCAACACCACAGCATCACCACAGCACTGACATGATTTCTGCCATCTGTCAACACCACAACATCACTGACATGATTTCTGCCATCTGTCAACACCACAGCATCACCACAGCACTGACATGATTTCTGCCATCTGTCAACACCACAACATCACCACAGCACTGAAATTATTTCTGCCATCTGTCAACACCACAGCATCACCACAGCACTGACATGATTTCTGCCATCTGTCAACACCACAGCACTGACATGATTTCTACCATCATCAGTCAACACCACCACAACATCACCACAGCACTGACATGATTTCTACCATCATCAGTCAACACCACAGCATCCCCACAGCACTGACATGATTTCTGGCATCAGTCAACACCACAGCATCACCACAGCACTGACATGATTTCTGCCATCTGTCAACACCACAAAATCACCACAGCACTGACATGATTTCTGCCATCTGTCAACACCACAAAATCACCACAGCATTGACATGATTTCTGCCATCAGTCAACACCACAGCATCACCACAGCACTGAAATTATTTCTGCCATCTGTCAACACCACAACATCACCACAGCACTGACATGATTTCTGGCATCAGTCAACACCACAGCATCACCACAGCACTGACATGATTTCTGCCATCTGTCAACACCACAACATCACCACAGCACTGACATGATTTCTGGCATCAGTCAACACCACAGCATCACCACAGCAATGACATGATTTCAGCCATCATCAGTCAACACCACAACATCACTGACATGATTTCTGCCATCAGTCAACACCACAACATCACCACAGCACTGACATGATTTCAGCCATCATCAGTCAACACCACAGCATCACCACAGCACTGACATGATTTCTGCCATCTGTCAACACCACAACATCACTGACATGATTTCTGCCATCTGTCAACACCACAGCACTGACATGATTTCTGCCATCTGTCAACACCACAACATCACCACAGCACTGACATGATTTCTGCCATCAGTCAACACCACAACATCACCACAGCACTGAAATTATTTCTGCCATCTGTCAACACCACAACATCACCACAACACTGACATGATTTCTGGCATCAGTCAACACCACAGCATCACCACAGCACTGACATGATTTCTGCCATCTGTCAACACCACAGCATCACCATAGCACTGAAATGATTTCTGCCATCTGTCAACACCACAACATCACCACAGCACTGACATGATTTCTGCCATCTGTCAACACCACAACATCACTGACATGATTTCTGCCATCAGTCAACACCACAGCATCACCACAGCACTGACATGATTTCTGCCATCAGTCAACACCACAGCATCACCACAGCACTGACATGATTTCTGCCATCTGTCAACACCACAACATCACTGACATGATTTCTGCCATCAGTCAACACCACAGCATCACCACAGCACTGACATGATTTCTGCCATCAGTCAACACCACAGCATCACCACAGCACTGACATGATTTCTGCCATCAGTCAACACCACAGCATCACCACAGCACTGACATGATTTCTGCCATCTGTCAACACCACAGCACTGACATGATTTCTGCCATCTGTCAATACCACAGCATCACCACAGCACTGACATGATTTCTGCCATCAAGATTTTGATTGTATTGCCTGCTATTTCTTATATACAGGCTTTGTCAATATCCTATGTATTGTTTAGTATTTCTTATACAAAGGCTTTGTCAATATCAAATGTATTGTTTAGTATTTCTTATACAGGTGGCTTTGTCAATATCATAGTTATTGTCAATTTCTCATTTTGTCACTTTCTGCAGTATAGCATTTCAAATTGTAGTAGCTTTTTGTACAACTGCCCAATTTTCAATCTGTTTTCTGTGTTGAACAGCCTTTTTGTTATAGACTAACAACATGTTAACTAAATACTGACTTCTGGTACAATGCAATTTATAATGTGGAGGAGCATCACATATGCACTATCTAGTATGACTTATACAAAGGCTCTGTCAATCTCATACAACCAAAAAGTCAAGAAAGTGTTAACTAATATAAAAAAATTAAAAAATGGGTATCCTGCACAGGCTTATGAGGAATTATTTCTGACTGGCTGTTCCCTCCACCTCAACATCTCCTAGATCAGGCAGAATCAGGGGCTAACAACAACACACAAATCAAGAGTGTGGGGCCAGCGTACTCACTTTGTCCACCGTTTGTCTCCCTTCTCTCTCTTCTCCAGGACGTAGCCGTAGATGGGACTTCCTCCGTCGTTCTTGGGGGCGCTCCACTCCAGGGTGATGCTGTCCTCAGTGGTGCCCGTGCACTTGGGCACACCGGGGGGTCGGGGGGCATCTGCACGTGTGGTTGGTTCACAATCACATCACCGTGATGGTCAGTTTCAAAGGCGTTGTAATGTATTGTATTGTATTGTAAAGGTGTCCCATAACCTATAAGGTCGTAGGGGAGCGAGGCGTCAGAGACCTCACTTCTCTAGAGGCCAGCACATTGAGGGCGGCGCCCATCTCCTCTCCCTTGCTGCTTTACCTTCCCTGACCCTAAAGAGGGCAGGTACCCATTTACAGCTGGGTGAACTGGGAGACTGTACTGAAGCCAAGGCATGCAAACGGTCACCCATCCAAGTGGTAACCATGCTTGACACTGCTTAAGTTGGCTGAGGGAAAGCGAGCGCTCCAACCACTGAGCTATCCCGTCCCCTATTGTATTGTATTGCATTGTATTGTATCGTATTCAGTTATATTGTAATGCATTGTATTATATTGTACTGTATTGTATTGTATACCACTTTTAGTCACGGCAGATTTTTCTGTGTGAAATTCGGGCTGTTCTCCCTGGGAAGAGCATGTCACCACAAGAGCAGCGCCACCCTTTACTTATGACGATCATTTTAACATGGGTAATCCCCGCTGAGATGCTGGGGACTCTTTCCGAGTAAAATAGAATCCCTACCTTCTGGAAATTCTGTGCTTTAAAAATGTCCTCTTTTCTATCACTCTCCTTGTTCATGCTTAGTTTTTGCCTTCCCAGTCCATTCTCCTGCCTTTTTTCAAGCAAAATTGACACACTTTTCCTAGCATTTTTAGTACAAGCTTTTTAAATGAGCTGCCCTGAAGTTGAAATGTGTTGACTGAGCCCAGCTGACAGACCTCCAGCAGAGTTACAAGCATGGGAGAAGACCAGGCATTATGCATACACACACATATCATCATCATCATCATCATCATCATCATCACACACAACCACCCATACAAACACACAATTTCATACATACAAACAGCACTCATACAAATGCCTTCAAACACATACACATATACACGCTTAAAACACATGCCACATACAGACTCTCTCTCTCACACACACACAGAGGAAACCCCCCACACACACACACTTACACACACCACAGACCCCCCCCCCCCACCCCCTCTCCCCTTGACCCCCACAAGCAAACTGACCGAATGGCAGTTTAGCCAGGATGGAGTCTTCAGTCTCCAGAGGATCACTGATGCCCTGACTGTTCTCCGCCATCACACGGAACTCGTACTTGGCTCCTGGCTCCAAGTTACGCACCTGTCAGGTAAGACAGGAAGGAATGAATGAAAGAATGAATGAACATACACAGTCTGTAAAGGTTGTCCAAATCTTGTTTTCATGCACCTGTCACAGCAGACAGGAAGGAAGGAAGGAATGAAAGAATGAATGAACATACACAGGCTGTAAAGGTTGTCCAAATATCTGTTTTCATGCACCTATCAGAGCAGACAGGAAGGAAGGAAGGAAAGAGTGAATGAACATACACAGCCTGTAAAGGTTGTCCAAATCTCTGTTTTCAGGCACCTGTTAGAGAAGACAAGAAGGAAGGAAGGAAAGAAAGAATGAATAAAAGAATGAATGAACATACACAGCCTGTAAAGGTTGTCCAAATCTCTGTTTTCACATTCACCAACAAGGCTCAAGCCAATAGCTGTGTCAGTTATTGATGTCAGCTAATTGCCATGGCCTACACTAAAATACTGTTATGTTGTGTTGAGATTGCCTTCAGCAATGACAAGCTCTTAACATAACAACCTGCACTCTCCTTTAAAGAAGAAAAAGGTAAAAAAGGTAAAGGAGTCCCATAACCTATAAGGTCGTAGGGGAGCGAGGCGTCAGAGACCTCACTTCTCTAGGGCCAGCATATTGAGTGCGGCGCCCATCTCCTCTCCCTCGCTGCTTTACCTTCCCTGACCCTAAAGAGGGCAGGTACCCATTGACAGCTGGGGGAACTGGGGGAGCTGTACTGAAGCCAAGGCACGCAAACGGTCACCCATCCAACTGGTAACCACGCTCGACACTGCTTAACTTGGCTGGGGGAAAGCGAGTGCTCCGACCACTGAGCTATCCCGTCCCCTTTTTTTTAAAGAAGAAAAAAATCCTCCAAAGTCAGAGTATGGCTGCCTATATGGCAAGGTACTTTAAAAAAACAACAGTCGCACATGCAAACTTCTCATTCAGTGTGCAATTTCAATCTCACAGTGATTCCCAGGTGGGATGAATGAGTCAGAGTGCACATTCTGGGTGACCCCCAGTGTGTTAAGCTGGGGAACCCACAACAACAACATTCACCAACATGATGACAACAGCAATAATAAGAAAGAGACGTGACAGCTTAATGAATGAAGTGGGCTGGATGGCCTAGTGGTTAGATGGTCAGACATGAGATCTGATGGTGAAGGGGGGAGTATGGTCAAGTCTCCTCCAAGGTGCACATTGAGGGGAGGGAGGGAGGGGGGGGAGGAAGGAAATGGGGAGGGGAAAAATTTCCCCCTGGAGTTATCACCAGTACTTAATTCATTCCCTTGAAAGTCCTTCAGATGAAATTGATTTCTCTGTTTATTGAGATAATACAGTATTGGTATTTGTAAACTATAAAACAAACTCCTATGTTTAAAACACACAAGGAGAGAGGGAGTTGAGGAGAAGGAGAATGTCCCCCTGGGGGTATCACTAGCACTCAATTCATTCCCCTCAAAGTCCTTCAGATGAAAGGAATTTCTCTGTTTACTGAGATAATAGAAGTATTGGTAAAATATAAACCAAGGTCCTATGTACAAACACACAGAGAACCTCCCCTTACACACAAATTAAAACCTCATCTACTTGTTAAAAAAAAGAGCATGTAGGCCAGCTATGGCTGGTGGCATGGACGACAGACACAAGCATACCCTGCATGCGTCTTGCTACCTGGAGAGAAGTGGGCTCTGCCAGATACATCTTGCCAAACAAAGACACACTGGCTGAAATAGACTTTTCAAGGTGTCAAGGGAGAAGACAAGTCAGGAGAGGAAGAGATTCATGAGAGACCAAAAGGTTGGTACAGGGAGATAAACACACACACACACATGCATGCACACACACATATGCACACATGCATGCACACACATGCACGTGTGCACACACACACACACAAACAAACACACACACTCTTTCTCTCACTCTCTCTCTCACACACACACCACATACACACATAAACACACACCTCTTCTTTAGAGTCCTTTTTCCAAGCCCACAACAGAGTAAAAACAACAACAACAACAAACAAAGAATTCAAATCCAATAAGAAACCCCCAAATAATATTTTAACCCCCCACTCCCTAAACCCCCACCCACAAAAAATCCAAGATGACTGCTTACCTGGCACTTGGGACTGTGGCAAAAGCTGGACACTTTGGTCCAGCGGCTAGAGCCAGCCTTCCGCTTCTCCACAATGTAGTTAGCGATGGGTTCCCCGCCGTCGTCTTTGGGTGGTTGCCACGACAACGTCATGGATTCGCCGTCAATCTCGTCAGCTTCCAGAGGCCCTTTGGGGGGCTGAGGCTTGTCTGGAACAAAAGACAGACAGATATACCCCTGAAGTCAGAGTGCGGATACCTACATGGTGGATGAAACTGGTCGCATCTTTCGGGATGAGACTATAAACCGAGGTCCCGTGTGCGAACGCATGCAGAACATCTTGCGCACAAGTTAAATCCTGTTCCGCTTTTCATAAGAGTAGGCCATTGTGTGCCGGTGGGAACAGATGACAAAATTTACAAAACCGCATACACACAGGGACTGGATGTAAAAAAAGCACCTGAGTGCTTATTCCATCATCCTCGATATAAATAAATAAATAAAAATAAATAAAATCTCATCACTGTTGAACTTCGGAGCTCCAGTCAAGGAGCAACCAATACTTGAAGAAGGCAGCAGCAACAGTGAACAGTGAACCACACTTCGACACAAAACAAAAGTCCAGGGAGCACTGACCGAGAATGTTGACGTTGAGGGTGCCTGTCTCCACGCCTGAGGGGTTCTTCAGGGTGATGGTGTACTTCCCCGTGTCCTCGCGCTTGGACTTGGCCACGGCCAGGATGACAGTGTCCTCAGTCAGCTGCACACGAACCAACATGGCGCCCACAGCTTAGTAGTAGTCACCTCTCAGTTCAGAGACAGTTTTAGAACTGTGAAAAGCTGGCTTTCTTTTTAAAAATCATATTTAAAAGATTTTTTTTAAAAGGTAAAAAAGATTATTAAAAAAGAAGGTTAAAAAAAAGATGAAAAAAAGAATTAAAATTTTTTTTTTTGTAAGGTAAGTGTCACATAACCTATGTGGTTGAAGGGAGTGAGGTGTAAGAGACCTCAACTTCTCCAAGGGCCAGCATATTGAGGGTGGCGCCCATCTCCTCTCCCTCGCTGCTTTACCTTCCCTGACCCTAAAGAGGGAAGGTACCCATTTACAGCTGGGTGAACTGGGGGACTGTACTGAAGCCAAGGCATGCAAAAGATCATCCATCCACTTGGTAACCACGCCCGATGTTGCTTACATTGGCTTGGGGAAAGCAAGTGCTCTGACCACTGCAGTGTCCTGTCCCCATGTTTAGGACATGGATTATTTGGGGTCCTTCATAAAGTGTACAATTTTCAGCTCCGCTTCAGGTGGGCTTTTAGTGCAGAAAAATTCAGAAAATGAATCATTTTGATGACTTTGTAAAAGTCATATAACTAATGTGTGTATAATTTTATAAAGCAACAGCTACTGAAGCATGACCTGGTATACAAGTCATGCATACAAAGAGAATGTAAATGTGTATATCCTTTTAAACTTGTATCTGTTTAGTTTTTAAACACACACACTCTCCATCCCCCCCAATGACAACAACGCTCTATCACAGTTTGAAACACACACACACCAAACTCTCACCACACTCAGAACACGACAGACAGACAGAACAGAACAGAACAGAGCTCTGCTATACCTTGCAAGACACGCGAGGGGACTCCTCCAGATCGGTGCCGTTGTTGTCCCACTTGGCTGAGGGGACAGGAACGCCGGTGTAGGGAATGACGACCTGGAATTCCTGGCCTGCCTTCACTGTGACGTCCTTCACCCGCCCCATGTCCAGCTTGGGTTTGGCTGCACAGCCCAGGGACAATAATAATAATAATAATAATGTATGGAATTTATATAGCGCTGAATACCATCCATGTCACGATCAGAGGGAATTCAAAGAGACACTTGATCAGCAGCCTGATGACGAAGAATGACACTGGTCTGTCTGCCTGGGCTGCAGCCTTTCTTCTCACTCTCTTAGTGAGAAGAAAGGCTGCTGCAGCCCAGGCAGACAGACCAGCGTCAGACATCATCTGTGCCCTCTGCCATAGGGACTGTCATTCCTGTGTCAGACTGGCCAGCCACAACCGATGCTGTACCAGAATGAATAACACCTAGAGCCCAACTCCATAGTGTTCCGAGACTGATGGCTGCCAACAGAAGGAATTAAAGAAAATTGCAGGCCATGCTTATCGCTGAAACTTCTCAACGTTTTGGTGGTAACAAGGTTAATTATTTTTCCTTCCTATCTAGGAAGTATATACTTTGTGGTGTTCTTTATCTCCTGTATTCAGATATCAGGATTCAAGAGTTTATTTTGAGAACCCCCCACTAGGGGTGCATGAAATTTGACAGTATTAGAATTAGGAGATGTGGGTGTGTGGAAGTATCCACAGCCAGCAACACTGACACACTGCAACACCCTCATTCCAGACAATACAACATAATCCCCAGTCAACCTTAACAAAAGACACAAACAATACAACATAATCCCCAGTCAACCTTAACAAAAGACACAAACAATACAACACAACCCCCAGTCAACCTTAACAAAAGACACAAACAATACAACATCATGCCCAGTCAACCTTAACAAAAGACACAAACAATACAACACAATCCCCAGTCAACCTTAACAAAAGACACAAACAATACAACACAACCCCCAGTCAACCTTAACAAAAGACACAAACAATACAACACAACCCCAGTCAACCTTAACAAAAGACACAAACAATACAACATAATCCCCAGTCAACCTTAACAAAAGACACAAACAATACAACACAATCCCCAGTCAACCTTAACAAAAGACACAAACAATACAACACAACCCCCAGTCAACCTTAACAATACAACAATAATCCCCAGTCAACCTTAACAAAACAACAATAATCCCCAGTCAACCTTAACAATACAACAATCATCCCCAGTCAACCTTAACAAAACAACACAAGCAATACAACAACAATAACCACAACGAAACTCCTCCTCCTTCTTCTTCCACACCCCCCCCCCCCCCCCCTCAGCCCTAACAACGGCTCACCTGGCTGGTCGGCGGCAGTGATGCTCTTGGTGGGTTTGCTGGGATCTCCAGGGCCGGCAGCGTTGTCGGCCCTCACCCGGAACTGGTACTCCTCCCCTTCCAGCAGGCCCTGCACTGTGGCGCTGGTGGCAGTGGCGGGAACGTGGGCGCACTCTATCCAGTCCTCTCCCTTCTTCTTCTTCTCCACCACGTAGCCCGTCAGCTTGGCTCCGCCGTCGCTGGTGGGCTTCGTCCAGGAGAGGTCCACGGAGTTCTTGGTGATTTTGTCCACGTTGGGTGAGTTGGGAGCGCCCGCTGGGACTGGTGAGGAACGTGAAGACACCGGTCATGAAAGACGTGGAGAAATCTTGAGGCTTAGTTTGTGTGGTGTATGGCAAGACTGCGTTCAATTTATCGTCTCCACAGAGAAAATCGAGAGCGGCGAGGCTAAAATTATGCGCCATATGATAAAGTATCAAATCAAAGCAGCCTCTGGAATGAGGAATTATATTATATGAAATTGTACTGCAGTGACACAGACAAGAGCTCTCACAAAATGGGGAAGCTGATTAAAAAGAAAAGAAAATGGCACGGCATAAACAAGTTTGTAACATGAATGTTTTGTATGCATCAATTTTTAAATAACCAGTAACATACATATACGATATCTGAATCCATTTCATTTGCATGCGCACGCACACACATGCATGCACGCACGCATGCACACACACACACACACATATATATATATATATATATATATATATATTCACTAATACATGCACAAACATGCATGAATGAACACAGGCAAGCACAAACAACCCTCACTCTCTCTCTGTCTGTCTCTCACACAATCACACCCACATCCACACCCATCCACCCACCCACCCGCCACCCACACACCCATCCACCCCACCCCGCCCCTCCCACTCTTCACACCCTCCCTGTCCTAAAATCGTATCCCAACCCACTCACAGATCTGATCTCTGACGGTGTGGGGAGGCGTTGTCTTGGAGGGCTTTCCCGGGCCGCCATCATTGACGGCGGAGACGCGGAACTCCACGATGCTCCCTTCCTTCAGGTTCAGAACCGTGAAGGTCTTCTCTGGCACCGGGTACACTGACACCTTGGTCCAGTCCTTGTTGCGCTCTCGTTTCTCCACGAGATACCCTGGGTACACACACACACAGACAGCAGTTAGTTGGGGTTTTTTCGTTTGTTTGATGGTCCAGTCCTTGTTGCGCTCTCGTTTCTCTACGAGATACCCTGGGTACACACACACAGACAGCAGTTAGTTGGGTTTTTTTTGTTTGTTTGATGGTCCAGTCCTTGTTGCGCTCTTTTTTCTCCATGAGATACCCTGGGTACACACACACACAGACAGCAGTTAGTTGGGGTTTTGTTTGTTTGTTTGATGGTCCAGTCCTTGTTGCGCTCTCTTTTCTCAACCATGTACCCTGGGTACACACACAGACAGCAGTTAGTTGGGTTTTGTTTGTTTGTTTGTTTGATGGTCCAGTCCTTGTTGCGCTCTCTTTTCTCCACGAGATACCCTGGGTACACACACAAACAGCAGTTAGTTGGGGTTTTTTGTTTGTTTGATGGTCCAGTCCTTGTTGCGCTCTCTTTTTTCAACCATGTACCCTGGGTACACACATACAGACAGCAGTTAGTTGGGGTTTTGTTTGTTTGTTTGATGGTCCAGTCCTTGTTGCGCTCTCTCTTTTCTCCACAAGATACCCTGGGTACACACCACACAGACAGCTATGTTGTTGTTTGTTGTATGCCAGTCTGTATGCACTCTTTCTCCACAATAACTGGTACACACACAGACAGCGTTGATTGGTTGTTGAAAGAAGGCACAATGGCTTATTCCGCTTATCTCCGAAATAACGGGAAAAAACATATATGAATATAAAATATTTTAACAACAACAAAAAGGGGCGGGATGTGGCACGTTGTTTGTCTTGATATTAATTGATTGTTATTTGTTTGTTCTTGGCTAGATACTGCTCTGTGGTTCTGCAAAGGTGAGATTTTGTGTATGCGACTGATGTTTAGCCCACCACAAAGGTAGCCATATTCCAACTTTGGGGAAGTCATTTGTGATGTCTGGTAGGTGCGTTCTTTGTGCTCAGTTTCAAGGGGAAAGTTATGGGTTTGGAGAAACTGTTCAGAGCACTGCAGGGTTTGCTTTTTTCATGAAAGACAGTGTCGTAGTGAACATTAAGCAGGAACATACCCTTGTTTAGCCAGGAACATACCCATATTTAACCAGGTACATACCCTTGTTTAGCCAGGAACATACCCTTATTTAGCCAGGTACATACCCTCGTTTAGCCAGGTACATACCCTTGATCTTGTTGCCTCCATCGCTGAGCGGCTCCTTCCAGGTGAGGGTGGCGGAGTACTTGTCGTACTTGGGGATTTCCAGATCTCTGGGTGCATCAGGGGTGTCTGACAAAGGACATGACCACACAATGCATGTACATAACATGCTCACAACTTTGCTTTATACTCATTTCTCATCAGTATTTCTGGAAAACATTTCATCCGATTAAAAAAAGAAAAATTAAGATGAAAAGAGTGACAGAGAAAAGACAGAAGCAAAGAGTAAAGATAAAAGAGAGGGGTGGGTGGAGAACAAGCACAGACAGACAGAAAGAGAGATAATATAAAAACAGAGAAATGAAAACTCAGTACTAAGAGAGATCTAACTTGTCATCTGTCAACATATTGTGCAAAATTACTAATAACATTTCCATTTACTGTCTCAAAGGTAAGTCATCCCAGTGTTATCAAGCACACACACACACATACACACACACGCACGCACCCACACACACACCCACTCACACACACACATGCACACACACGCACAAACAAACACACACACACACATGCACACACACGCACAAACAAACACACATGCACACACACACGTACACACACTCACTCACACACACACATGCACACACACGCACAAACACACACGCACACACACTCACTCACACACACACATGCACAAACACACATGCACCACCCCCATCCTATGCTACAACACACACAGACAGGTTCTTCTCACCAAAGGGGTTCTTGGCTGTGACCTTGGTTCCTTCCAGAGGGTCGCTGATGCCGTACATGTTCTCGGCCTTGACCCTGAACTTGTAGGTCTTGCCGTCCTTGAGGCCCTTGACGGTGTAGGAGGTGTCGGAGATCATGGCCGGCACTTTCTCCCAGGTGTTGGAGCCTTCCTCCTGCTTCTCCAGGATGTAGCCTGGAACATCGGAACAACAACAACAGTCACTGGGACTGTAGAACATCCGCTACATCTTAACACTTTCCTTACGTTAAGGAAGAGAACCCCTCTTTCTCAGTACACGTGCACTGTGTCCATTTGTATACTTCTGTTGCCCAGTAGTGGGTGATACGGAGGGAAGGGTTAGTAGACGGTTGGTTACCCTGTAGCGGGTTACCTGTAGGGAAAAGGTTAAACTGCCACGTGACTGCGAGGGGTGGTTATAGCTAAGACAAAAAGTTTAAAGGTTGAACAGAAAATTACCAACAGCATGATACTTACAAAGAACATTGTCTTCTTGAGCTTTTTCAAGTCATGTTGTGTTCCTGCATCATCTTTTATACAGCTGACTAACGTGTAACGCTGAGAACATGATTCATCAAAATGGTTCTCAAGCACATTCAGCAGAAATTAAAAGAATGTCATGAATCACTAATCCCCCCCCCCCCCTACCAAAAAAAAAACCCACAAGAAAAAAACTAAACAAGAGAGATTGTATGTGGATAGGAGGAATAGGAACTAAGATGAGGGTACACTGGAAATAACTTTATCAGGAAATAATTTCATCAGAATCGGAAGAGTTGGCAGCTCTAAACACCAGATCTGCAGTGTCATAAAAAGAAAACAATTACAAGATAATGCAGACACATGAAACAACACACACACACACACACACAACACACAACACACACACATACATAACACACACCACAACAACAACAACAACCACACACTACATGTAGGTCTTGCCATGCCATACCAGAGACTTCAGCTCCTCCGTTGTCTTTGGGAGGCTTCCAGCTGAGCTTCATCTGCTCCGCCCAGATGTCTGATGCCTCCAGGGGACCTTCAGGGGGGGAGGGTCTGTCTGTACACACACACACACACACACACAACACACACACACACACAAACACACACATGCACACACACACATACACACACATATGCACATACACACATACACACACACATACACACACACACACACACAAACACACATACGCACGCACACACAAAACGCACACACAACGCAACACACACACACATACGTACATACACACATCACACACACACACCACACACACACACACACACACACACACACCACACACACACACATACACACACACACAAACACACACATATGCACATACACACACACATAGCACATACACACACACATACACACACACATACGCACGCACACATGCACACACACACACACTTTTCATCTTTAACCCTGCTTTTTAGTTTTCCATCTTCTCTTTCTGTTACAGTTTACTTCTTTAGGTGATTTATTTCTCATTTTAAGATGTTCTTCTTCACATTATTCTATTTCTTTTGGAGTTGATTAGCATTCTATTATTCTGATTCTAGTCTCTGATCCCCCATCCCCCTTTAAAAATATTTTTTCTTGAATTTTATTTGTCTCATACTCATACACACATGAGCAAATTCACACAGCTCTTTTTCCATTTATCTAACATTCAAACACACAATTCAAATATGTTTACAGTGCATATGCCCTTATACATGGGCATACTTTCTTCTTATATCTAAGCAAACACACTGGATAGAAGAAAAATATACTTTCTAATATAAAGAGGATTACAGACAAAGGTAAACAATATAACACAAAGTCTTGCAATGTTCAAAAAAGTTTGTGCATATGCACTCAAACATGAACACACTTTCCTCTTATATCTATACAAACACACTACATAGAGAGAAAATTATGCTTTTGATAAGAAGAGGAATACACACAGAGGAAAACAAAATAACAAGACTCTCTCATACTTGTTACAACCCCCACCTTTTCTTCACCCTGTAAAGACAGAGAAACCAATCCAATCTTGTTATATGTAGCACCACTGGCCACAAAGGCCATATTGGGGCTGTCATCTTGTCAATTTTTTAAAACATCAGATTAAAACTGTGCAACTATATACAGATTAAAACGGGTGTTTAAAACCAACCAGACCAAAACTGCAGCTATATACAGATTAAAAAAAGGGGTATAAAACCAACTCTACTGTGGCTCCTTGTACCAACACCCTGACCCAACCATAAGGGTCAAACCAGAGACAAAGGGGGACTATTCTCGAGCCCACAGAGAAAGAGAGAGGAAGAGGAGGAGGAGGCGGCGGACTGACCGAGGACAACCACTTTGACGTCTGCAGAGTCCTCCCCATGGGCGTTGGCGACCTTGACGGTGTAGGTGCCTGTGTCGCCCCGCTCTGCTTTCCCCACCCTCAGCCGTGCCTCTTTCTCGTCGTTCTGGGTCTGGGCCTGCAGTGACAAGAGACAACACAGCATTCCAGATTTGTCTCTTAGATTAGGGCAATAAATTGCATTATTAATTATTCCATTATTTATTATTTATTATTATATGATGCATTACTGCATGGACTAGGTGATGGGGTATCTCAGTAGTCAGAGCGCTCGCTTTCCCCCCAGCTTAAGTTAAACAACATCGAGTATGGTTACCACTTGGATGGGTGACTGTTTGCATGCCTTGGATTCAGTACAGTTCCCCAGTTCATCCAGCTGTAAATGGGTACCTTCCTCTTTAGGGTCAGGGAAGGTAAAGCAGTGAGGGAGAGGAGATGGGCGCCGCCCTCAATATGCTGGCCCCTAGAGAAGTTGAGGTCTTTGATGCCTCACTCCCCTACGACCTTATAGGTTATGGGACACCATTACCTTTACCTTTTACTACATGGACTGCTGCTTTCTGTACTACTGTCTCAGTGGCATTCTTATTCATCATTGAACGCTCATATAGCAACTATTGTTGTCTGTTATATGAGCGAAGAAGTGCTGCGCTACTGCTAAGCGCCTGACAAGGCAGGCTCAACACATCCACCTTTGGTGTGATCTCAGTAGCATGAAGACCTTAGGGTAAAC
>CM054148.1:53796938-53931938 GCA_028751875.1 Rapana venosa | reverse complement strand
GAAACACACACACAACACCACCCCCTCCTCCACACTCACACACCACAAGCGCACAAATTCAAACACAACACCACACACACAGGGTTTTTGCAGGCCATAAGACCCATATGAACACAGAATATGAAAAAGCAACTATGGAGCAGTTGAGGTGATATAATACAGTAAGCACATAGTCTTTGTTGCAGGCATCGAAAGAGCTACACGTTTCTCATCTTTAGACATTCAATTACATAAACTGCAGGTTCACAATCAGTTTCTCAGAAGGGTTTGAACACAGCATCTGAACCTTAAAGCCTGATGGAAACCTGTGATAATAATAATAATAATAATAATAATATATGGAATTTATATAGTGCTGAATCTTGTAAAAAATCCCAAACAAATCGAAGCGCTTGCACTCAATCATTTACAGGCATGCAACTCACCTTAAACATAATGAACAACAGATTTCAAATCCATGCCTGCGCACGTATAAAGGGGGATATAACGTTTTCGCAAAGCTGATTGATTGATTGGTTGATTCACACACACACAATACAATAATGACACACACAACACAATATCACCCTTTTCCCCCAAACACACACAAACAACACCCCCACCCCCCCAACACACACACACACACACAACCAGAGGCACAAGGTGTACCTGCAGAGGCGCTTTGTTGATCTTGACCCAGCGGTTACTCTTGGGGTCTTTGCGCTCGATGTCGTAGCCAGTGATAGGCGATCCTCCATCGTTACTGGGGGGCTCCCACTTCAGGGCAATGAAGTTGCGGTCACGATCCACCACCTCTGGCTGACTGGGAGGGTGGGGCTCATCTGCAGTCAACAATCACCATCATTTCTTTGCATTTTTTCGATTTTTAAAATTTCTTCTTCTTCGTCGAACGCTCTCAGACAGCAACTACCGTTGTCTATCACATGAGCGAAAATGCACTGCGCTGTCGTTAAGCGCCTGACAAATCAGAGCCCAGCATATCCGACTTCTGTATGGGAGAGAATAGTTGTTGTTTTATAAATTTTTCTGGAGAACAGGCAGGAGAATGGACCAAGAAGGCAGAAAAAAGACAAGAAGGAGAGGA
The DNA here is from genome assembly GCA_028751875.1 of Rapana venosa. Taxonomy (NCBI): domain Eukaryota; kingdom Metazoa; phylum Mollusca; class Gastropoda; order Neogastropoda; family Muricidae; genus Rapana; species Rapana venosa. Next base: position 53,930,854 of record CM054148.1, on the reverse strand, counting down.
GGTATGAATATCTAATGATGGAAATGATGGCAGCACTGATGATTTGATGATGATGGATAAAAGCGATAGACTAATACACCGTTGACAAGTAATAAACCTTTTCTAAACACAAATAAGGTTACCTTAATGGTGTGGGTAAAAACAGTCGCATACGCAATCTCATCACTGGTAAACCTTGGAACTATAGCCAAGGAATGAAAAAAAAATTCTGTAGAAAAATCCAATCTCTTTGAGAAGCAAACATGATGGACACTGTAGCCAAGTGGTTAAGACCATTCGGCTTCAATCCCATGGGGTCCATAGAGTCGTGGGTTCGTACCTTGGTAGCATCTGGTGAATTAAGGGAGGGGGGATTTTTAGGGAGGGGGGAGGGATTTTTACAATCTCTGAGGTTAACTTCAAGTGCAGACCTGCTGGTGGATTAATTCCATTTGTGCATACCCACATGCAAAAGATGACATACGCACATTAAAGATCTCATAATTCATGTCCAAGTTCAGCGGGTTATGGAAACACGAACATACCCAGCATACATCCTCAATGTTGGAATGCAGCTACCTTCATGGTGGGCAAAAGCACTGGCATATATACACACCATCACACAACTGGTGAACCTCACAGCTCTAGCAGAGGAACGGAAGGGAAAAAAGAAGCAAATATACATAAACAGTGTTATGTGATGGCAAGGTGCACTTCCCACAGATAGAGCTGATTAAAATTGATACCTAAAAAAAACCTGTTGTGACTATAACAATAAACTATAATACAAGAGAAAACAATAAAACACACTATAATACTATACCTTACACTTCAATACAACACAATAATCCTCAGATCACCTCCCCTTACACATTTTTTGGTAAGAAAAAACATAAAATAGAAAACTGCACCCCAGCCCCATAACTCTCCATGTAATAATAATCATAACCATATTATCACTCTCTACAACAACAAAGAATAACACATGAAATAGAAAACTGCTCCTCCACTCCCACCCCACACCACCCCCAATTCTCCATGTAATAATCATAACCCTATCCGTCTGTACAGCAACCACCACAGAGAACAACAAACGCCTAAGTGACCAGAGCACCAGGGCCACGCACCAAAAGGATTCTTGGCGGTGATGGGGGAGTCTGTCTCCAGGGCCTCACTCTCCCCGTTCCTGTTCTCAGCCACCACCCGGAACTTGTACTGGTGACCCTCCTGCAGCTTGGGCACCGTGCACTTGTGACCTTGAACTTCGGCCACCTTCTCCCAACGACATTTGTCCATGTCGTACTTCTCCACGCGATAACCTCTGCAAGGTCAACAGGTCAGGTCAGGTCAGGGTTATTTTTATCCTGGGTGCTCGGTATACTGCACAGCTGTGCGAGTTTGTTAAAAAAAAAAAGTGCTGTTGGTTTTCAGATTATATGTCTGGTTAGTTTAATTTCAGTAAAGAGGTACATAAGAGCATATGAATCCCATTTAGTAGTAGTAGTAGTAGTAGTAGTAGTAGTAGTAGTAGTAGTAGTAGTGGTAGTTGTAGTAGTAGTAGTAGTAGTAGTGGTGGTAGCAGTAGTAGTAGTAGTAGTAGTAGTAGTAGTAGTAGCAGTAGTAGTGGTAGTAGTTACCCTGGTGCTTACCCCTGATTTGACTGTGACTTCAGCTTTGTGGATAGATTTCTGTTCACTGTTTGCACATAAGTTCTTCATCGTAAAATGCTCAGACAGCAAATCATTGTTGTCTGTCATATGAGGGAAAATGCATTGCGCTGCCATTAAGCACCTGACAAGTCAGGCCCAGTGCATCAGACTTCAGTGTGGTGTTAATTCAAGGTTTGCACTGCAGTATTATCATCAGTATATAACACATTTGTGAATTAATGATTTGTAAAAGAACATCACCATGAATATTTAACAATCTGGTCAGTGAAGATCATGTAAATAAAAGTACTGGTGTTTCTACAACACACCCTGAACTTATCATGCTTTCTGCGTTTATCATTCAAAGAATGCATGAACTGCTACACACTTTTGCGGTCCAGGAATCTCTTTGGACTTTAACGGCATTAAATAAGTAGAAAACTACATCAAGTCACACAAAGACATGTGAACGTACAGTCCCACATAAAACGCAAAGATGTACACACAAATCTCTCATGACTTGTGTCGCTGGCTTGCTGACTGTTATTTCTAAAGAAATGATGGAACAAAACCTGCAGATGAAGGGAAAGAAAAGAGTCAACTGACGTGATGTCACCCCCGCCATCATCAGCAGGTGGTTTCCAGGTGAGGACAGCGCTGTCCTTGGTGACACTGCCCACCTCCAGAGGTCCGCCAGGCCGTGAGGGAGGACCTGGGGACAAGGAAACACAATCAGTACACAACAACAACAACAACAACACAACAACACCATCAACGATGTTTCTTCACTGACAAATCAACAATGTGCCTAAACATTCTTGTGTGTAAAAATTACTTAAACACTGTATGTGATTTGATTTTACAAATAATGTTCTATAGGAACAGAAATTTACATATTATATGCCTAATGCATATTATCTACATGTATGCATGATATTTCTGTGAGCATGCATGTATGCAAGCATGTGAGCACGCATGTGCACATGTATGTGTGCATCCATGCATGCACACACACATGCACAAATACACACACACACATATGTGCATGTGTATGCATGCATGTGTGCACGATGCATGCATGCAAGCATGTGTGTGTGTATGTGTGTGTGCATGCATGTGTGCTTGCTTGCATGCAAGCATGTGTGCACACATGTATGTGTGTGCATACCTGTGTATATGCATGCATGTGTATGTATATGCATGTCTTAATCCTGCAGCATTATGTATGTTAGTCCGTCGTTTTCGATGATGACCTCCAAAACAGCAGAAGAGGCAGCTGCTGTTTCGGAAATTGGGCAGAAATTTGATTATAGTGGAGATGCCTTGCCCACAGTACATCCCCACTCTCTCGGCCAAGTGGGCATAAGAACAGTCAGCGTTGGAGATGTTATCCAAAGGCCAACTAGCCCCCAGGGCTGCAGCACATAAGGACTGTGCAAGTCAAGCCTCCTAGTCAGAGTCAGAGTCAATCACTAAAGACTAAGCTGTAAAGTGGAATTCCATGAGTGGGAAAGAAAGCCACTGGTCATACAGCCTCTCACTTTGCTGTTGTTGCCCCCAGCGGCAATGGTTTAATCAAGAACTGGGATAAACCCCAGGCGCTGATGGCACTAGATCTACAATAAACTCGACACACAGCAGACAGACAGACAGACAGACAGACACGCAGCCTCACCCAGCACGACCACATTGATGGTGGCGGTGTCAGAGCCGTGCTTGTTCTCCACCTTGATGATGTACTCCCCCGTGTCTCTCCTCTCCCCCTTCTTGCAGTTCACCGTGGACAGCTTGGGCTGGTCCACGATCTCTATGGTCTCTGACGGCTTCAGCTCCGCTTCTTCTCCTTTCTGTTCCCATGTCCAGTCACAAAGAGAGGGTTAGACAGGTCCCTCCTTTAGGTACTCACATACATGTTGAGGAGAGCGTGTATGTAGGAGCTAAGTATTTATACACTGAAGTATTTGTGATGTTAAGTGTGTGCAGAGATACATACACTGAAAGTACAGAGAGAGACACTGACAGCACAAACAGACATTGAACTAACTATACACAGATAGTGTACAACATTGAAAGTACAGAGAGATAAAATTGAGAGCACAGACAGGCATTGAGTGTACAGACAGCATTGAGTTACAGACATGATTAAGTGTACAGACAGACATTGAGTGTACAAACATTGAGAGCACAGACAGACATTGAGTGTACAGACAGACATTGAGTGTACAGACAGACATTGAGTGTACAAATATTGAGTATACAGACAGACATTGAGTGTACAGACATGATTAAGCGTACAGACAGACATTGAGTGTACACACATTGAGTATACAGACAGACATTGAGTGTACAGACATGATTACGTGTAAAGACAGACATTGAGTGTACACACATTGAGTGTATACAAGACAGACATTGAGTGTACAGACATTGAGTATAAGACAGACATTAAGTGTACAGACATACATTAAGTGTACAGACATACATTGAGTGTACAGACATACATTAAGTGTACAGACACACATCAATTGTACAGACAGACATGATGTGTACAGACATAATAAACTGTACAGACATACACTAAGTGTACAGACAGACATTAAGTGTACAGACATACATTAAGTGTACAGACAGACATTAAGTGTACAAAGACCATCATCTAGTACACAGAGAGAAAGACACTTTGTGTATGAGCAACAGATGAAATGTACAGAGACATGTTTCAAATGTACAGAAAGATACATACAGTAAGACATGAATGAAACATACACATCGAGTGCACATCATGTGTATGAAGAGACACAGGCCATGTGTACAGAGCGTGTATGATGTGTACAGAGAGACATACATCAAGTGTACAAAGTACATAAACCATATCAACAGACATACATTGAGTGTACAACAAAATACATAAATCATATCAACAGGAGACATACATCAGGTGTACACAGAGACATACATCAGAGGTACACAGCTGCACATCAAGTGAGCAGGGAAAATTGGACGTGTACAAAGTGAAATACATCAAGTGTACAAGAAGACATACATTACGTGTACAAAGAGACAGACATCTTGTGAACAAAGAGACATACATGACATGTTTCAAGGAATGTACATCAAATGTGCAATGGACCATACATCATGTGTACAAATAAGACATACATCAGACATGAGAAGAGACATGACTCAAGTGTACAAGGTGAAATACATCATGTGAACAACAATACACACATCATGTTTACACGAGACACACCTCAAGAATACAAAGGGATGAATGAATAGAAAGATTTTGACAAATCATACTCAAAATGCATCTCTTCTACGATAAAACCATTACAAAACAACAATATTTTTCTTTTAAAAACAAATCAATTTACTTCCTTTTGCTTTCAGCACCACTTACTTTAGATTGCTAGATTTCAAGTCTTTTCTTTTTCTCTCCAGAGAGATAGCTTTAACACTGTTTAAACTACAACCAATAGCTACATAATAATGTAAGACATGATACACCTAACAAGATCACATAAAAGAGCTAAACACAGCATGGGGGGTATGGAACACAATCTAACCTTTTCTTCACACAAAAAGACCACTGTGTTTAGCTATGTCTGGACACAGAGTGGCCACCTGTTTCTATGATACAGCCCCGTGTCCTTCACACTGACATGCATGTGATGACTATCCAACACCTAGATGATCCTAACAGAGTGACATGAGTCCATGAGATCAATGAAAGGAGCCAAAAGCACTAAACTGTCTACACATTTGTTATAGTTCATATGGCATCATCATATCTGAGCATACTGGCAAAGTTCGAAAGAGTGCTTCTACTTAACTGACAGCTGTGCAAGTGAATTAAACAAGCATATTGAATATATTGTGGCGACTACTTTACACAATCTCATCATTCACAAAATCACTCTACTCTACTCAAACTATATCTTTGTGCCTATAGCCATGAGTGACTAAGCAATGCAGGCTAGTACATAATGCTAACTACTGCAATACTTCACTCTGACTGTTCACCAAGCAATACTTTACTCTCACTGTTCAAGCAACTTTTTCTTTTTTTACTCTGACTGTTCATCAAGCTATACTCACTTTGACTGTTCATCAATCTCAAAGTTACAATCTAGAAATTTCACTAACAAACGAAGCACGAAATGTATATTACAATACAGTACTTTGAACACAAACCAAACCATTATTGGATTAACAATCTACAGAAGCCAGGCTATTATTATACTATTATATTAACTTATTTAAGAGTAAGAAAGCTGAAAATTCTGCGACAGAAGCCATGGTTATATGCTGGTGTTAAAGCAGTGACAGAATAGCTGATAGATACAACTGACACAGACAAAGGTTATACAGGTATTGCAAAATAGAAATAGAACTACCATATTGTAAACAGAAAAAGAAAGAGCTGTTGGGTTTAAGTAGACAAATGAAGATCTTGGCAAATTCAACAATTTACTTTTTGTGTCATGTTGGCACGGATTCACGCTTTAACAAATCTTGAAGAGAAAAAATCAGACCAGAAATGAAAACAATAACCAGTTGAAATTGCCTGTTCCTCTATTCCCTCTTTGAATGTGGTTTCTAATCTATCCTCTGTTGTCCAAGCCTTCAAACTTTCTGGTTTTCTGCTCCCACAAATTCATGTGCCCTGATACATTTTTCATCTTCTCATTAGTTTAATGTCCATTTGCTACAAGGTCATTTAGACAAATCCTTGTGATTTACACAAATTGATACATCTTTTCTAACAGAAACCCCCTCTCTCCATTTTACTATTCTTTTAAATTGCCACAAATGTACTACCTTTTTTTTTTAAAAGAAAAAGTTTCTTTGCCAACTCTGCAAGAAATGTTCATAAGTATCAGACAGTTTGTGAAGATGGAATGATGTGTACCTTACTGAAACAGAGAAAGTAGGTAAGACTGATATGGACAAGTTGCCCATATGCGATTTTCGTTGAAATGTTAGAGTTCTGCAGAAGCTGACAGCGCTATGATTAAAGCAAGACAGCTAAGCCAACATCTACGTAGGATTAACATTCTCCACTTGTAAGCGATGATAAATGGGGAAGATGAACAAAATATATTCAATGAAACCAAAACTTCAGCACAACACATTCTGTACATTTGATCACAGGCTCCCGTGACTTTCAACAAAATGGTGCTTGACGGCAGCAAAATACACAGAACACAACCGTTACCGGCAAAGTGTTGCCAGAAAAGTGTCGCCAAAAAATTGTTACAACGTGTACCATTGGCCAAACAACATGCTACCAAAACATGGTAGTGGTGGCCAGAAAACAAAACACAACATTTGTTACATGGCAAGTCACTGGCCAAATGGTGCACATGACAACTGTTACAAAGCATGCCATTGGCCAAAACAACAAACGAACTTCACCACAGACATCACACCATCCACCGACAGTCATCTACTGGCCAACATAACAACATGTGTTTCCAGACAATATTATAAACTTCACACCTACACTAACAGGTTGACAACCATCACAACGACCATGGAGAAACGGAACTGTACAAGACGAAAGGACATGCTGTTGGCCAGTCAGACAGATTCAGAGACTAGACTGTGGGATGTTACCAGCCAGTACAATGGCTTATTACAAACACAACACGCTGATACATCACATGCTCATAACAACAACAACAACAACACACACACAAAGAGTTTGTATTCCCAAGTTTGAATCCTGTTCAAGGAGATATTTTCCCCTGGAGTCATCAGTGACATCAGTGCCACCTATTCCTTTCCCCCAAAAGTCCTTCTGATGAGACTATAAACCGATGTCCTGTGCTTGAACGCATGCAGAACATCTTGCACAAACGTTAAAACCTGTTCTGCTTTTCGGAAGAGTAGGCCATTTTGTGCCAGTGGGAAGGATGACAAAATGTACAAAACTGCATACACACAGGGACTGGATGTAAAATAAAGCACATAAGTGCTTATTCCATTATCCTCGAAATAAAATAATAAATAAAATAAACACACACACATGTACCACACATGAGTTATTCTGATGGCTACAACTACAAACATTACACAAACACGTGTGATGTATAAAAAACAACAACAACAACAACACAACAGGCTCATACACATTGAGCTGCCAGATCAACAGATCTCAGCTAGCTGAAATGTGTTACAACAGATATCAACAACACAACAGTGTAACACAGATCAACTGATCCAAGCTGTAATGTGTGTTACAACATACCAACAACTAAACAGTGTAACAAAGATCAACTGATCCAAGGCATACTGTGTTACAAAAAACACCAGTAGCGTATCAGTACACTGAAGAAGGTTATGACTTAATGTTGGTATTGATCAGCAACAGAATGGATGGACACATTACAGCAGAAACAGGGAGAAATGTTTCATCTCCAAAATCACACACAAAACAGCTGATGATCTTACTTTCCCTGTGTCGATATCCTAGAATGGGAGGGAAAAAGAATCACACATAAAACAAAATAATTTGATGTTTCTAACAGTATTTATCTCAGATCCAACCCCCTCCACCCCCCAAAAAAAACAACCCCACACACAACAACCAACAAACAAACAAAAAACAGAAGAAAAACTCCACTAAAAGATTACAGATATACATAAATGTTTATCGCTGACTTATTTCCAAACCTGGAAGCAACTTCTCTTACCCAGTGAAGGTCAGATTTACCGATTAATCGAAAAACAAAGGAAAGACAGAAAGTTGAAATAAGAAATAATGAATACATATTTCAAACCAGATAAAAACAAGAAATGGGTGACTCACATCACATCACATCACTCAGAGGGAAGGGCTGGGGGGGGGGAATAAAAATGGGGAAATGAGTGAGGGGGGTGGGGGTATGGGCATGTATGGGAAAGGGAGTAATTGGGGGTTGGGAGAGCTAGAGGTCAGTTGTTGGGAAGTCAGAGAAAGCTAATGACAAGTTAGCATCACGAAGTGTCCAACACAGCTACAAGACACTGTCTGTAATTACGGTCATACAGTACACCCTAAGGTTGCTGGTCCCAGTGGAGAAAAACCACAATGAAAACAGAAAAAACCCAAATACCACTTCAGGATTAAACAACAAAAATCAAGTAGGCCTACAGATAGCCAAGCCACATGCCTTTCCTGCTGGTATGGGTAAGCAGACAACTGAAGACTGCAATGTTCTCTCTTTCTTCTTCTTTTTCTGAATGACCTGGTGCTGTAGGAATTCTCCGTGTACATCTCAACACTGCACCGTGTTGCTAATTTTTTTTTTCTCTGTTAAAGTTCCCTTTCATTTTCTTATGTTGTTTTCATACAGGAACAAGTTACGTCTCTTGTTTCAGACTGATGCTTATACTACATCCTCCCCCACCCTCTCACAGTATACCCTCCTGTCACCAACAAAAAAACAAAATCCTAATTTTGTGATCTTTGGTCAACGTTCACCTCAAAAAGACTGGTACTTTTCCAAAGTTATTTAAAAACATCAGTGTCATATGATTTAAGCCATAGTGGAATCCTTCTTACTCTCAATTGCAGACATAAAAGCGAGAACCCTCCCAACCCCCGCACATACACAAAAATGACACAATCCTCTTTTAATAACTTTTTCAGTTGTAAATTCGAAGAGGGAGCATTGTCTACTTCATACACTATGACCTGGGATACAAAAACATACACTGCACCCAACTGTAAGACAAGGAGGATGGGGAATAAAACCTGTAAGGCAAAATAACACCTGTTAGAAAATGTCCTAATGGAACTCAAAAGGGTGAGAGAGAGAGAGACAGAAAGAGAGAGAGAGAGAGAGAGAGAGAGAGAGAGAGAGAGAGAGAGAGAGAGAGAGAGAGAGAGAGGAGAGGGAGACAGAAAGACAGAGAGAGAAGAAGCCAGACAAATGGGACAGGAAGGTCAACTGATAAAATGGGAGATAAACACACAAGAAGGTATTAAGCAAAAAAATGACAATAGTAACTAAATAAAAGTTGTTTTTTTTTAAATAACTAAATAAAAAAATCCAAAATACTGGGACTATGGATAACGAAGGACTGGATAGGAGGAAGTAACTACAGGTTTAATTCATCCTTCAACTACGGCCACTGGTGGCAGAGGAATGGCTGAGACACACTGAAAATGAACTACAGGTTTTCTCTAACAACGCATGTCAAAGCACTCATGTTCCCTTACGTTTGATGCCTTCAGACCCTAGAGCAATGCGCACAGTACGAAATATTGACGGTTAACAAAGATAAACTGTTTTTTTCTTGAACAGAATTAAAAATGCAAAGCAACCATGAAATAAACAAAGTAAAGTAAATCCATTAAAAAACTAAACAAAATGGAAACATTTTTTTAACAACTTTTTCTTTCAGTGACACTGCTTTAGCTTGTATATATATTTTGACTTCTATTTTATTTGTGATGATGGTGGTTTGCGTGTGTGTGTGTGTGTGTGTGTGTGTGTGTGTGTGAGTGAGTGAGAGTGTGTGTGTGTGGTGTGTGATGTGTACACATGTGCATGCCTACCCATGTGTGTGACAAACACCATTTCATAAAATGTTGTAAACAGAAAGGCATGAAATGTATAAGACCATATCTACAAATCTGGATGTATCACAGACCATGTTAAAAAATAAAAAGACATCTGCATACAATTATGTTTTCTCTATACGATTTCAAACAATACAATGCACTATTGCATATTGTTTATTACATTATACTGCATTATACTCTTTCAGAGTGTCTGACATTCATTGCATTATCCAGCATTGTTTTGTATTGTATTGTATTGTGCTGTATTGTATTGTGTTGTATTGTATTGTGTGGCATTGTATTGTAACAACCAATATTGTGTGTGTGTGTCTGTGTCTCTAAGTGTGTGCATGTGCGTGTATGTGTATGTATGCAGGCATGTGTGTGTACAAGTAAGAACGCATGTGTGTATACGTGTGTGTATTGTAAAATTCAGGCAACTTGCCCTGAAGAGAGTGTGTCACTGGCATCACGGTATGCTGGCACTCTGTTTTCCTTATGAATAACAGATGTTTCTTTTCCCCTGAAAGTGAGATTTTCTGTGGCAATTTCCCTGACTCAAGTCTCAAGACTCAAGTCTAGTCTAAACCCTGTTGCTATGGGTTCTTTCATGTGCTAAATGCCTGTAGCACATGGGATTTTAGTTCATGGTCTCCACTGAAAGACCAAGTTTTCAGATTGTTACTCAAGATATACAATTGTGAAAGGAGAAACACAAAAAAGTGGTCTTGAAAACCTTGTATGTATCTCTTGTTTTCTTGAAGAGAAAGGAAAACAACAAATAAATGAAAGATGAATAGCAAATAGGGAAAGAAAACTTCTCATAATTTTTCTTAACATATCTATCTATCTATCTATTATCATCTATCTATCTATCTATCTATCTATCTATCTATATCTATCTATCTATCTATCTATCTATCTATCTATCTATCTATCTATCTATCTATCTATCTATCTATCTATCTATATAGTCAGATAGTCAGATAGTCTTTATGCTCCTATAGTCTGTTTGGTAGTCAAAAAGTATTTTACAAAAAACAACAACAAAGCTTTCAGCTAATTAAAAATATTTTTATTCTCATTACAAAAGTGAGGTCATTTCATATAAAGAAACTACACATTCATGTCTACACACACACACACACACACACACACACACACACACACACACACACACAAAACACACACACTCTTATTCTATTAAAAGGTGAAAAAGGTAAAGGAGTCCCATAACCTATAAGGTCGTAGGGGAGCGAGGCGTCTGAGACCTCACTTCTCTAGGGCCAGCATATTGAGGGTGGCGCCCATCTCCTCTCCCTCGCTGCTTTACCTTCCCTGACCCTAAAGAGGGCAGGTACCCATTTACAGCTGGGTGAACTGGGGGAACTGTACTGAAGCCAAGGCACGCTAACGGTCACCCATCCAACTGGTAACCACGCTCGACGCTGCTTAACTTGGCTGGGGGAAAGCGAGTGCTCCGACCACTGAGCTATCCCGTCCCCTATGATGTTATTCTATTACCCTCAGAAAATAAAATTTTGGTATTGTTATCGTTATCATTATCTCACACACACACATTTATCATTATGTCCATATAAACTAACATGGGTTGCTTTAACTAAACACACACACACTCTCTCTCTCAGTACAACACACACACACATACATACATACATACTACACACACACACATACATACACACAAGTGCCTATTCCATTATCCTCGATATTAAAGAATAGTAGAAGAAAAGAAAAGAAAATAAATAAAACACAGACACACACAGACACACTGATACACTCACCAGATTCTTGGCGGTCCACGTCACGGTGGGGTTAGGTTCGCCGATGTACTTGACAGGCAAGCTGAACTTCTGACCCACTTTGATCTTGATGTTTTGCGGCAGTGAGGGCTGGTCGATGCGAGGCTTGACTGCAAAACACAACACACACCTCAGGACAAGTATACCACAGTGACCATCGCATACACCTCAGGACAAGTATACCACAGTGACCATCGCATAGAGTGACCTCGGCCACAGTGTACAGTACTACAGTGACCATAGCATACACCTCAACCACAGTGTACAGTTCTGTACTGACCATAGCATACACCTCAGCTATAGTGTACAGTACTACACTGACCATAGCATACACCTCAGCTATAGTGTACAGTACTACACTGACCATAGCATACAACTCAGCTTTAGTGTACAGTACTACACTGACCATAGCATACACCTCAGCTATAGTGTACAGTACTACACTGACCATAGCATACACCTCAGCTATAGTGTACAGTACTACACTGACCATAGCATACACCTCAGCCACAGTGTACTACACTGACCAGCCTTCCTTTACTTCAAGAAAACTTTGTCATTGATGCCATTCAGATTTGACAATGAGTAAAACCCCTTTCAAATCCAGACACAGTTTTGGGATTAAGACATAGAGTGTGTGTGATGTGTCAAAGTCAAAGTCAAAGTCAAATGATTTATTTGTTAGGCCACGGACCCATACAAAAGTGTGTGTGATGTGTGTGTGTGAGTGTGTGTGTGTTTGAGTGTGTGTGTGTGTGTGAGAGAGAGAGAGAGTGTGTGTGTGAGAGAGTGTGTGTGTGTTTGAGAGTGTGTGTGTGTGAGTGTGTGTGTGTGTTTGGTGGATCGTTGGTCTAGAGGTAACGCACCTGCCTAATAAGTGAAAAGTCCTGGTCAGAAGTGTGTGGCGGTTTGATCCCCATTTCGGCCAAAAACTTTTCCTTGATCCACTGGACCATGAATGATGGTCTGGGTGCTAGTCTTTCAGATGACAATAAACCAAGGTCCCGTGTATTACACATATTTATTAAGCACACGTAAAAGAATCCACGGCAACAAGGAGTTGACCTAGGCAGAATTCTGTAGAAATAAACCACTCTGATAGGAAAACAAAAACAGTTGCAAACAGGAAAAAGACAAAAAATAATGGGTGGCGCTGCTCTTGTGGGGACATGCTCTCCTCAGGGAGAGCAGCCTGAATTTCAGACAGAGAAATCTGGCGTGACTTAAAAGTGGTAAACAGTACAATAAAGTGTTAGGATTCAGACATAGTTTTGTTTTTTTATTCAGATATATATTTTGGGGATTCAGACACAGTATTTCTATTCTATCATCTGTCTATAACAGAAACACAGGAGGCTAGGGCTCAGTCACCCTTAACAGCTACTGACCAAACCATCATACAGAAACATCAGCATCAGCATCAGAAGAAACAAAAACCAGAAAATATCTACCTTCGAAACAAACAGAAAGAAAACTTCAAAATGAAAAATTCAAATTATACACAGACAGACAGACCCATGTCAGACACACATTTAACTCATATAAACACAGCGTATATGTGTGCTTAGTGGAAACATTGGGTTTTTCAGGGTGTTTTTTTAGTGAAATAAAACAATGAATCGTAGAATAAGAAAAGATTATTTTTATATATATATATATATATATATATATATATATATATATATAGAGAGAGAGAGAGAGAGAGAGAGAGAGAGAGAGAGAGAGAGAGAGACAGTAAATGGCAATAAAAGCACAACTGTGCTCAGCTTCATTTCTCCTTTTATTTCTCCTTTCAGCCTGAGGAAGCTTCAGATGGAAGCAAAAATTTGCTGATGACTGAAATAAAAGGACAAATGAAGCTGAACACTGCTGTGTTTTTATTGCCATTTTACTGTTTTACCTCAACTATGTGCTTGAAGGGAGTGGTGCCCAGCAGAATTGTGGGTTTTTATCAAGACAATTACACACACACACACACACACACACACACACACACACACACACACACACACACACACACACACACATATATATACATACACACACATGAATGCACACAAGCTCTGACACACACATGTATGCATGTATGCATGCACGCACGCACACACACTTACCTGTTTGATATCACTCTTTAGTGGATGAACATTAAGCTATAGAACTAACTAACACAACACACACACACACACAACACACAACACAACACACACACAACACACACACACAACACACACACACACACACACACACACACACACACACACACACACACACACACACACACACACACACACCACACACACACAACACACACACACAACACACACACACACAACACACAAACACAACACACCACACACACACAACACACACACACACACACACACACAACACACACACACACAACACAACACACAACACACACACAACACACACACAAACACAACACACCACACACACACAACACACACACACACAACACACACACACACACACACACACAGGCGCGCGGCCTCACTGACCTCTCCGGGCCTTGCAGAGGACGGCCGGGGAGACAGGGCCAGGCTCCGACAGGCCGGCTTTGTTCTTGGCCATCACGCGGAACTCGTACTCCTTGCCCTCCGTCAGACCCTCCACAGTCCCCTGGTTCACGGGCATGTTCGTCTCCACGCCCTGCAACACACATTACATCACACATTACATCACACATTACATTACACATTACACCACACCACACATTACATCACACCACACCACACTACACACACACACACACCACACCACATCACATCAACACCACACATACACCACACACAATTCACACCACATATCAACATCACACCACACATACACACACATTTACCATCACCCACACACCACATACACCACACACACACACACCACACATTACACCACACCACACATACACCACACAACACAACACATCACACCACACATCACACCACACATCACACCACACCCACACCACACACATTACACCAACACACACACATTAACCACACAACACAAAACATCACACCACACATCACACCACACCACACATTACACACACACCACACTACACCACACATTACACACACCACACACACATTACACCACACCACACATACCACACACCACACCACACCACACACACATACACCACACACACATTACACACACCACACATCACACATTACACCACACCCACACACATTACACCACACCACAATTACCACTCACACCACATCACACCACACATACATCACACACAATCACCCACCACCCACACATTACACCACACCACACATTACCACCACACACATTACACCACACATCACATTACACATCACCACATCACGCCCACACCACACATTACACCACACCACACATTACACCACACATTACACCACACATCACCCACACCACACATTACACCACACCACACATTACACCACACATCATACCACATTAACACATTACACACACACCACACTCACATCACACTACACATTCACACATCACACATTACACCACACCTCACACACACCACACATTACACCACAACATCACCTCACACCACACACACATTACACCACACCACACATACAACCACACATCACATCACACCACACCACACCACACACACCACACATCACACCACACCACACATCACACCACACACACACATCACACCACACTCACACAACACCACACATTACACCACACCACACACACACATCCTACACCACACCACCACACATTACACCACCACACCACACCACACCACACCACACACATCACACCACACATTACACCCACACCACACCACACATTACACCACACCACACCACACATTACACCACACCACACCACACCACACACACATCACACCACACCACACATTACACCATACACACCACTTACACCACACATTACACCACACCAACACATTACACCACACATTACACCACACCACACATTACACCACACCACACCACACCACATCACACCTTACCACACATCACACACTACACCCATCACATCCCTCTTTCTTTTTCACCACCACTAGTTTCTATAAGTCTGGCTCCCCCTCCCAACCCCAACCCCCTTCCATTCCTTGGCCAAAGCTCTGGGTTCACTGATACTGAGATTTTACATGTGACTGTTTGTGCTCACCATAAAAGCAGAACTTGGCATTCTGACTTTGAGGATGGTGTCTAAAATAATACCACACCTGTGTCCACGCGTTTTTCAAAATGTTGTCATCCATTCCTACATCCATTCCGTATAATTTTCAATTAGCTCTGCTCAATGTTGCACTTCACTGATCACACTAAAGCATAAAAGTTGTTTTTTTAAGTTTTCATCTATCTTTATTTGTTGAAATAAAAGAAAAGGTATTTTGCACTGCATGAGCCAACTGAAGAAAAAGAAAAGAAAACACTTTTAAAGAGACATGTATATATTTAACAAATTTTTGTTGCCAACACTTAATTTTTCAAAAAACATACACTTAACACACACCCAATGTTTCAAAAACATACACTATCACACCCAATTGTTCAAAAAACATACACTATTACACCCAATGTTTCAAAAAACATACACTAACACACACCCAATTTAAAAAAAAAAAACATACACTTTCACACCCAATGTTAAAAAAACAACCATACACTAACACACACACCCAATCTTTCAAAAAACATACACTAACACACACCCAATTTTTCAAAAACATACACTAACACACCCAATGTTTTAAAAAAAAACCATACACTAACACACACACCCAATTTTTCAAACAAACCATACACTATCACACCCAATGTTTCCACAAAAAAACCATACACTAACACACACCACAATTTTTCAAAAAACATACACTAACACACACCCAATTTTTCAAAAAACATAACACTAACACACACCCAATGTTTCCAAAAAAATCACCCATACATTAACACACACACCCAATTTTTCAAAAAACATACACTAACACACACACCCAATTTTTCAAAAAACATACACTAACACACACACACCCAAAACAAACTGAAAAGCACCCCCTCTCCCCCCTCACCCAACCAGCTCACCCCTAAACACCCCCCCCCCCCAAAAAAAAAACAACCCCAACAACAACCAAGCAAGAACAACCCACAAACGAAATCATACACACACATACCCACAAAAAAAACCCACCCCACCACAAACAAAAGCGAACCAAGGCAGACAACCCATCAGAGAGAGCAGTGAGCAGCATCACCTTCTTCCACTCCTTGCCTCCCTTCTCCCTGTACTCCACCACATAGCCCTGCACGGGGGCTCCGTTGTCCTTCTCTGGGGGGTCAAACTGCACCTCCACATAGTCCTTGTCATAGTCCAGGATTTCAGGTTCACCCGGCGGTGATGTTGGATCTGAAACGACGCGATACATAAGCATGATGATAATAACAATCATGATGATATGTGGTGTGGCGTGATGTGGTGTGTGGTGTGGTGTGGTGTAGTATGGTGTGGTGTGTGGTGTGATGTGGTGTGGTGTGGTGTGGTGTGATACAAACCAGTCTGCAGTGCAAAGCATATGTGAGTGAGAGAGAGAGAGAGAGAGAGAGAGAGAGATCAGATCAAATCAAATTCTTTTACTTTAAAGATAAGGGACAGACAAGAGACAGACAGAGAGATAGATAGAGAACTCTGAACTCAGAGAGAGAGAGAGAGAGAGAGAGAGAAGAGAGAGAGAGAGAGAGAGAGAGAAAGAGAGAGAGAGAGAGAGAGAGAGAGAGAGAGAGAAGCTGTGTGCATGCACGCACAAAGTCAGAGGCAAAAACGATCAGATTCAAGTTAAGGCAAAGAAATGAAATAAGGAAAAGAAAAACATGACTGAAACAAAAGAAAAGGAAAGAGAAGAGGAAACATTAAAAAACCATGAATATGAGAAGGAGAGGAGGAGGAGAAGAAGAAGAAGAAGAAGAAGAAGAAGAAGAAAGAAGAAGAAGAAGAAGAAGAAGAAGAAGAAAGAAGAAGAAGAAGAAGAAGAAGAGGAGGAGGAGGAGAGATCATAGTCCATCTGACCATGAGACAAGAAGAAGAAAACAACAACAACAACAACAACAACAAGAAGTAGAGGAAGAAGAAGAGATATGGAATACTGAGAATTGAAAGCAGAAGAAGAAATAGACAGAAAGTAGACAACACAATAATTAATGGCTAGAAGAAGAAAATAGGCTAGAAGAAGAAAATAACATGCGGCAAAATATACCACACTTAAAGTTAATATGACTGCCACACTGAATGGCCTACCACAAACAATCATCATCATCATGTTGTTGATTTTGCTTGTTTGTTGTTGTTGTTTGTCAACATCATCATCATCATCATCATCATCATCATCATGATCATCATCATTGCTATTATTAATATCTGACAAGTATAATCATAAATCACAACAGTTCAATTTGGCCATCAGTTTCCTTATACGCTGACAGCAGAATGTCCAGATCTTTTAATTCACCATGCATACCACCTGCTCTGCTAAAAGCAAACAAGCGCAGAAAAAAAGCAGAACCTAGGTGCTGGGCTAAGAACCAAAACAAAAAAAGAATAAAAGCAATACTGGGAAGCAGTCATTACAGATGGGGCAGAAAAGTTATATGGTAAGAATGTTGAAGTCACAAAATAAATAAGGATGTATCTGATACAGTTGTTTTTGGCAAGACTAGCTTGCATGCTAAAGCACTGACAATGCTGAAAACTTTGCGGAGGCTTAAAAATACTCAAGATCATCATAAATTCAAGAAGATTGATGGATAGTAAGGATATGACAGCACTACACTATTCAAGCACTATTTGTATTTGTATACCACTTTAAGCCACGACAAATTTCTCTTCGTGAAATTCATGGTCCTCTCCCCAGGATGCGCTCATTGCCAAAAGAGTAGCGCCACCCTTTATATTTTTTTTCTTTTCCTGTGTGCATGTGTATTTGTTTCCCAAACAAAGTGGCTTTTTTCTACAGAATTTTTCCAGGGAAAACTTTCTTCTTGCCATGCATAAGCTGTTGACTTATGTCAAACATGTGATCTACATTTGATATCTGCCATGACTTCTTGAACTGACTTGTCTCCCTTAACCTCTAAAGACATGGTTGGTGTAGTATGCCACATTTTCCAGGTAGTGTGTCATAGAGGCAATTGAAACCTGGTGGAGTCTATATCTCGCCAAGTCACAAAAAGTATGCTGGGTGGGTTCAAATTATCCATACCATTGGCCACAACTAGCTTGCCCTTCTATAAGGCATGTCAGCACATTAGAACCTTCATTTACAATGTCGTCTGAAAGATGTTCAGGGGAGGGGATCAAATCAGTGTTATTCATGAAGATCTTTTCTTCAAAAACTTATTCACTTATAACCATTCTTAACAGAAATTTCTCAATAGATGTAAGAACTTCTACACTACAGAAGAACAAGCATATATACAATATATAGTTTTGCATCTCATGTCAAACTAACTGGAATACTGTGTGTGCTGAAAATCAGCTACTACTACTACGTGTGCTCTCTTATGTGCACGAACCCCACCAAAGCACAGTTCATCACTACACCGTTTCTAAGCCATTCGCACAGGCTACAACCTCCAGCATTTACCATCATCCACATCCACTCAGCAATGTTGACCCCCAACCAGTGGGAAGGGAAAGGGAGAAACAGGTAATGTGGGCTAAAGGAAAGGAGACAAAAATCAAGCATGCAACGACAACTACAACAACAACAACAACAAAAGATAAACAACCAAAAACTGTTAGTAGTATAGAAAATTTAACCTTAAACAGTTTTGATGAGACTGCCCCCAGTTCTACACTTTAAAAAAATCTTTTAATATTGTGAGCTGCCCAACTGTTCATATTGTGATTTGCCCAACTGTTCATTCTGTAAATTGCCCAACAATTAATATTGTGAACTGCCATTGTGAACTGCCCAATTGTTCATACTGTAAATTGCCCAACTGTTCATACTGTAAATTGCCCAACTGTTCATACTGTGAAACACCCAACTGTTCGTACTGTGAATTGCCCAACTGTTCGTACTGTGAAACACCCAACTGTTCGTACTGTGAAACACCCAACTGTTCGTACTGTGAAACACCCAACTGTTCATATTGTGAATTGCCCAACTGTTCATTGCCCAACTGTTCATACTGTGAATTGCCCACCTGTTCATACTGTGAATTGCCCACCTGTTCATACTGTGAACTGCCCAACTGTTCATACTGTGAACTGCCCAACTGTCCACACTATCAAATGCCCAACAGTTCATAGGACCAAATGCCCTACTAGTCACACTACCAAACACCCGACTGTTCATATTATCAAATGCCCAATTATTCATACTACCAAATGCCCAACTGTCCACATTACCAAATGCCCAACAAATTGTCACTACCAAATTCCCACTACTCCTACTACCAAATGCCCACTACTCCTACTACCAAATGCCCACTACTCCTACTACCAAATGCCCAATTGTTCATTCTGCAAAATGCATAACTGTTGATACTGTGAAGTGATCAAGCAACTAAAAGCAATCACTGATCTACTATTACTTACTTCTTTCTCCTGAAAGAAAGCAATTAGTTGGGTTCAATTAGTCATGGAAACAAACTGTCAGTCCCTTAGGTGTTATATGTTCACACTCACAGTTATTGGTCAATATGTCAGTGTCATTGGTTATAGCACACAGAAAACTGTAACACAAAATATGGATGAAAAAAAATCCTAACACACTCAGAATGTTATCTTCACATCAACCATGAGTTATTTACAATGAAATGGAACAGTGGTGGTTAGAATTAACAAACATGTGAAACACAACTATTCAGTTTTAATTTAAATATTAAAAAATTACTGATTTTATTCCAACAATTTCGAGTTAGTGTAGACAGTCAAACAGTGTTAAACTTGGCAGAAGGGCTTGCATTTCAATATCAATTACATGACATTTTCTTTAGTTACAGTAGTCATGTTAGTGAAAAGACAATACTGATCACGCTGCTTTAAAAACATTTTTGTAGTTCAAATAGTCACAGGTTATACAATGAAATAAACTGAGATTAAAAAGCACGCCAGTCACTGAAATCTATCAGAGCACACACACTGAGACATGCACGCACACACACACAAACCCACACACACTCACTTAACATTCACACACATCCCACTCATTTATTCACTCAGACTAACATTCACCTCGGCCGAGATACAGCACATCATACATTTACTCTTCAATCTTAAAATGTTGGGTTTTTTTTCAAAATCTCTATCCTTTGTCCTTTAGGATAATTTGTCCTTTTGTTACGAATCAATAAACTTCCCAACATTTCTGCAGAAGATGTGCTGTAAGAGTAACATGAAACGAACACCTTACACAGCCAGCCACCATGGCATGCTGAGCACCTACCCCATGGATCCTTGGCCAGGATGGAGCCATCTGTGGCCAGGAACTCGCTCTGACCCTCAGAGTTGACGGCCGCCACACGGAACTGGTAGTTGTGGCCTGGAGTTAGGTCAGACACGTCGATCTCCAGGTCGTCGGTCTCGCACACAAGCTCCCAGGCACCCGTGGCCTGGTCACACTTCTCCACCACGTAGTGGGTGATGGGAGCGCCCCCGTCATCCTTGGGCTTGTCCCACAGCAGAGCGCACCGGTCGCTGAAGATGTCCATCACGTCCAGAGGACCCAGAGGGGGGCTGGGGGGTCCTGTTTAATTAATGGATTGTACACAGTGGGTGAAGGTGACTGTTAAGCATTTTCTTGTCCTTGTGTTGATAGGCCTCATCTTCAGCCTTGGTTTCTGTCCTCTATCTACTCATAAAGGACTTAAGATAAAGCAAACTATCAATTAAACTCATTCAAAGGATGAAGTTTGTCTTTAAAAAAACAACCAACATGTGAGAAAGGGACCACTTTTGCTTGAAAAATGTCTCCTAAAAAATCAACATCAGAAACACAAAGAATACATATTCCTACTCCTCTCATACCACACCACAAAACCAACCAAAAATATGTCCAGTGAGGATATCTCAACAACAGAAAAGTTCAGTTGGGTTACACACATTCAAACATTCAAAGAATGCTCACATGAAAAAATTCGTAGATGCAGAAATATTTCAGTTTTGACATAGAAAAAAGGTAAAGGTAAAGGAGTCCCATAACCTATAAGGTCGTAGGGGAGCGAGGCGTCAGAGACCTCACTTCTCTAGGGCCAGCATATTGAGGGCGGCGCCCATCTCCTCTCCCTCGCTGCTTTACCTTCCCTGACCCTAAAGAGGGCAGGTACCCATTTACAGCTGGGTGAACTGGGGGAACAATACTGAAGCCAAGGCGCGCAAACGGTCACCCATCCAACTGGTAACCACGCTCAACACTGCTTAACTTGGCTGGGGGAAAGCGAGTGCTCCGACCACTGAGCTATCCCGTCCAACATACTCCACTCAAAAAGACACACACACACTCGCTAGCAATGCAGCCAGCAGATGTACGTACCCATGATGGTGATCTTGATGGGGACTTTGTCGCTGCCCGCCTCGTTGCTGAGCACCAGCTCGTAGTCCCCGGTGTCCCCGCGCTGTGCCCCGGGGATGCGGAGCGTGGTGCAGCCCGCCACCGTCTCCGTGTCCAGGTTGGCTTCGTTCAGGAGCTGGCCGTTCTTGGACCACTGGGCGCGGGGCAGTGGAGCGCCTGGGGTGGACAGCACAGGGTCACAGAATAGTTATCTTGTGTGTGTGTGTGTGTGTGTGTGTGTGTGTGTGTGTGTGTGTGTGTGTGTGTGTGTGTGTGTGGAGGGGGGTGGAAAGATGTGTGTGTGTGTGTGTGTGTGTGTGTGTGTGTGTGGAGGGGGTGGAAAGATGTGTGTGTGCGTGTGTGGAGGGGGGTGGAAAGATGTGTGTGTGCGTGTGTGGAGGGGGTGGAAAGATGTGTGTGTGCGTGTGTGGAGGGGGTGGAAAGATGTGTGTGTGCGTGTGTGGAGGGGGGTGGAAAGATGTGTGTGTGCGTGTGTGGAGGGGGGTGGAAAGATGGTGTGTGTGTGTGTGTGTGGAGGGGGGTGGAAAGATGTGTGTGTGTGTGTGTGTGTGTGTGTGTGTGTGTGTGTGTGTGTGTGTGTGTGTGTGTGGTGTGTTGTGAGAGAGAGAGAGAGAGAGTGTGTGTGTGTGTGTGTGGAGGGGGGTGGAAAGATGTGTGTGTGTGTGTGTGTGTGTGTGTGTGTGTGAGAGAGAGAGAGAGAGTGTGTGTGTGTGTGTGTGTGAGAGAGAGAGTGTGTGTGTGAGTGTGTGTGTGTGTGTGTGTGTGTGTGTGAGAGAGAGTGTTGTGTGTGTGTGTGTGTGTGTGTGTGTGAGTGTGTGTGTGTGTGTGTGTGTGTGTGTGTGTGTGTGTGTGTGTGTGTGTGTGTGTGTGTGTGTGTGTGGTGTGTGTGAGAGTGTGTGTGTGTGTGCGTGTGTGTGTGCGTGTGTGTGCGTGTGTGTGTGGTTTTTGTTTATAAAGCAAGATCCAAATCCACTATTTTGTAAAAAAAAATTTGTTTTGGTGTTTGTGTGTGTGTGTGTGTGTGTGTGTGTGTGTGTGTGTGTGTGTGTGTGTGGTTTTTGTTTATACAGCAAGATCCAAATCCACTATTTTGTAAAAAAAAATTGTTTTGGTGTGTGGTGTGTGTGTGTGTGTGTGTGTGTGTGTGTGTGTGTGTGTGTGTGTGTGTGTGTGTGTGTGCAAAGAGACATGCCACAGTGTTACACACACACACTCAGAGAGAAAAGGAAAGAAATCAAGTAAGATCAGACCAGATCAAATCAAATGCCAACCAAAACATGCTTTTACAGACAGACAGAAACAGCCTGTGACAAAGGCTGGAGAACAGCAAGATAAATGCTGCTGTAGCAGCAGAGGGAGACAGACAGACAGACAGACACGCAGACAGACAGACACACACACTCATACTAACACATACAGCATCAACAACAGCAGCAGTAGTAATAGGAATAACAGTAGCAGTAGAAGTAGTAGTAGTAGCAGTAGTAGTAGCAGTAGTAGTAGTAGTAGTATAAGTAGCAGTAGTAGCAGTAGTAGTAGTAGTAGTAGTAGTAGTAGTAGTAGTAGTAGTAGTAGCAGTAGCAGCAGCAGTAGTTGTAGTAGTAGTAGTATAAGCAGCAGCAGCAGCAGCAGCAGCAGCAGTAGTAGTAGTATAAGTAGTAGCAGCAGTAGTAGTAGTAGTAGTGACAGTAGCAGAAGTAATAGTAGTAGTGGTGTGGTAACAGAAGTAGTAGTAATAGTGGTAGCAGTAGCAGCAGAAGCAACAGCAGCAGTAGTAGCAGCAGCAGTAGCAGTAGCAGCAGCAGTAGTATTAGTAGTAGTAACAGTAGCAGCAGTAGCAGTAGCAGCAGCTAGAAGTAGCAGCAGCAGCAGTAGCAGTAGCAGCAGCAGTAGCAGAAGTAGTTGTAGTGAACGCACCTGAGAAGGGAATCTCCACACTGATGTTTTCTCCCTGCTTGACAAAGATCTCTTTGGGCACCTTGGACAGGTCAATCTTGGGAGGTTTGGGCACTGCACACACACACACAGCATGACAGCTTCAGTCTATCTGAATTCACATAGTACCCTTGCATTCTATCTCACAGAATCATTCTTTAGACTGTTGACAACATAGCATGGTACCTTCAGTTTTTTTCGTAGTATTATTCTTCAACTGTAGAAAACCATCATGATATCTTCAGTTTCTTTCAAAGTACCATTCCATGACTGTAGAAAACACATCATGATACCTTCAGTCTTTTTCATAGTATCATGTTTTAACTGTAGAAAACTCACCATGATACCTTCAGTCTTTTTCACAGTATCATGCTTTAACTGTAGAAAACTCACCATGATACCTTCAGTCTTTCTCATAATATCATGCTTTAACTGTAGAAAACACATCATGATATTTTCAGTCTTTCTCATAATATCATGCTTTAACTGTAGAAAACTCATCATGATATTTTCAGTCTTTCTCATAATATCATGCTTTAACTGTAGAAAACACATCATGATATTTTCAGTCTTTCTCATAATATCATGCTTTAACTGTAGAAAACACATCATGATATTTTCAGTCTTTTTCATAGTATTCATGCTTTAACTGCAGACAACTCATCATAGTACCTTCAGTCTCTTTCACAGTATCATGCCTCCACCATTGAAAACACGCCATATCTTCAGTGACTTTCATAGTACCATTCCTTGACTGTAGAAAACACATCATGTTCCCTTCAGTCTTTGTTCCCTTCAGTCTTTTTCAAAGTATCATGCTTTCACCATAGAAAACATATCATGATACCTTTGGTGTCTTTCACAGTATCATGCTTTTACCATAAGTGTGCAGGTGTGCGTGAGGATATTTTAGCATGTATTCTGCAAACATGCATTGTGTGCGTGAGGAGTGATATGCATCATGCACTGGTGGAGTGCATGCTGTCACTGTTAGTGTAAGACAGCAATTGGTCAGATGGACTCACAAGTGCCCAAGTGAGGGTGCACCGTGTGTGACGTTCCCCGATCTGCAGCGTATCTGCATCGTCGCTGACCTGTGCTTGATGTCAGCTTGTACAGCCCCTCGGCTCCAAACCTGAGGCTCACACACGCCCTCACGTCCCATGGAAAACCGCGGGAACAATACCACATCAGACAGGGAGATAAAACCCATGGGTTCGTGCCCTGGTGAGCTCTTTCCTAGAAGAGCAGCCTTTCATGCAAGAAATCTGCACACCACGCTTCCTCCTTCTATCTCTCTCACCGCATCCCACCCACCCCCCGAGGACAGTCTAATTCATGTAATAAATGCCGTCTAAGTTTCTAGGGAAGACATGAATTCATACAAGAAATCGTGAGAAGTGAATAAACACAACACAATACAATACAATGTATCGCATGCACTCTGTGTTTAAGGATCCCTCTTCCACATTCAGAACAATAGTATCAGCTAAATTTTGCAGAAACATCTTGCATCATGACGATGAAATCACTGTCTTGCAAAGATCACATCTGTCAACAACTACCACAACACATACACACTCATGAACACACACACTTCTCAGAGTACATGTTAATATACACACCAGAAAAGACACTAATTTAAAATGCATGAAATCACACAAACTTCTAAAAAAAGTCTTCACACACACAACACATTACACATACCAACCACCAATCCCATGCAACTGGTCAAGATGTCTACTAATTCTAACAGGGATGCTGAGAATAGAAAATGAGCAAACTTACAATAACAAGAAAATGTCAACTCTGAAACAATAAATGTATTGCCTCACTAAACAACTGACATGTAACGCACATATACCACATTATTCTACAACAACATCAGCAGTAATACTACATTTTACCTACATGACTACATCACATATACACTACATTATACCATACATGAACGTCAGCAAACACAACATACAAGAAAAAATTACCTGCATACAACACACAATACACCACAGCAACAATAGCATATTACCTAAGACAATGATCAGCATATACACCTACATGACAAATCACAATCCACATGCAATGCAATTTACCTACATGAACAGATGCAGAATAGAAAAAAAGCAACTGACAGATATAAACCAAGACAATGTCAGCATGAAACCTAATGACAATCAGCAGTTACTTAAAAACTAACATTCCTACATGACAACATCAGCAGTATTACCTACATATATATTACCTACATGACAACCATCAGCAGTATTACCTGCATGACTACGATCAGCAGTATTACCTGCATTATTACCTACATGACAACGATCAGCAGTATTACCTACATGACAACGATCAGCAGTATTACCTGCATGACAACCATCAGCAGTATTACCTGCATTATTACCTACATGACAATCAGCAGTATTACTTACATGACAACCATCAGCAGTATTACCTACATGACAACAATCAGCAGTATTACCTACATGACAACAATCAGCAGTATTACCTACATGACAACGATCAGCAGTATTACCTACATGACAACGATCAGCAGTATTACCTACATGACAACGATCAGCAGTATTACCTACATGACAATGATCAGCAGTATTACCTACATGACAACGATCAGCAGTATTACCTACATGACAACGATCAGCAGTATTACCTACATGACAACGATCAGCAGTATTACCTAGCATGACAACGATCAGCAGTATTACACCTACATGACAACGATCAGCAGTATTACCTACATGACAACCATCAGCAGTATTACCTGCATTATTACCTGCATGACAACGATCAGCAGTATTACCTGCATTATTACCTACATGACAACGATCAGCAGTATTACCTGCATGACAACCATCAGCAGTATTACCTGCATGACAACGATCAGCAGTATTACCTATATCACAACGATCAGCAGTATTACCTGACGCTGTCCGGGATAGGCTCGCCATTCATCAGCCACTTGACAGGAAGTTTGTGGGGGTTAGTGGCCTTGACGTCCATCACAATCTGCTCTGCTTCCTTGATCTTCTTGTCCGAGAGCTTCTTGATGAACCTCACATCAGCTGCCAACACCATAACACCTCAGTTTCAGTGTGGGGTTTTTGTGTGTTTTTTTTATAGGAAGAGTATTTATATTCAGGGTGGATCGGAGTCTAGAGGTAACGCACCTGCCTAGAAAGCTAAAAGTCCAGGTTTCAAGGAGTGTGGTGGTTCGATCCCCTAAGTTTGTGCCTGAAACTTTTTACCCCCATCCACTAGACCATGTGTAGTGGTCTGGGTGCTAGTCTTTTGGGTGAGATTTTAAAATATTTATTTTATTCTTTTATATCAAGGATAATGGAATAAGCACCTATGTGCTTTTTTACATCCAGTCCCCATATGCAATACTCGTTTAGTGCACGTATAAGAACTCATGGCAAGGAGAGTGTTGTCCCTGGCGAAATTCTGTAGAAAAAAGCCACTCTGATAGAAAGCCAAATACGTAATGCAGTCAGGAAAAGAAAACATATAATGATGGGTGGCACTGCTCTTGTGGCGACATGCTCTCCCCGGGGAGAGCAGCCGAATTTCATGCAGAGAAATCTGCCGTGACTTTAAGTGGTACACAGTACAATACAGTACAGTACAATACAATATTTCAAATGGTTTGAGTTTTTTTAAGATGTTGGTTTTCATCCAGACTCCCCCCAGTTCTTTCAAAGATTAAAAAAACAATTATGGTATATTACACCAAAGGTTTTTTTTTCTACTTGCGCTCTTCTTTTAGAGTTAATAGCCCAACTTTAGATATAATCTAAATATACGTTTCCTTTGTATAAAAATAAAGCTAACGCTTCCTTGACAATGTGCATGCGTTTGTGAGCATATATGGGTTATGTGTGTATCAAATTAAGTCATAATCTAAATATACATTTTTTTTATCATCACAATACAGCTAATGCTTTCTTAACAATGTGCAATGCATTTATGATCACATGCGCGTGTATTTGTGTATCAACTTGAAATGTAGCACACATTTCTTTTTATTCTAAAAAAAGACAATATAAAGCCAATGCTTCCTTGACAGTTTATGAGTGAATCAACTTACAATAATAATCTGACTATACATTTCTTTTTATCATAAAGATAAACGAACGCTTCCTTGACAATGTGCAATGCATCTGTGATCCACATGGGTGTGCACGATAACTAGGAGTGTATGCCACAGAGACGGCAGGGGCAGGACTCACGTTCCACATAGAGCTCTCCCGTGGTCTGCTGTTCCAGCATCTTACAGGTGTACTTCCCTTCATCCTTGGTGCTGCAGTTCTTGATCTGCAGGCGTCGCTTCAGCCCTTCTTTGGTGATCTCGTACTTCCCTCCTGCCTTCAGCTCCTGTTAGAATCAATGGTGACAACATGGATTTTATGTCTGATCTTACATACTGGTTGGGGATGAGGCTGGGGAGATGGGGGGATGGGAGGGGGAGGAGAAACACACACACACACACAGACACATACACGCATGCATATACACACAAACATTCACACACAGACACACACACAGACTCACACACACACACACACACACACACACATACACACACACACACACACACACACACACACACACTGTGAAATGATATAAATGATCATAACTAAAAGTAGTTCTGGATGAAAAGACTGTTTTCCACTAAGTGAACAAATTTTTTAAAAGCCCACTAAATTCAAAACAAACGTCAATGTCCCTATATCTCTTTTTCATACTGACTTTTGTCTTTGGACTTGAATAGTAAACTATGCACACATAGAGAAAATAAAAGACCCCCAAAAGATTTATAAAACTGGAAGCAAAAAGGTCCAGCAGTAAGAACTCACAACAATATGGACATCATGTAGTATGTACACTGGTGCAAGTTATGTTAACATATGTTTTTTTCTGAAATATGACCAGATTTATAAACATAGACACTCTCTGTCTCTCTCTGTCTATCTGTATCTCTCTCTCTCCTAAATGCACAAGCTTTTCTATGCTTATGTGTGCACGCACGTGCACACATACACACACACACACACACCGACTGATAACTTACTTTAGACAGTAACCACTGAAAAATTATAGGGTAACAATGAAGCAGAACACAGAGAGAGACAGACAGAGACACAGAGAAAGAGAGACAGACAGACAGAGAGACATATGGAGAGACCAAGACAAACAAACAAAAAGGGAGGGGCAGAAAATGAGAGACAGAGACAGAAAAAAAATTTCCACAAAAAAAGAAAGAAAAAACAACAAAAGAAAAGCTAAGTCCCAAATTACTCATCATTCTTTGCCTCCTTGTTTGAATCAGAAAAAGTGTTTTCACCATTTCTTTTTTTAAATTTTTTATTTTTATCATTTCACGGAGAAATTTCTGCAAGTAAGCATTCATCAGAAGACTACTGACCTGCAGAATATTGTGGACATTCTCACTAGCAGGAGAGCAATTTTCTGATGCAAGAGTCCCATACTTAAACCTATACTTTTTTTCAAGTGAATATAAACAGTATGGAAAAGGCACTGAATGACCGTACCAATGAGGAAAAAGGAAGAGAAGAATGGGGGAAAATATTATAATCTTTGAAATTGAAAATAGGAAAAAAACAGAAGAAGAGAAAAACCTGAATATTCTGTTTTGCTTTGTTTCATTTTTAAGGGAAACCTCACAAACCATTAAAAGGAAGGGAGGGAAAAAAAGAACGTTAACAATTCTTGAAAGGAAAGGTCAACAAATTGTAAAGAAAAAAACAAACAAAAACAAAACAAACAAAAATCTTACTGATGTAGAATTATAAGAAAGGGAAACCCACAATCTTTGAGTAAAAAAAATTAAAGTAAAAACCACCATTCTAAAATATTTAAAACAAAAAGAAAAAAACCTGCAATCTTTTCACACATAAAAATCAAATAGAACTAAAATAAAAATCACAATCTTTAAAAAAAAAAAACAGTGAGAGAGAGAGAGAGAGAGAGAGAAGGAGAGAGAGAGAGAGAGAGAGAGAGAGAGAGAGAGAGAGAGAGAAGAAGAGAGAGAGGAAAATAAAATCCAAAATGCAATCTTTTAAAGAAAAAGGACAGAAAAAAACACAACCTTTAAGAGAAAAATGCACAAATGTCTGTTTTAAAGAAATATAAGACAGGAAAGTTCACAATCTTTAATAGGTGTGGAAAGCAAGGAAAAGTTTACAATCTTTGAGAGAAAACAAAAGAAAAACCCATAATCTTTCAAAGAAAAAGAAAGGAAAGCCCACAATCTTTCAAACAGTCATCCAGGAACCCAACTCTACCATGGAATATATATATATATATATATATATGTGTGTGTGTGTGTGTGTGTGTGTGTGTGCACCTGTGTGGGGTATTTTGCTGCTGGTTTTGTTGTTGTTGTTGTTATTGTTGTGAAGGATGAGAAAGAAGGAGTTAACAGTCCTAGTCACTACTCAGGGCAGCAATGTACACATTCATGCACTGACATTACAATATCTCAAGTAGGGGCATCATCTACTTCATATGCTTACCTAACTTGGGACACAGGTATGCATGTGTCTGCCTACACAACTTGACTACCGTACATCATGTCATCCATCATACCAGTCTGAGTTGGCCTAATCTTTACAGAGAGTGGCCACGGTTTTCGTGCAAGATGTTGTGCATGAATCTGCATACTGTGTCTTGGTTTATAGTTTCATAAAATATTGGTCTATAGTCTCATCTGAAGCACTTTGAGAGGAATGGAGTTGGGACCAATGTTAACCACAAGGAAAAATTGTCCTCCAATGACCACCTTCAATTCAACAGAGACTGGAACTCATGCCTTCAGTCACCATTATTATGACATTCTAACCACTAAGCTAGTCCTCTCTCATGCCTGGGAAACTGCTGTAAATTAAGGATCAGAATAAAATTCACAACTGTCATTCACAGACATTCCATGTCTACAAATGTTGACAAACAATAATTATAAAATGAACAGTTAAAGACCAGTAAAAGTGTGATGTATGAGGACTATATAACATCCAGTGTCTACAACTGTTGACAAACAATAATTATAAAATGAACAGTTAAATCGTTGTTGTTGTTGACTTCAATTTTACGTCTGTTCACTTTTAGTGATATTAGACGCAGTTAAATCGTAAAGACCAGTAAGAGTGTGATGTGTGAGGGGGCTATATCAGGAAACTAACTGACATATACTACTATGGTGCTACGGCTAGACTCTAGGTCTATTTCTAGTCTACAAAGTCTGCACACACACACATACATCTCACACTACAAACTAAAGCTCAGTCGGTGTCTCTCGCACTGGAGTGAGGAGCTAAACAATCATCTTCTCTCTCATACCAATATTCAGGGCAGCAAACACACAACCAAACAAGAACACACAACCAAAGAAGAACACAAAACTAAGTGCAATACCTCAGCCAGCAACTCATTTCCAGCCTGAAAGAAAGGTTGCAGGAACCCAAAGTTAGCAAAACAAAAACAAATAAAAGCAGAAAGAAGAAAAGCACATACTGAAAAAGAAAACAAATAAACAAAGCAAAGCTACCTTTAAAGACTACATAGCATAACTGCAAAATAGATAGACATTGGCAATGTCTCAGCAACAAAAATGTAAGCAGCAAAAGCAGAATTTTTGTTGTCGATGGATAACTGAACAATTACATTAATTACATTAAAATGTGAACAAATAAAGCAAAAAAAAAAAAAAAGACCTCCCAGACTAGGTGAGAGATCTGAAATTTCTAACAGAGAAAAATTTCACAACTCTAAAACCTCAGCACTGCAATAAACATAGCAACTGAAGTAACAAACCATTCTGCAACCAAAAATCAACCGCTGTATTAAAATCTAAGCAAATGAAGCAAAAGAACATACTCAGATGATAATGTGTGTTTATCATCTGAACATAAAGCTCCAAAACACTTGGAGTCATCAAGGACTGGTGGAGTCTCCTTCACCTCACTACTGGTGAAATGTTGTGAGCCTAATCTGTACAACTCGACAAGAAGTTCACAGGTAATAACTATGGCTGCTGTTCAGTATCTCTCAGTGCAGGCACCTGTACACTGACTTCCAAGGAAATCTTTGGCCTTTTATGAACACTAGCAGGTGTGACTAGGGCACTGCAGTGAACTTTTTCAGACAGTGTATCTCGGTAAGTTGAACCCGGTGGCAACTATCCTTATTCAGATAGTATCTTCATGCCACTGCATCCATGCCACTGGCCATAGTGGGCTTACTCTTTTATGAAAGACGGATGAGTTTCTAATGAGTGTGCAAGATGTTCTGCATGCATCCACACACAGGACCTCAGTTTATAGTCTCATCTGGACTTGCACAAGAACAGAGTCAGTGCCAGTCTTCATTCCAAGGGGAAAAATCCCTTTGAACAAACATCTCAGCAGACACTCGACCCTGTGTCCATGGTTACCTTCTGATCATAAGTTCAGAGCTCTAACCGCAATGTCTTCCCACCTCATTCTTAAGATCATGCCGACAGAAAGACACAAAGGCAAAAACAATCATTAAAAAACCTAGCTATCTGCAACCTATCGAACACAGCAATAAAAGGGAAAGAAAAAGCAAGCCTTAACCATTATGAGAAATCTTCACACAAACACACACGTACACACACACACAAAGAAAAAAGACGTACACGAAACACTGAAGCCTATACTGTGAGTTTTGCAAAGACAAAAAACAGCTAAGCCAGCACATGACTTTTGCAAAGACAGAAAACACTGAAGCATATACTATGATTTTTGCAAAGACAGAAAACAGCAAAGTCAGCACATGACTTTTGCAAAGATAGAAAAAAAGTTAAGCTCATACTTTAACTTCCAGCACATGACTTTTGCAAAGAGAGCAAAATGCAAAGCCAGCACATGACTTTTGCAAACACAGCAAATACTTCAGCCAGCTATATAAAACAGCTAAGCCAGCACCTGACTTTCGCAAAGAAAGAAAACAACTAAGCCAGCACATGACTTTTGCAAAGATAGAAAACAAGCCCATACTATGGCTTTTGCAAAGATAGAAAAGACTTAAGCCGACACTATGACTTTTGCAAAGACAGAAAAATGCAACGCCAGCACATGACTTTTGCAAGAACAGTAACTAATAGCAAAGTGAAGGGAAAAGAACACAGCGCGGTGTTGTACTGTGCTATACTGTACTGTGCTGTACTGTAATGTGCTGTACTGTAATGTGCTGTACTGTAATGATCTGTACTGTACTGTGCTGTACTGTACTGACCTTGTCCCCTCTCCACCAGGTGACGTCAGCCTCAGGGTCAGAGACGTCACACTCCATCAAGGCCTTCTCCCTCTCCACAGCCTCCACATCGTCCAGCATCTTCATGAACTCCCATTCAGGCTCTGGGGGAGGTGCACATAGGACAAACATACAGAGAGAGAAAGAGAGAGGGAGGGGGAGAGAGAAAGAGAGGAGAGGGAGAGAGGGGGAGGGAGAGAGAAAGGGAGAGGGAAGGAGGGAGGGAGAGAGGAAGGTAGGGAGGGAGCGAGGGAGGGAGAGAGAGAGAGTGTGAGAGAGAAGGGTTGGGGGAAACATCATAATTATCATTTTATTCAATACAAGCAGAAACATCTACTCTCAATCTCATGCACACACAAACTTGCCCACACTTTACCATAAACATGTGCCGACACACGCACACACACACACATACGGACACACACACACACCTAGCACAAGCATGTGAATACACATAATATGCACATGCATACACGCACATGCCATGCGCACACACACACACGCGCACACATGTACATACACACACACATGCACGCACGCATGCACACACCGACCATAATGATGAATCTTCCTGTGTTTACAAATTTATCCGTATGTAAAGATAACAGTGACAGTGATGGCATTGCACATGCAAGATGTGTGTGTGTATGTGTGTGTGTGTACGTGTGCGCGTGTATGTGTGAACGTGAGTGAGTATGAGTGTGTGTGTGTGTGTGGGGGGGGGGGGGGGGGGGGGGGGGGGGGGGGGGGGGGGGGGGGGGGGGGGGGGGGGGGACACGCGCGAACATGCATAGGCTACGTGTGTGTGTATTCACGAGCATGCATGTGTGTGAGAGCATGTTTGTGTGTATGTGTGTGCGCGTGCATGCATGCACATGTGTAGTGTGTGAGCATGTACATAATAATTATTCTGTGTGTTCCTCGCCTACCTCCCACTCTGACTTTGGCCGTTGTGGTGGCGTTGCCGCATTTACAGGTGTACTCCGCCTCGTCGTCTGGGTCGGCATTGAGGATGCGCAGAATGCAGCGGTTCTCTCGGCGCTGGATCTCATACTTGCCAGGAATGTACTGAAACCAGACACACAGAGAAGGACAATGTCATACTGAACATAATTGCCAGGAGTGTACTGAAACCAGACACACAGAGAAGGACAATGTCATAACTGAACATACTTGCCAGGAGTGTACTGAAACCAGACACACAGAGAAGGACAATGTCATACTGAAAATACTTGCCAGGAGTGTACTGAAACCAGACCCACACTGAAGAACAATGTCATACTGAAAATACTTGCTAGAATTGTACTGAAACCAGACCAGACCCACACTGAAGAACAATGTCACACAGAAAATACTTGCCAGGAGTGTACTGAAACCATAGCAGACACCCAGTGAAGGACATTGTCATACTGAACATACTAGCCAGACGCACTGAAGAACAATGTCAAACTGAAGCACAATGTCAAACTGAAAAAAGCAAACTTTACAGGTGTGTACTGAAGCAAACCAAACACACTGAAAAACAATGTCATACTGAAGCACAATGTCAAACTGAAGTGCAACATCAAATTGAAAATATCTGCCAGGAGTATACTGAAACCAGACACATTGAAGTACAATGTCAAACAGAAGAACAATGTCAAACAGAAGAACAATGTCAAACAGAAGAACAATGTTAAACAGAAGAACAATGTCAAACTGGAGAACAATGTCAAACAGAAGAACAATGTCAAACTGGAGAACAATGTCAAACAGAAGAACAAAACTAAAGAACAATGTCAGACTGAAGTACAATGTCAAACTGAAGTACAATGTCAAACTAAAGTACAATGTCCAATTGAAGAACAATGTCAGTATCCCATGAATTCAAGTCGAGAACAACTGTAATGTGATTTCAATATTAGGGAGGAACAACTCCCAGTCATTTTGAAAGAATGCACAGAAGCTAGCAAGAAGACTTTAGTTCTTAAACCAGCCTGTCTAACATCACTTTCTATTGACTTAAGATCTTTTATTTAGATTTTTCCAGAAGACTTTAGATCTTAAGCCAGAAGACTTTAGATCTTATGCCAGAAGACTTAAGATCTTAAGCCAGAAGACTTTAGATCTTAAGCCAGAAGACCCAGATCTTAATCCAGAAGATCCCAGATCTTAAGCCAAAGGATCCCAAATCTTAAGCCAGAAGATTTTAGATCTTAAGCCAGAACACTTAAGATCTTAATCAAGAAGATCCCAGATATTAAGCCACAAGATTTTTAGATCTTAAGCCAGAAGACTTTAGATCTTAATCCATAAGACTTTACATCTTAAGCCAGAAGACTTTAGATCTTAAGCCAGAAGACTTTACATCTTAACCCAGAAGACTTTAGATCTTAAGCCAGAAGACTTTACATCTTAACCCAGAAGACTTTACATCTTAAGCCAGAAGACTTTACATCTTAATCAGAACAGCCCAGATCTTAAGCCAGAAAGTTAACTTTCCAACTTTCCCAGGCTCATTATTATGTAGCATGCTTGATAAGAGAACAAGTGAGGCTCCAAGGCTTAGATAAATATCTTATATATATATAAATCTAGTCAGTTTCTCAGCATCACTTAATTGGAATTCTAACAAGCAATCTAATATATAATATATATATATAATATATATAAAATATATATATATATAAAGAGAGATAGAGAGAGAGAGAGAGAGAGAGAGAGAGAGAGAGAGAGACAGAGACAGACAGAGAGACAGATAGGTGGGGAGGATGGCAAAAAGAGACTTTCAGTGTGTGTTTATGTTCAGTTATGATTTAAACTGTTGCAAAAACAACAAACAAACAAAAACCCACATTTGACAGAACCTATGTACTCAGACAAGCAACAGTATCATCAACAGCAACAACAATACCAACAACAACCACAAAAACTATGCATTTAAAGAATATACAAACAACACTAAAACCAAACTGTTGGGATGGGGGAAAAACACCCAAGATTATAACAAAAATGATTCTGAAAATATGTACACAAACAAAACTGAAACGTTAACAAAAACAACAACAAAACCGACTAAAAACAATAACAAATCTAACAACAAGCCTTCTAGGTGCTTATATCATGTGTGTGTGTGTGTGTGTGTGTGTGTGTGTGTGTGTGTGTGTGTGTGTTGTGTGTGTGTGCGTGCGTGCGTGCGTGCGTGCGTGCGCGCGCGCGCGCGCGCGTGCGTGCTGTTGTTGTTGTTGTCTTCAATTTAAAGTCTGTTCACTCTAAGTGATATTGCGTGCGTGCGTGCGTGCGTGCGTGCGTGCGCGCGCGCGCGCGAATATTTGAATCTGTTAAAACTTGAATATGTATTATGTAAGAATTGGTTGAACGAAAGCGCTTTGACTTTTTCTTAGGAGATATAGCGCTATATAAATTCCATTGAATGGAATTTAATAATGATACTGATGATAATACATTTATTATCATTATTATTATTACTTTTAATTTTCAAACACCAATACTAAAGTTATACGGGAAGATTTTTTCCCCCCTCACCTAGCCGCTCATAAGCTTAAATACCGTAAATCAGAAGTGACATGGCTGGTCAAAGCCTTTCACTCTTGTTTTCTTGTCAATGTAATGCCTTACACGTGGGTGAAAAGATTGTGCCCTTTCACATTCACAAAGGATACAGTTTACGTTGAATGCCTATATTATACACGCTACCCCTTACACAAGTTCCACATTTATCAAAGGTAACTCATCCGTGTCTACTGACTGAGTGAGAGAGAGAGAGAGAGAGAGAGAGAGAGAGAGAGAGAGAGAGAGAGAGAGAGAGAGCGAGCAACTTCTTTTATTTTGAGAATAATGAATAAACGCTCATGTGGTGGGTTTTTTACACCTAGTCCCCGCCTTTTATCAGGGATAGCATCATAATAGAAACAAACAGCAGTGCAAAAAACAACCAAACAGGTCAACAATAATAACAAGACGCAGAAAAACAACATCCAACAGAGAAAAAAAAAGTACAGCGAGAGAGAGAACTCAAAATGCTCTCTCTCTATCCATATATATATATGTGTGTGTGTGTGTGTGTGTGTGTGTATAAATATATATAATTTATATACACCCCCCCTTTTTCTCTTTAATTGCATTTAAGCATGTACACTACAATTATTAATTGAACTGACATATGAATATATAACTGATAGTAATACGATTTTTTTATCATATTCAAAAACAAATAAAAACCTTTCACGAATTCAGCAACACCCCTCATCCCCCCCATCCCCCTTCCTGCCTCTCACCCCCCCCCCCCCCCCCCCCCCCCCCAACACACACACAAAGAGAGGGGCAGTTGAACTGTAGCCATACACATCTAAACGCGTTCTTACTGCATAATATAATATGAAATTCTCTGAGCTGCACTGGGCCTGTTAGGACAGACAACGTCCCACCACCCCAAAACCGCCACAACATAGGCCTAGCATAGAATGGCGAAACCCGTAGAAAGGTAGGAAGATTTCAGGCGAAGAAAGGAGAAGGCACTAGGGGTGAAAGGAAGGGAGGGGGAAATCTAGCCTAGCCTATAGGCCCAACAGTAGTGATCTAGCCTGTGGGTGTCAATGGGCCGGCTGAATGGTTTCTTTGTTCGGGACATTTCTTCTGGCACAGCTGTGTCATACATTTCTGGCTTACTGTTGATCACTGGCCCTGCTTGTAGTTCAAAGCCTGGCTGTTATATTTGTGTACATGCTCTGCAGCGTGTTAGGCCTAAAGGGTGGAGCACTAAACTGACAAGGGAGTGGAGGGAATGGGCAGCATTTAAAGTTAGAAACGGAATTACACGTCAGGGTTTTTGGAGCTAAAAAAATGATGAGACTGGTAGGATATCAAAGGAGTGGAGGGAATGGGCAGCATTTAAAAGTTAGAGTTTGGACTGTACTCTAAACTGAAGAACTAACTAACTGTACTCAGTGCTATTGTTTTTCTATTACAACTCCTGCGTTGTCTTAACTTTCGACAAAATTATGAAGAAAACTAATCACATTAATTCAGCCCCAATATGGTTGGCTGGGCTATAAACATGAACATTGAATTGGATTGAATAACTTTAATTATTCTTACTTTTATGCATGCTCATAGATCTATTTGTGTTCGACTGGCTTTTTTTTTAAACCGAAACTTTACAGATTTAAAGTCAGAAAGTGTTCTCTTCAGGGATTTTTTGTGCTCTCAAAAGTTGATTTTAAAGCTTAAGGAGGGCCTTTTTGTACAAACGGCATGAATTCAGCAATTAAATACACTGCAGAAAATATGTCAACCTGCTTAGATCTGTCTTATACATGGATTCAGCCTTTGAATACGTACATTGATAGCTATTCAGCCTGCATTGATCTGTCTTCTACATTGTCCATGTGACCAGGAAAGTCAGTGATAGGATTGCTAAGTTTCATCCAAGTCTTCAGAAGCAGCTGGATCAGAACTTTGAATAAAGTGCTTGGTACACAACAGTGATTACCATGTCTGCTTATCATCAGTAATGAAATATTGGTATATAACTAACTTAGGTAAAGAAACTGGTGGCCTTTTAGGACAGTGAATTTGGATCAAACAAATCCATTGCTCAAAATACACAGGTCTGCAGGGATGAGATGAGGACTTCCGGACAAGTTGGCACAGACATTCGATGAGGAAAATGACTGACGACTAGATCTATGTATTAAAGGTTTTTCAAGGACTAACGTCCAGATGTAAGTGTTAAAAAATTATTTAAAATTATCAAGAGGGCTGCAGGGTATACAGTCCATTTATTAACAGCCTTCTTTCTGAAACGGTTATCATTATAATCATACATCCCAAACCTACATCAGTCCTGGGCTCTTCTCAGTGAAAAATCGGAAAATTAATTCTGACTTCAGGCTGGTTTAATGAAAACGTTCAGTCTGTATGTAAAGGAGAGACTGAACTACTAAAGGCCTATACCACCACTTCAGTTTCATATCACTTTAGGCAAAGCGGCATGGCAAGGTAGGATTTAAAAAATTCTTTTTTTTTTAATTCCACATATGCTGCTTGGTTGGGGGTGGGGGAAGATCTCGAGTGTTTAGTTTGCCATTGTCAATAGGGAGAGTTCACCCCCACGTCAGTTAAATGGGGACAATTGGACAATGTATAAGTGCTTTCATCACTGTTTGTTAACGACCCACCCGCCTATCGATCATTCTTGCGGCGCTCGCTCTTGAATGTGCTTAGAATATATCGTCTTCCATCGATGACTGGCCACCTATGTGTGTGTGTGTGTGTGCGTGCGTGTGTACGTGTGTTTGAGAGAGAGAGAGAGAGAGAGAGAGACGGACGGAAAGCTAGTTGTCAGTACAGTTTACACAAACGTGCAGACGGGAAAGAAGGGAGGAACTGGGGTAGTGAAGCCGACGTTTCTATGCGGCACACCCCACCGTCTCAACCAAACACCCAGGATTCAAAGTATAAACAACCTATCACCGTCAATCGATACGCCTCCTCCACCCCTTCCCTCCCTCCCTCCCTCCCATTTTGCCTTTCTCTGTTCCTTCACCTAGCAATATCCTCTGTATGCTACCTGGCCTGAAAAATCTTCTCTCCTTTCTTTACAGTGGTAGTCAAGTCCTGTGTGGTTCCCTTTGATTTCTCTTCGGGATTTGCAGATCAAATCGCTCTGTGAAAATGGCCAGTTCTAAGTCTTCCTTCTCATAGGGATTTCTGGTCTTTATGTTGGCTTTGTAATTATCTGGTGGATTGTTTTAGGGCTGCAGG
This sequence comes from Rapana venosa, assembly GCA_028751875.1. Classification (NCBI taxonomy): domain Eukaryota; kingdom Metazoa; phylum Mollusca; class Gastropoda; order Neogastropoda; family Muricidae; genus Rapana; species Rapana venosa. The sequence continues at coordinate 53,890,255 of CM054148.1, read as the reverse complement.
CAGCTTGTCTACAAGGTTGTGTGAAAATATAATTATGTCTGTCAACTGTGAAAGAATTTGAAAGTAACACTAGTGGCTGTATACTGGTGATTATAGGTTGTGTGTGTGACTGTGTATGATACAGAACATCGCTATAGGGATGATACCTGTGTATGCATGGAACAGAACGTTATTTGAATGAATAATTGGTTTACAATGGTTGCAAGTTTGATCAGAAAATCAAAAACAGACGAACGCGCTTTCATGGATTACAGAAAAAAAAATGTTAGCTAACAAACCATTGCTCTGTGATGAAGGTTGACATTGGTGACACACTGAATTTCCTTATCCAGGGAGGTAAAAATGTGACATTCTGTTTTCAGGATCATATATCCATGCCTTGCCACTGAAGATATCAGATAAAATGTTAAAGATCAATGTCCTAAACTAACTGAAATGGCATGATATGTGATTGATCCGACTTTCCATTTCATCACTAACACTGATGATGAATTCCTGACACCAGTGTGAGAAGTGAACAAAGGCCAGTGGGTGAAGCCCACCAGGACGGGTGACAGTACTGACACAGATCGGGAGAGAGGTGAGGGAGGAGTAAGCAGCCATGAATGCCATGTACCACCAACAGCCCGTACTGGATGGCTGGGGCAACAGCGGACCCTTCTATGACCACAGGGTGAGTTATACACACTGTGAGTGACAGACACAGTCCCTTTCATGGTAGGCCTACCCTACCACCTTCCTGCATGGCCCGGTTTTGCATTGTGACATCAGGCAGCAAGTAGAATCATTTCATGGTACATTTTGCAATCTATGTTATGGGTTCAATAAGTATACAACATAATTATGATTTACTCATTTCTGATCTCAGCATGAAAAATAAACCTACTATTTAGTACTAATTTTTAATTGTGCCTTCTTTTTTTTAAATCTTGTTTTCCTTTCTTGAGGGGGGGGGGTTCTTAAGTGCCTCTATTCGCACACAGTTCAACTTGATCCCCATCATATCTGAATACAGTCACACCCAGGTTCTTTTCACCTGAGGGAATAACCTAGTGGTTAGAACATTGCGCTCAAAATCTGACAACCCGGGTTTGATTCCCTTTCAAGGGGGATATTTTCCCCTGGAGTTAACTAACATCAGTGCAGACTCCACTCTCCCCTAAAGTCCTTCGGATGAGACTATAAACCGAGGCCCCGTGTGCAAACGTACGCAGAACATCTTGCACACACACCACACACACACGTTAAAATCCTGTTCCACTTTTCGTAAGAGTAGGCCATTGTGTGCCGTGGGAACAGATGAAAATTTACAAAACCGCATACACACGGGGACTAGATGTAAAAAGCACATAAAAGTTTATTCCATTATCTTATACAAGAATTAAAAAAAATTAAAAATAAATGTTCAAGAAACGAAATACACAGGGTTTAGGCTGGGCCACTGTGAGGCCATGGACTAAAAGAGAACCTGCACTGTCTGCTGTTGGGTCGTTGTTCCAAGCCTGTTTGATCTGATTGCTATTTATAAACAAGACACCACAACAAAACAACCCACTTATGACATTGGTTTTATAGTTTAATGTGTCCAGGATGCAACGATAATTCAGTCATGTTGTCAGATTTGGTAAGTAAATATCCAAAAATAAAATGGATACAAGTGGGAGTTGTCATTATGTCCCATTGATTTTAATTCAATGCTGCACGAATGAAGTTAGCAGACTGGGATACACAAATATGAATAAAAAAAAATCCATAATGAATAGATCTACATTTTTCTACTTTACTTCCTGCTCAGACTTGATGACCATAAGCATTCAGATTGTCAACAATATGGTGAATATCTCCTCTTAAAAATATTGATGCTTAATTAAGTTTTGTTCTTTTCCAGTTCATGGGGTATGACCGTGCCCCTTATGGAAGCCTGTATCTGCCTGCAAAGCCAGTGGGTCCCTACCTAGACAGCCAAGAATCAGAGTCCCTTGATGAAGCTATGCCTAGGGATCTACCAGACAATGGGATGATGTCATATGACAGCTTTACTTCTGATGATGATGATGATGATGACAACAATGTTGCAGAGGATGTTCTAGATGTTTATCATCGCGTGGGTCTTCAGAAGGTAAGGACGGCTGCTTTCATGGAAAGGTCTCCACAAACTTAGTCTCTTTCTTTGTTCAGTGTACAGTCACGTTTTTCTTATGATTTTTTCCCCATCTCTTATTATTGGTATCATCTGTTAGTTGTGTTTTATCAAATCATGGGCATTGTCTATTGATATGAATTTTCTTCATTCATTTTTTTTCATCTGAAATTTTACAGTCTGTTTACATTTTCCTTTTTAAATTACACACTAAAGCTTTATTTTTTATTTTTATTTTTTATATCGAGGATAATGGAATAAGTACTCATGTGCTTATTTACATCCAGTTCCCGTGTATGTGCGGTTTTGTAAATTCTGTCATCTGTTCCCACTGGCACACAATGGCCTACTCTTACAAAAAGCGGAACAGGATTTAACGTGTGCGTGCACAAGATGTTCTGCGTGCATTCGCACATGAGGCCTCCGTTTATAGTCTCATCCGAAGGACTTTTGGGGAGAGTGGAGTCTGTACTGATGTTAACTCCAGAGGAAAATATCCCCTTGAACGGCAATCGAACCCGGGTTGTCAGATTGCAAGCACAATGTTCTAACCACTAGGCTATCCCTAGTAATGTATCTAAAGGTCACATACAATATGTATATACCTAAGAAAATATCTTTTTTTTAATATCATATTTAAGTCTTGTAACAAACCAGTTTTTCCTCTGTTTTCCTTTGTTGCTCAGAAACCAATGATGGTGGGGTATGTAATTAGTATCATAGTACTGTGAATGCTCACCAGGAATAATATTTCAGGGAAATGAATTTAAAATTGATTTGTAGAAAAGAACAAAATGTTATCTTGAGGAAATGAAAGACTATATCACATTCCACATATTTATGGAGTAAGAGTAACCATGTATGAGCCAGATAGGTGGGGATGGGGTCGACAATATTTGAGCAGTAATGTTACTGGATTGCCAGGCCTGGCGATTTCCATTCCATCCACTATTATTATGGCCTTAGAGTTAATGAATTAAAGAGAGGTGATCTGTCAAGAATAATTTATAATCTTTAACAATCTGAAAAACAATGTGACATGGATATGCACATGGGTGCTTGAAATTGAAAGAGAGGGTGTACATGTCAATTCTACTATTGCGTTTCTTCCTGCAAAACTGTTTATCAACTGTAATGAAAACTGAGTACTCTTGCTAAGACATAAGCAACCGAGTAGTCTTCCTTGGACAAAAGCAACAGTCGTCTAAGTCTTCCTTGGACAAAAGCAACAGAGCCGTCTTCCTTTGACAAAAGCAACAGTTGTCTAAGTCTTCCTTTGACAAAAGCAACAGTTGTCTAAGTCTTCCTTTGACAAAAGCAACAGTTGTCTAAGTCTTCCTTTGACAAAAGCAACAGTCGTCTAAGTCTTCCTTTGACAAAAGCAACAGAGCTGTCTTCCTTTGACAAAAGCAACAGTCGTCTAAAGTCTTCCTTTGACAACAGAGCTGTCTTCCTTTGGTGAAGCGCTTCGATTTGTTTGTTTTTTTACAAGATTCAACGCTATATAAATTTCATACATTATTATTACTATTATCACTAAAGCAACAGAAAAGTCTAAGTCTTCCTTTGACTAAAGCAACAGAGTAGTCTTCCTTTGACAAAAGCAACAGTCGTCTAAAGTCTTCCTTTGACAAAAGCAACAGTCATCTAAGTCTTCCTTTGACAAAAACAACAGTCATCTAAGTCTTCCTTTGACAAAAGCAACAGAGTAGTCTTCCTTTGACTAAAGCAACAGAGCCGTCTTCCTTTGACAAAAGCAACAGTTGTCTAAGTCTTCCTTTGACAAAAGCAACAGTCATCTAAGTCTTCCTTTGACAAAAGCAACAGAGTAGTCTTCCTTTGACTAAAGCAACAGAGAAGTCTAAGACTTGCTTTGACAAAAGCAACAGAGCCATCTTCCTTTGACTAAAGCAACAGAGTAGTCTAAGACTTGCTTTGACAAAAGCAACTGAGTCATTTGCTATGGCAAGAGCTATGAGCGCAACTAACTGTGTGACACTACTGCTGCAGATTGTGGGCAAGCAGCTGGCGATATGGTGTCACCGGGCACCTGACACCCTGGCCATCTTCACCCCGATACCTGGAGACAACCTGCAGACAGCTGTCAGCTTCGCCCGCTCCAGCCTGCAGTGTGACCCCTCAGAAGACCGCATTTTGATTCTGCCCCCAGGACAGAAGAAGCCTGTGGATGCCTCCTTGCTGCAAGTCGTTCTGCCAGGTTGGTTTCTGCTGCAAGATGTCTTGCTTTGTCTCCTCCCTTTGTGCGTAGAAAAAGGTTTGCACACACAGGGCTACACAATGGTGGCACATGCTCTCATGACTGCTCCCATAACCTATGTGGTCGTTGGGGAGCAAAGTGTCAGAGACCTTGGCTACTCTAAGGGCCATCGTATTGACAGTGACGCCCATCTCCTCTCCCTCGCTGCTTTACCCTCCTTGACCCTAAAGATGTCAGGTCCCCATTTACAGCTGGGTTAACTGGGGGATTGTACTGAAGCCAAGGTGCATGAAGTCACCCATCCAAAAGGTAACAATGCTCAATGTTGCTTAACCTTAGTTTGGGGAGGACGAGTGCTCTGGCCACTGAGCTGTCCCGTCCCCACGTGTGTACTCCATGCCAAAGACTATGAGAATGTACTTTTATTTACGTAGCATTATTATATTCACCACAAATTTCTTTGCTTTCAGTTTAAGGATGGTCTTCCTGAGAGCATGTGTCACCATTGTATAGCTCTGTCTTTTGTCTTGGGTTTTGGTCTTCTGTGTTTGTTTTCCTAAAGATTGTAATTTTTAATAAAATGTGTTCTTGTTCAGTTGACAAGTATACTAGAAAAGTTAGTAAAGCAAGCTCTCTCTTGGTGCGTGAATGTGTGTGTGTATACACTTTAGCCCCCCACCTCCCGCCAATCTCTCTCCTTCTCTTCTTCATCTGTGTTACATGCATCACTATCTGGGCCTCTTTAGGAGGAAAAAAGTAGTGTAGTTTCTGATAAATCATCATCCCCATAAAGTCACACATTAATACATTCTACAGTCCCAAAATGTGATCTTTTCCCTCTAAAGGCTGATGATATCACTGAGCCAGACAGCAGAGTTCTTCACAACACTGTCAGTCCACTTTAATACGACCCAGAACGTAGAAGAAGTAGTAGAAGCAGAAGTTCGTCCTGTCCAATTCTCTTGAAGCAGAACTTGTCCTGTCCAGTTCTCTTGAAGCAGAAGTCGTCCTTGTCCAGTTCTCTTGAAGCAGAAGTCGTCCTTTCCAATTCTCTTGAAGCAGAAGTCGTCCTTTCCAGTTCTCTTGAAGCAGAAGTCGTCCTTTCCAGTTCTCTTGAAGCAGAAGTCGTCCTTTCCAATTCTCTTGAAGCAGAAGTCGTCCTGTCCAATTCTCTTGAAGCAGAAGTTGTCCTGTCCAATTCTCATGAAGCAGAAGTTGTCCTGTCCACTTCCCATGAAGCAGAAGTTGTCCTGTCCAATTCTCATGAAGCAGAAGTTGTCCTGTCCAATTCTCATGAAGCAAAAATTGTGCTGTCCAATTCTCATGAAGCAGAAGTTGTCCTGTCCAATTCTCATGAAGCAAAAATTGTGCTGTCCAATTCTCATGAAGCAAAAATTTGTCCTGTCCAATTCTCATGAAGCAGAAGTTGTCCTGTCCAATTCTCATGAAGCAGAAATTGTGCTGTCCAATTTTCATGAAGCAGAAATTGTGCTGTCCAGTTCTCACAAAGCTGTTCCTCTGTTTACCAGGCAGTTCCATGCTGGTGGTTCCACAAATCGAGTATGTGGTCACCCTGGAGGTGTCTCAGCTGAAGATCAAGCTTCAGATGGTGGTCAGCGTCACCATGACCGTACGGCAGGTCAAGGTCGCTCTTCAGAAATCCCGGGGATTCCCTGCCAACCGCATTGACCTCCTCTTCCAAGACCAGCCCATGGAGAACCAGCGCCACCTCTTTGATTACCACGTCAAACAGGGCTCCACACTCTTCGTCATGCTTCACTTACTCTATGATATACGCGTCACAGTAAGTCACTTTGTTTGCCTCTGTTTCCTCTGTGATGGTCATTCTCAATAAAACTGTTTTTATTTTGGCTGGCGCTGAAGCCTGTTGTTTCAAGCAACGCAGTTGGAGTTGATAGCGGGTGAGAATAACCGCAAGGCTGCGTGTTGAAAGCATATGATAAAGAACCAGTCTACTGATCTAGTCAAACCTGTACATACTCTGACCTGAATGACTGAGCTGGCTCCTCACTCTGAGGACCATTTTTAAGGCAGTTAACAAAAAAATTATTCCTTATTTCTTTATTTTGAGGATGATGGAAAAAGCGCTCATGTGCTTTTGTACATCCAATTTTGTAACTGTTATCCATTCCCACAGGCACACAATGGCCTACTCTTCCAAAAGGCAGAACAAGATGTTCTAGTGTGTACACACACTGGACCTCAGTTTCTGGTCTCATCTGAAGGATTTGGGAGGGGGGGGAGTGGAGTCAGCAATAATGATAACTCCAGGAGGAAAGAAATCCCGTGGAACAGGATTCAAACCCTGTCAACAGATCACGAGCGCAATGACATGCCTTCTGATTTGAATCTTGATCTTCAATCTAGAGTGGCACACTCTAGCACACATTGGGAATGAAAATTTCTGAGAAGATCAATGTGAGTTGTACTGTGTTCTACTGGTCCTATCATTCCAAAGCATAATTATTCTGGAATGCATACTGTAAAGTGAAGAAATGAAACCATCTTTTCCGAAATGAAAGTGCCCCCCCCCCCCCCCCCCCCCTGCGCAAACACGACTGAAAACAATGTCAATAGCTTCCTGACTATTCCAGTTTGGTTATCTGCAGTGAAGAGAAAAAACCCACCAGAAAGCACTGCTAGGACTTCATGTGAGAATTAGAAGCCATTAGACATTTTCACAGAACCCTTTTCAGAAAATTCCAAAAGTAAAAAACACAAAAACCCTGCTCTGCACAAGTAACTATGTGTTGTACATTTTCTACACGTATTTCAACACTAACAGCACCCAAGTATTTCAACACTAACAGCACGCAAACACTGGAGTCAACCTTCACACCAGCATTCCCTCTTTCACTCTGCTTGTCACAGGTGGAGACGTTCTGGGGGGTGAACTACAAGGTCTACGTGGACCCCTGCATGACCACGGCCAACCTCCTGGACATCGTGCTCCGTCGCACCATCAGCCCCCAGGCTGGAGACGTCACCGTCTTCTTCCACCTCATCCTGCCACACCATGCCCTGGTCATGTTCAGTGAAAACGGCACACCCATGAAGTGGAACGCTTGCCTGGGGCTGTACGGATGTTCCAACAGAGCCACCTTCAATCTCTCCACCATTGCCCTGGCTCACCAGATGAGCCTCCAGACTGTTCCTGTCGTCATGCCCGGAGACAAGGTCCACAACTTTCGCATCTCCAAGTTCGACTACTGGTCAGTGCTTGCACTCAAGCTACATGGGCTTCTGGGCCACCCTGTCAACCTCATGCGTCTGTTCCAAGGCAGGCAGGAGCTGGACCTGGCCCACGCTGCAGGCTCCATCGCACACAAGGCATCTCGTGTGCACCTGGACATGTCCCTCCTCAAGTCAGACGTCGATGTGTACGGTGGAGTTTACCTGACCTTCAGGTTGGGCAGAGATGTGGAGGAGGAGTTGATTTTGTCCCCAGCCAGGACAGTCAAGTCGGTGAAGATCATGCTGGAAGAGCTGGGAATACCGAACGCCACAGTGTATGATCTCTTTGCGGATGGTGTTCAGCTCCCTGAGCATGGTCGTATTGGGGATGTGATAGAGCAGCACAAGAAACCCATTCACCTCAAGCTGAGACACTATCCTGTGTTTGTGCATGCTCCCAAAAATGTCATCTACAAGATGAACGCCCATGCCCAGGAGTCCCTCAAGGTGTTCAAGGGCCGAGTGGAGATGAAGACGGGTTTGTCTTACAAAGACTACTTCATGCTGATGGCAGGCTTGCCCGTGGCTGACAATGAGTCCAAGCCTGTTTTTCAGTCATCTCTTGCCATTGGCACCTCCGTCTTTCTCATGGCTCTCCAGAATCGACAGACCTTCTTTGTGGTGTGGGATGACTGGCTGGTCAAACTGAGACTGCCCTTCCATCCACAGCCCTCGGAGATCAAGGATATCCTCCTGAAGGACCGCAACATTCCTGAGGGGAGTCTGGCCTCTGTAGGCAACTTTCTGCAGTGGTACTTCACCATGAAGTCCACCAAAAAGGATCTGCTGTACAGCTACATCAAGCAGACTAACCATGTGCTGCAAGGTAAATGTCTATGTTTCTCTCCAGAGTGTTCTTAGTATTAGATCATCAGAAGCAAAAAACCTCTAGAATGTTAAAATCAGAACAAAACACATAAAAGTTTTAAAAAGACAAAACAGAAAGGCATAATTTAAAATTGCACAAGAGAACACTTGAAATACATATGCCAGAAATTAATATTCCATAGACTTAAACTTCTTTACTATAATGAATGTTAAAAAAAAGTCAGTTTGTCTCTGTCAAGTTACAACAGATATATCCAGACACAACCTTGGGAAATGTGTTCTACAAATAATGTTGCTGACATTGTTCTCATGTCCACACAGTTTAAGTTAACAGGGGAAGGACAGTGGTAATGACCACTCATTTTATATTGCCTCTGATATTGCTGCCATCTTTCTGTTGATAAGTTGGGTACAGGGTATGTGGTCATACTTGAGACAACTTGTTCTCAAGCTTCAGGCTTCTCTCCATTCATCACCACAGAGTTAATATGAAGCCCTTGATTCACATGACACACATATAACTCTGTGTGATATTACTATTATAAGTTCTTAAGGAGGGAAAAATGGCTACTTCTGTTTCTTGAGTTTTAAAGAGAAAGAAGACTTGGACTGAAAACAATGCTTTCTCCTTTGCATTTTGTTACAGTTTGATAAACTACTTTTTATTGAGCTTGACTATATTTTAAACTTAGCATCTGCCTGTAACAAAATTGAGCTTGACTATATTCTAAACTTATCATCTGCCTGAAACAATCTACAGGACTCAAAAAGCTGCTAACAAAACCCCTAGATTAGCAGATTTACTTATGCTAGTTTTAGCTGCATGTTATATCAACACCAGGCTGGAATAAGGAAAGGGGAAAAGTGGGTTTTACTGATAAACGCTTTACACTGGTCAAGTACAAGATGGCAATTCATTGCCACAGTTATGAGAATGCCAGATGAAACAGTCTTTATTTAAGTGGCAATATACATATAAAGGTATATGTAAAAATTTTGTTTTCATGTAGAGCAGAGGGCAATACTGCAGGATGAGAGTGGGGTGATGATATAGGACTGAAAAAAAAATTATAAAGCAGATTGTGAAAGCTTAGAAGTTTAAAAAAATACAAAATAAATGATAACTCATACCTTTTTTAAAATACAAAATAAATGATAACTCATACCTTTTTTATGATGATTCAAATTGATTCTCTCAACATTGGTGATAGTTATTGTCTGCATCTGTTGCTCTGATGTTACTCTGATCAGGTGGCACTTTTGCCTTCAGTTTTTAATCTTAAGTCAAAAGATTCTTTTGATATGTACATTTTCTCAAAGATCAAGTTTTTGCTAGGAAAAGCTGGACTAACTGAAGTTGAGAAAAACAGCCTCATGTAAAAAGAAAAGTCAAAGTGACTTCAGACTTCTATGATGATATCAATGGGTATAATACTATAGTCTGATGATATACAGTGACCAGTGAGTGTATGCTGGGGTGTCCAGGAGGAACTTCCCCCTCTTATAAACATCAACACTGGATTGGATTGGATTGGAACTTCCCACTGGTAGTTAATTTGGTACTGACTCTATTCTCCACCAAATCCTTCAGATATGATATAAACTAAGATCTTCTGTATGAACACATGCAGAATATCCGACACACAAGTTAAAACCCCAACAGCCTTTCATTTGAGAGTAAACCACACAGCTGTCAGTTTCCCCCACTTTCAGCTGCTCTCAGCTGCTATTCGTCCCATCCCATCCCAGCCCAGCCCAGCTGGTGCTGATAATAGCAGGAAGTGACCCCCACACTTGAACTTGGTAAAAGGAAGGGGCGTGCTAAATTTAGCACTCTTGACTAAGTGATGTTGGCCAAGAAGGTGGATGACAGGAGCACCCCCAGGAGTGCTACCTGCTAGCCCTGGAGAGGGATATATGGGCTCCACCACCAGGTCCAGCCTGCTTAGGACACACTGCCTGCAGAATGTCAGTGTGGTGACGCCCCAACAGCTCTCCAAGGATAAAGGAGGGAATCCTGTTTGGTGCATGTTGATCATGTGCATTTCTTTTTAATGTTGACACATCTGCATACTTTTTAGGTGGGATGATTATTTCTGTAATTTTTCCATGAAGAAAATATGACACAGCCAGAAAGGCATGCTACATGCGGGCAGATGTGTTAATCATCTACAATCCATACCAAACTGACAAAAGAACTTAAGTACCGTACAATATTCATAAAATGAATGCTGGTAACATCTCTTCTTCATTTTTGTTTGTTTGTCAGATGTAACTTTTCTATTTTATGTAATATGTAAATCATCTCACTGTTCTATGGTCTTATTTTATCACCTGCACACAGCTTTTACAGACTCAAAAGTTTTCATATTTGACCATGGCACAAAGTTCAAGTACAGTACACGAGAACCAAGACAGAATTGTTTCCAGACAGTAGCAAGCCTCTTGCGAGCGCTTTTTGTTAAATGGCTTATCAGCATGCCCTAGCAACAGGATCAGAATGTATGTATCAGTTCTTTTAAAGAGATGCAAAAAGTGACATGACAATGTTGCATTGAATGGGACAAAATCAACAGGCTGCAGAGTTGTCTACTCTGTGGTCACTCTCATGAAATCCATCTGTTCTCAGCCCTCCTTGCCTGCTTACACTTCACCCCAGAAACACACACAACAAACTCCCCATGTTTTAAAGTGAACTCTTTCATCACTTCCATTTTCAAGCTGGCTGATAACACTTTGAGATGGAAATAATAAGCCATAAGAATAACCACAACGCTTTGAGGAAAGATAACACTTTTCTGTTAGGAATGTCACTTTCCCCAGGCACTGCTGACTCCCTGACATGCATGTGCTGTCTGTTGCAGACTATCAGCACAGACAGTCTCGGCCCAAAAAGAAGCGAGACCACGCGGAAGCTGCCCTGTGGAAAAAGACCTGCCGACAGATTCAAGAGCTGCAGCAGACGCTGGAGGACCGGTACTACCCCTCTGGCTACTACTACGCCCCCTCCAAGGACAGACCCGTGCCTCCTGTGCAGCTGCCCCCATCCTCCTCCTCCTCCTCAGGGAGCGAGGACAGACAGGGCCTGTACTACTCCAACAAGAAGAACGGCCACTGGCGCCGTGTCCACCCCGAAGACATCGCCGACTCTTGTCTTCGAGCCTGGTCCATGCCCCCTGACCCCGCACACAGAGCACTGGACAGCCACCGCCATCGCTCCAGGAAACTTCACTCCACGACGCCTGACGCTCGCGCTCGCACCAAGAAACGAAATCATCATCATCAACGTCGTCATCGCTTGGAGGATCCAGAGTGGGTGTTTAATCTCAAGCATATGGCTCTGGAGGACAAACTAGAACCTGCCCACACCAGGGTTGGCAGAAAAAAGCATCGCAAAAAGAACGCTTCCAAAGCTAGATGAACTGATGAAGCAGTGCTGGCCACAGAACAAGCAGGAGAACCTATCAGGCCAACATCTGGCCAAACCAAACCAAAACTCAACGATATTTTCTGTGAAACCTGATCAATGGTGGAAATGCAGAATTCCCAGACACTGAACGTTATTTCAGTTCTGGACCAGAAAACTACTCTCTTCACCAGTACAGCGCATAAAATGAACAACCACAGTCAATAATGTCTGTTTTGTGTAAGCTTTGGGGGAGTGAAATAACAAAGAGATTCTTTCGTTCAATATCCATTCAACAACAAACATCAGAATTCTGTATACTGGGTGATGATAGCTTGACTGTTGATCAGATAGGACCAGCATCAGTGATCCTACCTCCGTCATTCTACCAGACATCATAACTCAGGTGTCTGTGTCTCAAACTGGACGCTGTAACTCATTGCTTACTTAAGGATAAGCCTGCTAAAAAGCTGAAATGGAAAACACCACAGAGAAGATTGGAGGGCTGTTTACAACGAACATACAGCTCAGTGATACTGATTTTAATATTCAACCTCGTTGTACGCTTTTGCATGCGTTTGAAAGGAATCATGTGACAAGTTCGTTTGAAAGGATTCATGTGATAAATACATTTTTTTGAAAGCACAGAATGGAAATTGCATTTTCACTGTTAGATATTTTGTCTGAAGTATGTTCTTTAATGAATCAGTATTTGCCTGGACCTCAGTTTTGTTTCATATCTATATTTTAGACATTGGTTTCTGCATCAACAAATCTATATTTAGATATTGGATTCTGCATCAACAAATCTGTATTTAGATATTGGATTCTGCATCAACAAATCTATATTTAGATATTTGTTTGAACTGCATCAAGACTACCTGTTACTAGTAGACAAAAACTTCTGATCTTAAATGTACCAGCAGTTTTGGTGGGTCATTACTATATTCAATTTTTTTTTCCATTTTAAAAGATTTCATATGGTATTTCTTTTAAAATTGATATAAAATATTCTTTGTTTGTGAAAGTCTCTTTGTCTGTGAAAATTGTTGTTCTTGTTAAGTGATTTCAAATCATGTTGCTCTGTGTTGAGTCATTTCAACCTAAGGACTGAAACTACTTTGTCCAGCGCAGTGGAATGTATGCATGTTTTATTTGCTTGCAAAAAGAAAGTTTGCTTGAAAGATAGCTGAAGAAGAAGAAGAATGTCAGTGTGGCCTAGCTGTCTTTCCATGGATTTGTGCTACAGTCTCCAGGCCCTCAGAACTCCTCCTCCCCCCTTCTCATCATACCTGATAAAGAAACCTGCCCACACCTGTCACAAGAGAGATGGAAAGAGAGGGAGAGGGGGAGAGAACTGCAAATGTGATAGATCTACAAGTAGTATTTCTTGATTCCTACCTACCTGCTGTTTTCCAGTTTTGTCCCCATCCTCCACCCAGAGTACACACATTTCAGAGAAGCAGCTCAGTAGTTTGTCTAAGGGTTTTCATGTTTCTAATGCAGTACAGTACATACATCATGAGGAATGGGGTATCAGCACACAGTTTCATCATCCCAGACTATCATCCAGTATAATTTATTATGTACCATATTTCGTAACAAATTCAATGAAACGGAGCAAAATAATGATTCAACAACTGAGAGATCCTCATCATCGGTTATAGTCGATAACATTTTTTTTTCATTGTTCCTCAGCGAGAGCTCTGAGGTTCACCAATGGTGAGATTCTGTGCGGGAGACCGTTTTTGCCCACCATGAAGGTAGCCACATAGTGACTTCAGGGATGTATGCTGGGTATGCTGGTGTTTCCATAACCCATCAAACGCTGGCAAGATTACAGGATCTGTGACATGCATGTTTGATCTTCTGCATGTGTATATAGACATGAAGAGAAGCAGGGTCCTGGCAGGTCTGCACTTGAAGAAGTTGACCTGGGAGATCATAACCCCCCCTACCATTAATTTACTACATGCCACCAAGATTTGAATCCACGACTTCATGGACCTGAGGGATTGAAGTCGAACAGTCTTAACCACTTGGGTGTAGCGCCTGTCAGTTGATGAAACAATAATGAAATAATAATAATGCCTGTGTTAATTTTGATTGTCTTCATCATTGGTAATTTACATCACTTTTGTTGTTGTTGGTTCTAGATGCTATAATGAAATTACACAATTTGCTTTGCAAACTGCTGTCTGTGATAACAATGTTGGGGAGAATTGTACACTGTACTATTTGTGATAAAGTATTTAAATATATGTATGAGAAAAAAACAACCCACCTTTTTACTCTGTGTGTGTGAGAGTGTGCATGTACATGCATGTATATATGCATGCATTCGCTTCATGTGTAAAATGTGTGCGATGTGTGTTTACAACTGTCTCCAGCTAACATATATGTGTGCATATCAAATCTGTCATGTTTGACATCATTTTTGTTGAATTCAAAAGTTGAAAAAGTGGAACACACACACACAGCCAGAACATCACGACGACACAAGCACACACAAACACACACACAGCCTATAAATCACTACGATCACATGGACAGAATGAAAAAAAGTCAAAAATGGCAACGTATTTCACATACGATGACACTACTAAACACCAACATGAAAACATCAGTCGATAGATCCCCAACTAAATGAAAACTCATTGTTACATACGTATATAACACGTATAACATAAAACTCAACCATTCTGTCTCTCCCTCTACCCAAAACTTCTTTTTTTGTTCATCTTCTCTCTGTCATGTACAATTTCTGTCTCTCCCTCTCCTCACTCAAAAATCCTTTTTCCACTCTGTGTCTGCACAACTCTGTCTCCCTCTCACTCAAACTTCTCTCTCCTCTCACTCAAACTTCTCTCTCCCTCTCACTCAAACTTCCTCTCCCTCTCACTCAACTTCTCTCTCTCTCTCACTCAAACTTCTCTCTCTCTCTCACTCAAACTTCTCTCTCCCTCTCACTCAATTCTCTCTCACTCCTCAACTTCTCTCTCTCTCTCACTCAAACTTCTCTCTCCCTCTCACTCAAACTTCTCTCTCTCTCTCACTCAAACTTCTCTCTCTCTCTCACTCAAACTTCTCTCTCTCTCTCACTCAAACTTCTCTCTCCTCTCTCACTCAAACTTCTCTCTCCCTCTCACTCAAACTTCTCTCTCTCTCTCACTCAAACTTCTCTCTCTCTCTCACTCAAACTTCTCTCTCTCTCTCACTCAAACTTCTCTCTCCCTCTCACTCAAACTTCTCTCTCTCTCTCACTCAAACTTCTCTCTCCCTCTCACTCAAACTTCTCTCTCCCTCTCACTCAAACTTCTCTCTCCCTCTCACTCAAACTTCTCTCTCTCTCTCACTCAAACTTCTCTCTCCCTCTCACTCAAACTTCTCTCTCCCTCTCACTCAAACTTCTCTCTCCTCTCACTCAAACTTCTCTCTCTCTCTCACTCAAACTTCTCTCTCTCTCTCACTCAAACTTCTCTCTCTCACACACACACATGTGCACTTTCTTGCACACACGTTAAAACCTGTTCCGTTTTTCATAAAAGTAGGCCATTGTGCACCGGTGGGAACAGATGACAATATACTATACTATAATATACAAAACTATATACACACGGGGACTAGATGTAAAGAAGCACATGAGTGCTTATTTTATATCCTTGAAATAAAGAAAAAAATTTTTTTTTAATTTTAAAAATATAAAACTTCTTATTTTTTGGGTACTCTATGTCATGCACTGCTCTCACCTCCATGGGTTCGCCATTGCGATACCACTTGATGAAGGCACGGGGATCGGACACAAAGCACTCCAACATGCCCGTCTTCTTGCGTTTCACTTCATAGTTCTCTGGCAACTTCTGCGTGAAGTAGTATTCTGGCTCTTTGGCTGCAAACAACAAAACAAACAGTTGTTCAGAGATGAAGTCAAGTCAAGTAAAACAGGTAGAGGTGTCCCATAACCTATGCGGTCATAGGGAAGCGAGGCATCAGAGACCTCAGCTTCTCCAGGGGCCAGCATATTGAGGGCAGCACCCATCTCTCTCACTGCTTTACCCTCCCTGACCCTAAAGAGGGCAGGTACCCATTTACAGCTGGGTGAACTGGGGGACTGTACCTAGGCCAAAGTGCGCAAACAGTCACCCATCCACTTGGTAACCACGCTCGATGCTGCTTCACCTTGGCTGGGGGAAAGCGAGTGCTCTGACCACTGAGCTATCCCGTCCCCAAAAGTCAAATCAAGTTAAAAACACTTTAATCATCACCACTGACACTGACTACCAATTAGATCACAGGAAGGAGATTTTGGAGGGTATTGTATAACAACGTTGAACGTTCAACATTCTTCCTCTGTAAAGTGATCTACAGCAAAAAGAAATATAATACAGAACTTAAGCACCAAAGGAGAGAGAGAGAGAGAGAGAGAGAGAATTTCTTAAACTTGTTATCTACAACAACAACAAATATACACAGAACTAAAGCACTAAGAGAGAGAGAGAGTGTGTGAGTGTGTGTGTGTGAATATGATCAAGTGAGTTTGTGCATACATATGTGCATGCGTGTGTGTATGATAATAGCAAGGAAGTATAATTTTTGATAAAGTTGAAAATGTCATTACCATTCGTTTCTAACATCCTCTGAAGTGTGTGTGTGATGAATACACAGTTCTAAGTATGATTTTGATACTGCTGAAAACACCATCGATAACAACAACATTAACTTCTGGCACCTTTTCAAACATTGGTATTTGTTTCCTTTTCTTTTGTATCTCAACAAGGGTTAATGCAATCTGAGACGGTGAATACTACTGCAATGCTCTTTTCAGCATCCTGAAAACTATGTACACTGAAGTTGCAACACCAACACCAACACCAAAACCCAAAGCTGGACAAGGCATTATCATTGAAGAAAGTGGGATTGTATGTGAACTCAACTTCAAATGGCTTAGTTGAATCCTACATCACTGAAACTGAACTCCCCATATCTAACAACATTTGCGTAAATAAACCATTCTATTCCTCTATGTGAATCTCACTTTTACAAAGTTCTTTTACACCTGCATTTCAATTTGAAAAACAGCATCAAAATCATAGGGTTTTGGGGTTTTTTCAAATTCAAAAGCAGCATCAAAATCGTGGTTGTCTTTTGGGTGTTTTTTTTTTCAACAAAAGCAGCACCAAATCATCATTGTTGTTTGTTTGCTTGTTGTTGTTTTTTTCTAACTGCCGGGTAGCAGTTTTATAGTGAATGTAACACTATAATATTCCGGTATTCAGCATAGCATTTGACATTCAAAACAAAGCAGTTGGAAATCTCCTTGCTTTTGTTTCAGACTGAAAGACAGTTATTTTGTTTGATACATATACATTCCATCACCCACAGGGTAGATGTTTAACCATGGAATAAGCTGCTGGTGGTGGTGGTAGTGTTGGTCAAAGACAAATTGTTATATGCAGAACACTTTGTTTTTTCATTTGGTGGTGGTGGAAGTGTTGTAAAATATGCTCCCTGCATTAAAAAATCTATTCTTATCCCTGCATATTCAGATTCTGGCTTCTTTGTGTCAATGGAAAAAAACAACCTCTCAAATTTATGTTTTGTCCTCATGACAAAGCTTCGAAGGTGCCCCAAAGGATTCAGAATCTGAAGGATCGGTGACGGTGTCCTTATTACCAGCCCCCGACATTTCCCCATTCAAAGTACTTCTCTGCCCCTTCAAGCAGCGACCAGTGCAGGGCCTCTTTTGGATGGTGGTCTGAAGGTGACTCAACACATGCGAGCTGCTGGCTCAGAGGAAAGCAAAATAATAAACCTGCTTGGTATGGCTGACTGTGTGTGTTGAGATTGAACAGTCGACATGGGACAGCAGCATGGAAATGTCACAGAAAAGACTGAGGCATCAAAATGAAACAAAACCTTTTCCCTACAGGTAACCTGCTATAGGGTAAGCAACCATCTACTAACCCTTCCCTCCGTATCACCCACTACTGGGTTACGGTAGCCTACAAATGTGCACAGTGTACATGTGTACTGGTAAAGAGGGGCTCTCTCCCTTAACGTATGGATATGGTTAAAAAAATTTTTTAAAAGCATCCATCTGCACACAGTCCTGTTTCAGCCACATCCAGCCAACACTCACTCACTCCCTCCGGTGTGCCGGTGGGAACAGATGACAAAATTTGCAAAACCGCATACACACGGGGACTGGATGTGAAAAAGCACATGAGTGCTTATTCCATTATCCTCGGTATAAAAGAACAAATCAATAAATCAAAATCCCTCACCTTCCACATAGAGCCAGGCGGAGCTGCTGACGCCGTTACACTCCACCGTGAACTTGCCCCCGTCCTCGGGCTTGACGTTGCTGATCTTCAGCCTGTACTCGGCGTCGTCGTTGATGAAGTGATACTTGTGGCCGTGGAACACCTCCAGCTTGTTCTTGAACCAGCGCAGCTTGGCGTTGGGTTTGCAGAACTCGGCAAAAAACTCCACATGTCGTCCCTCTATCACCTTGATGTCTTCCAGGTCGATGATGAACTTGTCCGGTTCCTGGGGAGGGCAGCAGGGAGGACAGAAAAATACTGACTGACACAAGGTTGATATTCCCCACACCTTGTACATGCATTGCAAACATAAAATGGGTCTCACGATGCATTTGCATTGAAGAAATGTAATCAGGGTTTTTACACTATTTAACCTCTGTAATCATGTTCGCATGTACTGTCTTGATAGTCAAATATTGAAAAAGAAAAAATTGAAATGCAAGCACTTTTTAAAAAAAATCAGATTTATAATTTAGAGTGCAGTTAGTTACAGGCAAACTAAATCTTGACCGCAAAAATGTGAAACAGAAATGATAAATAAAAAATGTAAACTGGAATGAATCGATAAAATAAAAGAAAGGGGGTTGGGGTGGGGCCAAATAGGGAGATAAGCTCTCGTTGTTTGTTCATTAATGGGGACATTTTCCATACGCAACTGTTTGCCCACCATTAAGGTAGCTGCATTCCAACTTCGGTGATGATGTCTCAACAGAATTCAAGAGTGCATGCTTTTCTTTTAAATATTAAAATTCTGTCATCCGTTCCTTCTTATACACAACAGCCTACTCTTCTGAAACAGGTTAAAGCATATGTGCAACAAGTCTTGCGTGCGTTCATTATAGTCTCATCCAAAGGAATTCTAGGAGAGTGGAGTCAGAACTGATGTTAACTCCAGGGGAAAATCTCCTCAAATGAATGTCTCAGTGGTCACTCAGACCCACACCTCCAGATCACAAGCTCAACGCTTTGACCACAAAGCTATCCCAACCCCAACCCCTAAGAACTCATAAAAAAAATACAAAGCTTAAATCAAATTTTTTTTTTATAATCTGTAAGAGCTGACTTTTTTCATGCTGATCATGCATGGGTACTGGTTTCCTAAAAGGAGGTGACTGTTGATGGAGTGACAGTGCTAATTAACTCCACAGGCAACGCAACTCACAGGTCAGCCATGGCAGAGACACGAGGGCACAGGGTCTACTGCCTGGTTAGCCACTAGCAGTTAGTCTGCATGCTCACTATACAGCGAGCCGCCATCTCTTTCCTCTGGAACTGAAGCACCAATCATGCAACACACTCCACTCCAACTCATGCATTGGTTAGTACAAACAAAAACCTTTTATTTCACACACACACACACACACACACACACACATTAAGTCAAACACACCCCAATCCTAATAATCTGAAACGTAACAACACACACATGTATGAGAGCCTTCAACTTTCTTGGAGAGGCAAACATTAGTCATCTTTACTAACAATGGTGATAGGATTAACACTGATGTGAAAAAATACTGCCAAAAAAAAGAAAAAATGAGGAGTATTTCTCTCTAAACTATCAACATTTTCTCTCTAGACTATCAACAAAAATGTTCTGAGGTACAGTAAAAAACCAAAAACACCAACAAACAAAAACCCACCCCACCCCAGCACCTCTGATCAAACACTGAAACTCTATGATGCTATCTTCCAACCCAGCGACAGTCTGTCTGTCCTAAAGCCCCATGGATCAATGAGCCGACTATGACCACACATCTACTTTTCCTATACTTTGAGTGGGGTTCAAATTTGCTGATCAGCTCTGCTTACAACCCTGAGAAGCATTAAAAACTACAAAAACCAAGCCCCCAAAATATCTATGTTGAAAAACTTCTTCGTTGTTGAATGTTCAGACCTATCCTTAAAAACACAAGCAAAAACCTCCTCTCAATGGCTATGGAAAGCTCTCCCAATCAAGACAGACAATATTCTGTTTCATCTTTACTTTCATGTTTATCATGTACAGTACTGATCTCCTGAACAGAACAATCAATGACAGCATACGAGTCATGGGGATTGGTCAGAAAAGGCACAGGGGGAAAATAAATATCCATGAGCGTTGTCAGCATGACGCTCCATGTAACACTGCACATTCACTGATTCCTCATGAGAAATGCTGAACCAAGCAGCTATGGGTGTTGTTATGTAAGGAATAACAAACGTGTAGGCAGGATGCTTGATAATAATAATTATTATGACTTGGTTTGAATTAATCTGAGGTAAGCCAGCTCTGTTAAGAGGTCTGTCAAACACACACACACACACTCACGCACGCACACACGCACACGTGCACACACGCACGCACGCATGCATGCACACATGCATGCATGCAAAACACACACACACACATACCACACACACACTCACAAACATAAGCATGCACACATGCATAAATAACACACACACACACACACACAAACACACACAGGTATACAATGCACATGCATATGCCCCTCCCCCTGCCCCCCCAAAAGACACTTGCATGCTTTTTGTTTTCACACTTTATGAATACAAGCACTTTAGACTTTTTTTCGCTGATCTAATTCCCCTTCTGGTAAAAGATGTTAAACTAAAGAAGGAACACGTATGCATGCACATGCATGAGCCCCTACATCATATCAGAAGCCCCACTCCTCAAACACACACACACACAAAAGTAGGCCATTGTGTGCCGAAGGGAACAGATGAAAAAATTTACAAAACCGCATACACACAGGGACTGGATATAAAACAGCACATAAGTGCTTATTCCATTATCCTCAATATAAAAGAATTTAAAAAAATTTTTTGGGTAAAAAAACACACACACACACATCCACACCCCCCCCCCCACACACACACACACATACAACACACTACATATACCCCCCCCTCCACCCACACCCATGCAACAACAACAAGAACCCCCTCCACACACACACATACAACACACTACATATACCCCCACTCACCCACCCACCCCTCCCCCCCAACAGCCCCACACATGCAACAACAAGAACATACCCCTCCCCCCCCCCCTCCCCTCATCCCCCCCCTCACCCCCCCCCCCCCCCCCCCCCCCCCCCCCCCCCCCCCCCCCCCCATCCCAGCCTGCCTACGACCCTACCTCTTTCTGGATGACGCGTTTCTGCAGCAGGGGCCAGTCAGAGATGACGTCGGCCAGTGAGGTGCGTCGCGTCTGCATGGATGCGCGGCGCTGCTGCTCCATGGCCTCCAGCTTGTCCGCTGACACCTTGATCACCGGGATGTCCGGCTCCAGCGACTGCCGGCGACTCGAGTCCTTCTGTGACCCACAACCACACTACGCTGGTCACACTCATCCTCAGATTCCTCTGCACCCACAACCACACTGCGCCGGTCACACTCATCCTCAGATTCCTTTGCACCCACAACCACACTTCGCTGGTCAACTCATCTTCAAAATATTAAAATTAAGAAACTAACCCTGACACTGCTACTTGAATAATGGAAGACAATTTCTACTTTTAAAATGTGAAGACACTGCTACTTAATTAAACAAATAATGGAAGACACTGGTACATAAATAATGGAAGGCACTGCTACATAAATAATGGAAGACACTGCTACATATATAATGGAAGACACTGCTACTTTAAAAACGTGAAGACACTGCTACTTAAACAAATAATGGAAGACACTGCTACTTAAACAAATAATGGAAGACACTGCTACTTAAACAAATAATGGAAGACACTGCTACTTAAACAAATAATGGAAGACACTGTTACATAAATAATGGAAGACACTGCAACTTAAATAACGGAAAAAACTGCTACCTAAATAACGGGAGACACTGCTACTTAAATAACGGAAGACATTGCTACTTAAATAACAGAAGACATAGCTACTTGAATCACAGAACACTTGTACATGACCACAAGCCTCTGCTAGCCTATTTTGATATCTTTTTGTCATCAACCTTATTCATGAAGAGCCCTTCAAAAATAAATGTAAAGTACTTTCAGAGTCACTGAAAAATATAGCTTATGAAGACTGCTATTCCCCCCCCAAAAAAAAGAGAAAAAAAAAGAAAGAAAAAAAACCCCTGCACGAACAACAACTCAAATGTCACAGCCAAAGTATTTTCTTTTTTACTGATGGTCTTGGACGCTTATACAATATGATTGAAAAGACATAGAGATGGAGATGGCAGTAAGAGAATTGATCAGTAAGATATGCTTAAGGCTGACAATAAGTGGCGTGAGTGTGTGTGTTTGTGTGCGTGTGTGTGTGTGTGCTTGCACAATGTGCATTCAAATATGTGTATACAGGTAATTTTTTTTTCAATCTTATAAATCAAACAAAGAAATTAGTTTACTAACAAAAAAAGGTACTGTGTTTTTAAGATACTCATCTGATCAAGCCTGAATTCTTTTTAATCTTCATAAAAGGTGTTTTATGCTTGTAAATAAAACGTTTTATACAGGAAAAACCATCCCAAAAACATATGCAATAATATACACACTGTAACAACCAAAAGCTGTGCCCCCCCCCCTTCCAAAAAAAAGGTGATAACAATGATAACACAGAATCAACACTACAACACAGACCAACAAATTCAATAATTCTCCATTTTCAAGATCTGAATATCAATAATGAACACAAAAAGACTATTCAAATAATCAACACAACTACACAGAGCGATGATTACATTTTAAAAAATCATTTCAATTATCAAAGCTAAAGCACAAAAAACAACAATTTCAACAATCAAATCAATAAACCATCAAATCCATAACACAAAATAACAAATCAAGCATATGACACTGAAACAAAATGACAAATTCAGCAACTGATACTGAATCAAAATGACAAATCCAGTGACTGACACTGAAACAAAATGACAAATTCAGCAACTAACACTGAATCAAAATGACAAATCCAGTGACTGACATTGAAACAGAATCAC
The DNA here is from genome assembly GCA_028751875.1 of Rapana venosa. Taxonomy (NCBI): domain Eukaryota; kingdom Metazoa; phylum Mollusca; class Gastropoda; order Neogastropoda; family Muricidae; genus Rapana; species Rapana venosa. The sequence continues at coordinate 53,867,113 of CM054148.1, read as the reverse complement.
AAATCCACAACTGACATTGAAACAGAATGACAAATCCAGCAACTGACACTGAAACAAAATTACAAATCCCAAACTGACATTGAAACAGAATCACAAATCCACAATTGGCACTGAAACATTTTGACAAATCCAGTAGCTGATACTGAAACAGTCTGACAAATCAGCAACTGACATTGAAACAGAATCACAAATCCACATCTGACACTGAAACAGATTGACAGACAAATCCAACAACCGATACTGAAACAGATTGACAGACAAATCCAACAACTGATACTGAAACAAGTGACAAATCCATCAAATGACACTGAAACAAGAGTGACAAATCCATCAAATGACACTGAAACAAGAGTGACAAATCCAGCAAATGACACTGAAACAAGAGTGACAAATCCAGCAAATGACACTGAAACAAGAGTGACAAATCCAGCAAATGACACTGAAACAAGAGTGACAAATCCAGCAAATGACACTGAAACAAGAGTGACAAATCCAGCAAATGACACTGAAACAAGAGTGACAAATCCAGCAAATAACACTGGAACTGAATGACAAACACAGCAATGACAATTCTGATAATGAGAGTAATACAGAATAGCAATATCAGTTGTAAACACGATAATAAGAAACAATTGTTATCAGTACCAAAACAGAATGATTATTTCAATCATCATCATTCTGACACTCAAACTTTGAATGATATATTTTAAATTTTAAATCAGCATAATAACACAGAATGACTCAATCTAGCACAGTTCCCATGACACTAACAACAACTCAATCGCAATGAGCCAGTGCACACCAAACACTGACCCAACTGAAGACAATCCTTCTCCATCCCTTCACCCCTCTCAAATTTGCATAAAACCTACAAAGATGAAAGAGAGCCCAGCTTTCTACCCAGCGATCTCTACACTGACCCCTGCATCAAGGCAGCAGGTCTGTCACAGACTGAGAGGTAGAGAAGATGATGTGAAACACAGAGATTAAACAAACACATCGACAAAACAGAAAAAGACCAACAGCTAAAAGTTGAAACAAATCAACATAGTTTAAACAATTCTAACACTGCCAAAATCCAGAAGGCTTCCCACCTAGGAAAAACAGTACAGTTATGTTAGATTATGATTACTGTTATTATATATTAGGCAAAAAGTGCTTCGGAAAAGCTGCTGTACTTCAGACATAGATTCACACAATGGCCGATTTCACTGGGCCTGATGACATGTATATGCACAAAACCTAATCTAAACAGGGCACATAAACAAGCATACAACTCCACCTTTTTCACAATGATCAACACCAAACGCCAGATGCTGGATTAGATCAACGCAGAGCGAAAACCGCTGTACACAATGGAACTCTCACACTGCACACACGCGCCGCTCACAGCGCAGATATGTGACGCACAAAACGCAAAACTGTCATTGCTTGACGCAAAATATGTAACGCATACATTGTAAATGTGACAAGCAGCAGATGTGCCCCACGCACAAATCAGGACTCTGACACAAACTAGAATGGTAACATACATGTATACACACACACACACACAGAGCAAAAAACTCAGTCTCTGTGGAAAACATGACAAACAGCCTTCATTGAGGCAAAACATCTGCAGCCGTAACTGACAAAGGACGAAAAACTGTCACTGGATTACAGAGCTGCTCCTGAGAAAATGCATCACTGCTTTAGTATCTTCAGTGTAAGAAGCATGCAGACAGATACAGGAAGAGAGGTAGGCAAGATGCGAGTGAACAACTTAGAGTCCAGAGAGAAGCTAAGCAATCAGAAATCTAACAAAAGCTGAAATACATCAGACCTTTGACAAAGATTGATGTCTGATCTTAGTTGGTCTTTTTTATTTCCCTCTCTGCACATTATGCTCCTGCCAGATTATTCAGTGATACAACCTATGCTCTACAAGTACAGATTGTGTTTGAAAAATGTCAAAAGCGTGCCAATGAACAAAACACAGAGAAGAGAATGGAAGAGCAATATGATGTAAAATTGCCTCTGAAAATTTGATACACTGGAAACAATGAAACTTGAAAAAAGATGTCCAAAGTACTATGATTTTGTGATGGTTCTTTTATTCTTTTTCCTTTAGTTTTCACTCACAAAGTTGTTACTATAATTATGGGCCAAAAATATACAAAAATAATGTTCCAGCCACAGAAACCATTCAGAGAGTGTACGGGCGAGACCTCAGACAGACCCTGAGCAGGATGTACAGGTTTGATGTGGCAGTGAGCACAATCACTTTCCTCTTTGATTTATGCTGGCAAACACAAAAGATGATTCTCAACACTGAATTTAGACCTCCTCATACATACTTGTGGAAATTAACAGGGACATTCTTTAAACTGCACTGGATAGAAGAATGCTGATGTGAAATGTGTACAGCTTTTAGGAGAAATTTTAGCATGCTGTGTGAGTTAGTTTGTTGCACTGAGGACAAAGATCATTATGGCTCAAGAGTTTCTAACTACATTTTATTTTAATTAATTATTCAAGCAAATCTGCATAACAAACAGCACAATAAATGAATTAATCAATTAGTATGAGTTTACGCCACTTGACTATGCTGAAACTGAAAACAACAAAGGTATCCCAAACTTTAGTCATTCAGAAATGTACATTAATTATCAGCAGAAACGACAATAACTAATAATGGATGTGCATCTACATAACATGAACATGTGTGTACATCCACATATATCATACAATGCTTCTGAGCTTGTCCAAGCAGAGCGTCAGGTGAAATCTACAAAAGGATGACCTCTACCCGGCTGGCCTACTGTCTACAGCAAGAAGTCAAACACTGGAGAAGGACTACACTACACTGTAGGCAGCAGGCAGAGCAGCAGCAGCAGGGAATGAGGGAAAGAAGAGCGACCAGCACAGCAGCAGCACAGTGCGCCGGCCAGGCCTCAGCCACATGCCTTCTCCGCGGGTTGAGCACCGCCCCCTTCCCCAGCAGGCGCTTCCTGCTGCGAGCGGCTTAGCTTGCGGCCCTTGAAATCTCCTCCCATCTCCCTTTTGCGGCCCCACAGCTAAGAAGGAAGGGTCAACACACTAGGTGAAAGACGTGCCAAAGCACCACAAACATTCTGTCTTCAGATGAGTCCGAGGAAAACATGAATACAGTGACATCTCTCTAGCAGTAAAAAGGTGAACATAATGTTTGTTTTCAATATCAGACGAATGACATATATGAAAACATTCTACAAAAGCATGATGATGAATTCAGTTCCTGATGACGTCCCATCCTCACAGCAGGTGTCTGTCTGTCCTTGGTCTGCCTGTATAGCACATGAGTTAATTCAGTTACAAGCTGTTCAAAGTGATCACAAGAGCAGTTGATACTAGACTGCATCATCGCCGTCATCAAGGGTAGGTCTGACAGGGTTTCTCTGATCCTCCTCTGTGAATTCTTTACTGCTGTTGTATAACTGACCTAGACTGACATAGCTACTTTGTTTCAACCACCTGACAAGTGAACTGCTGACTTCACAGCAAATATTGACACAGTCTCTGCTGTATGTTGTTTTTCTCTGTGACAGTGAGATCTGGCACAACACCAACACCGTCACCATCCTTAAGGTAAGATAAGATAAGGACAAGTAATAGCCAAGGAAAAAAGCCTCACAATAATTATGATTTATATCATTAATATTAGATATCTAAATGTGATGAAAAGCTCTATGCCTTCACAACTGTTAGAAGTGCAAATAGTGAATACTTCAGAAGAAACAGGACATCTATTATGAATATGCTTATATGCCTTTGCACATACACATGCGTGCTTGCACACCCACCCACTACACACATGTATGTGCACACACGCACACATTCACACACAAACACACACACACATGTCCTTTGAGTGAGACTATAAACCAAGGTACTGTGTGCAAACGCACGCAGAACATTTTGTGCACACATTAAAACCTGTTCCGCTTTTAAGAAAAGTAGGCCACTGTGTGCCAGTGGGAACATGACAAAATTTACAAAATGCATACACATGTGGGCTGGATGTAAAATAGCACATGAGTGCTTATTCTATTATCCTACAATATAAAAGAATTCATTTAAAAAAACAAAACAAATACAAACTCACACACACACACACAGGGGGAGGGTTGAGAATACCCAATAATACAGCTAACACTAATAATAACAACATCATCACTGACACTGAACTCTTACAAATCTGCACATTACTTAATGATACAGATTCAAGTCTTTATTCCTTCCTCAACACTCTATGATTTGCCCATTCCAGTTTCTACCACTCTGCACCTTAGTTTTGCATCTGGTGAAAAGTTCTACACATGAAACCATCACCTACACATTAAATCATTCACCTTCACATAAAACCATTCACCTACACATCAAATACCTACACAGTAAATCATTCACTTGCACATTAAATACCTACACATTAAATCATTACGTACACATTAAATACCTACACATTAAATCATTCACCTTCACATTAAATACCTGCACGTTAAATCATTCACCTGCACATTAAATACCTACACATTAAATACCTACACATTAAATCATTACCTACACATTAAATACCTACACATTAAATACCTACACATTAAATCATTCACCTACACATTAAATACCTGCACATTAAATACCTACACATTAAATCATTCACCTGCACATTAAATACCTACACATTAAATCATTCACCTACACATTAAATACCTACACATTAAATCATTCACCTGCACATTAAATACCTACACATTAAATCATTCACCTACACATTAAATACCTACACATTAAATCATTTACCTGCACATTAAATACCTACACATTAAATACACATTAAATCATTCACCTGCACATTAAATACCTACATATTAAATACTTATACATTAAATCATTCACCTGCACATTAAATACCTACACATTAAATCATTCACCTACACATTAAATACCTACACATTAAACCATTCACCTGCACATTAAATACCTACACATTAAATACCTACGTATCAAATACCTACACATTAAATACCTACACATTAAATCATTCACCTGCACATTAAATACCTACACATTAAATCATTACTTACACATCAAATCATTACCTGCACATCAAATACCTGTACATCAAATCATTACCTACACATCAAACACCTACACATCAAATCATTCAAACCAACTGCTGTGATGCTGCAGCTGTATCATCATCATCATCATCATCATCATCACCACCGCAACGTACTGCCTGCTGTCCACAAAAAGCTAAAAGAAACATGACCCACTGTGACATCTTTGAAAGCTGAAAGGGAAAACAAAGTTATCCCAAAAGTGGAAACCTGTGGGGAATAAAAAAGAGAAAATGAATTCAATCAGGTGAAGGGTTAAAAAAACACCCAGACACAGAATTCTGATCTGCTGCAACAGTCTATCAAAAGGTATGAAAAGAGAAGGCAGGTAAAACATTTGCAGGAGTTACAACAACAACATGAAATATGTGTGGGTGTATGTGTGTGTGTGAGAGAGAGAGAAAGAGTGTGTGTGTGTGTGTGTGTGTGTGCGCGTGCATGCATGTGTGTGTCTTTGACTTGTGTCTATTGTCTGTGTAAACATCTACCCACATAATACATCTGCATGTGCATGTATGTACACAAATCATATTACATCTGACAGATCATAAGTATCTTTTGTCCAACACAGAACGCTCATTTCTCACTAACGTTTTGTATAGCAAGCACAAACAGCCCAAGGGGCACAATCTCACCTTCTCTTCCTCAGAGTCGCTGCCCTCAGTCTTCTCCACTTTCTTCAAGTTCATCTTCATCACCTCGATCTGAGACAGCCGGCGTCCCTTCTTGTCCACTGCGGGCCACAAACCACAGTTATCAGCCACTGACACAACAATACACAGCAACCTTCTTTCCAGCTTAGCACACTGATGGACAGACCAAGTGATATCTAGTTATGGGTGTGTGTGTGTGTGTGTGTGTGTGTGTGTGTGTGTGTGTGTGTGTGTGTGTGTGTGTGTGTGTGTGTGTATGCCCATGAGCTTTGTGTGTGTGTGGAGTGTGTTGTGTGTGTGTGTTTGAGTGTGTTTGTGTGTGTGTGTGTGTGTTTGTGTGTGTGTTTGTGTGTGTGTGAATGTGAGCACACAACATTCTATGCATGTCAAAATAAGTCTACTGCTGTCAGTGCAGGTACAGTTTATAAAACTGGCAACAGCTGAAATGATGTACAACTTTCAAGGTTCATGATCCCTGTTATCACTCTTTCTGTCAGACAGCTAAAACAGTAAATATCCAACATTGAACATGCACGGACATAACAAACAAGAAATCCTCTCAAATATTAAACAACCGTTCAAAAGATCCGTTTGTTAACAAAATCAAGGATACAGGGTGGGTGGTTTTTCCCACATGTCTGTCACTGACGAAACAAAAACAATCGGCGACAAATCAGTGAACCCAAAGTGTGGTAAGTTTTTCCCGTCTATGGATATGGACAGCACAGCTGACACAGACTAGGAGACTGGGAAGGAAATGAGACACAGCAGTAAGAGAAGAGAGGGTGAGAGAGAGAAAGGGAGGGAGGGAGAGACAGACAGACAGAGACAGAGACAGACAGACAAACAGACAGACAGACAAACAAAAACAAGGAGAAACTGAAGAGTGACAAATAGAGAGAGAAACAAGACAAAAATAGTGAAGAAAAGAGAAAGACAGAGAAAGACACTCACATAGACAGAGAGAAAGAACACACACAAACACACACACATACACACACATGCACACACTCACATCAAAGACAAAAAAAAAACCCCACCCAGGGGTGGAGGATGGCAGGGGAGGCAGAAAAAGACAGACAATATGGAATAAATAAACTGTTGACTGAATTGGACTGAGAATCAGTCTTATATACACTCTGACTCATATGTGATTTCTGAACATATCACAGAAATGAAACCAGGGTAACAGAACTAAAGTACACTCATCAGTCATTACAAATCATAGCCAGACACAAGGTACATACCTAAGCACAAAACAATGATTCAGATACAGACTAGACCATTTGAATCCCAAACTTTTTTTCCTTTTGAAATGACTATGGAAGGAACAAAGTAAGGCAATTGAAAAAAGAAAAGAGAGTGAAAAAAAAAGCAACAAATGTTTCTGAGCACCACAGACACATATAACATGAACCACAAAAACATGAACACCCACACACCCACATAGACACACACACACACACACATGGACACACACAAACACAGATACACACACACAGATACATACACACACATTCTCGCACGCACACACACATGCACACACACTCGTTCCAGAACAAAATATGGAAATGTGAACCAATTTAGTTACAGCAAGAATACATTAAGCGAATATACACTTTCTATCAGTTGTAGTATTAATATTGCAAACTATATTTCCAGTTTATTTTCTTCATATTAACCATCATCATGCAAAGCCATCCACACAGACACATGGTGTTACTACAATCTTCCTTAACAATACTGTTTTGTGCTTTAAAAGTGTTCTCATAAACATACACATAATCTATACGTTTCCTTCTGTCAATACTGACCTAAATATGCCAACATAGCAACACAAAGTAAGTGAATACTTAAAACAAAAACAACAAACAAAAAATAAATAAATAAATAAAATAAAGAACACTAAGTCCACATAAAACAGACACAAATGGATATTCATTAAATAAATAAATACATTGATACATACATAAATAAATATAAGCATCTACAGAAAGTAATGCTACAGTCATGCAACCATACAGAATACACATGTTGGGGTATATATAACAGGCAACATGAACTGCCTTTCAAGAAGGCAGCAAACAAAGCAACACACACCCAAAAAAACAGAAAAAATATACACATTTGTTTTGTACCCTAGACAAGCAGTATAGATAGAATACCTTTCAAAAGAAGAGGCTGAACTTGCCCCCCTATCCCCCCCCTTTCCCTCACCAAAAAAAAGAAAAAAAAAGGCCAAAAAAAGACAATAGTAAGGCATGCTTATAGTCTGACAAAATCTGAAATCTCAACTTGGAACTCCAGAATTCTTTACTGATGTGTATTGTACCAGGGAGCTGGTTGCAAAATCTTCATTGGTGTCCCCACAGTCCATAGGACTACAGGATAGGCGAAGGTGATTGTGCACCATTTTACCAAGTCATTTACACCAATTAAAGTCAAAACCGACTTTTCTGCTTAACATCCAGGCTTGTCTTCTCTGGGAGTGTGCCTGGTCATAAAATGGGACATCCACTTTTTCTTTACCCCTTTTTTACTTTTGTGAATACTCCTTTGACTGTAAGAAGGACTTTTTCTTCAACATTTTGCAGATGATGTTCTGTTACAGTTGTGGGTTTTTCTACATGTACTTAATATATAATTATATGGTACACTGAATTATGGTTTCTTATCTCATCTTAAGGGACTTGTACAATACAACACACTTGGAGGACTAATTGAATGGGGAGAAACGGATCCTGCTTTGAATCAGAACTGAAATACCTTTCATTTCTTCCTCAATGTTTCTTGTATCCACAAGCTTCCAAACTAGTCATAGCTTCATTCTTGAGTGACGTGATAGATATGAATTATGTCCACTAGATTTATGCAACAAGGTATCAGAAAATTCCAAAGAAAACAGCACTGTTAACAATTACAACAAAATCTGAAATGGTACACAACAAGAAAGAAATGCCTGATTGTGATGAGAAGTCAGTGTTGAGTACCACCCAGTGTGTGACTAGTGTGGCAAAGATAGACTGACTACACAGGCAAACTGTGCAGAACAATGGGCACCACAGGTAAACACCTCGGCAATACCAGATCCTCTCTGTCAGCTAAGCCTAGGGTGAACATTGCATAAAAGTAAAAACTCTGGACTTAAAAAAAATTCCCCGTATACACAACAATCTTGACCACCGAAACAGAAGTAAGATAAGTAATGACAATTATACAGAAAAGTCTGTCTTTGAGCAGAGATAAAGAATATGATTGAGTTCCTAAGCATTTGCCAAACAGTGGAGGCAGGTGAGGCAAATCATACACAGTACAGGTCTGTAAAGCCACTAGACACAGGTAACCTCCTGTACTGTCCTACAGAAAAACTCAGGATGGGGTGAAAAGCAAGTGGATACAAGCAAAACTTTATAAAAAAAAAACTACAGGTGACTGTCTTCCCTTTTTATTCACATGCAGTGTCAAGAAACAATGTATTCCAATATAAATTTGACTGGGAAAAAACCCAACAGAAGATGTACTAGCCAAACAGAAAATAAAACAAAAGCGATTTAAATGGAAAAAAAATCAGAAGGAAAAATGTTCAATACAGCCACTTAAAGACACAGCTAAAACTAATCTACAAAAGACAAAACACTGCTTGTGGCAACATCAGTTTAAAAAAAAAAAGAAAAAAGATTTACACAAACACAGTAACTGAAATATGAGCAAGAATGGTTTTCAAGTCAGACTGAGGATGATTTCCAGTAAGCCATAAAGATCAGACATAGTGTGCAGAACAAACTGCTTCATCACCGCAGACATGTAGAACTGACGCTGAAATCTGACACTGGCAATACAAACACTGGACTAAATTGCAGTGTGTACACGGCTAGCAAATTCATGTTATGTCCCTCTGAAACAGGAAATGATGGCAGATTACTTCACAACAGTGACTTTAGGTTTAGTTCAGTAATCAAGAATGTTGATTCATCTCAATGTTTGGACACAGAAATACACATACTGATGTCTTGATGAATACCATTCTGATTCACATCTTTTCCTGTGGGAAACTGTCTCTATAGTAAATAAAGCATTCAGAGTCAAAACCAAAAAACAAACAAACAAAGCAGAAACAAAGCAAAGAAATGAATCCAAATAAAAAAGATTAGCACATTTTGATATCTTAGAAATTAAGCATTGTTATATATTATACCATAAGTTTGAATTTTATTGCTCATTTTCTTTTCGATATGCACAGAAATATTTCTTTAACCCTGCAGAAAACCAAACACACACACACACACAATTTTTCACAGTGCCGCATATTGGGGTGGTTTTTTTGGTCAAGTACAAACCCCATCAAAAAGTGACAGTTACTACAAAGAAAAACAGAACACGTGGATAGATAAATGACATCATTTTTAATACAAGCACAATCAAACCAAAGATTTCCAGTGGTTCTATGCTAACAGCAACTCATATGATAATATGTAAAGCAAAGGCCAAACACACATCTCTACCACTACTGCAGTTGACAGCCTAGGACAGGGAACCAAGAAAGAAAAAGGCTACGGCAACCTCAACCAAGGCTTCACAGTACACACACACAAGAAAGATGGTTTTAAAGTTTTAAAGCAATGTGAAACGTCAACTACAATACTAAAGCCTGGAGACTAATTTATCAGTATGGTTTCCAAGAGTGAGAAAATAACAAACATTCATTCCTTTCAAATCAAACACAACCTATTGAAAAAAACAACAACCCAAAAACAGTTTGACAAAGAGGTGCTTTGAGTGAAGACATGGAAAGGGGGTATTTTAAACAGAGTAAAATACCGTACTAAACTTATGTGAGAGAGGGCAATCCCATCCCATCCCACTCATACTCCCCAACTGGCCTCCACGGGGACATAGCTACATCACCACAAGTTGAGGCCACCAAGCTTAAACACAGCTTTGAATCTATCTGTGCCAGCAGTGTTTGTTTGGATGGTGGACTGGCTTTTCCCAGCATGCTCTCTCTATGTCTGGATGGAGCAAACTGACCACTCTCTTTTCACAGAGATTCCACTGCCCACTTCTCTGAACGGGCTTTGTCTCTTCAAACAAAGTCTGAGAACAGGGCAACAGAAGAACTATTCAGCTACATGTCCATGTCAATTTACTCTATGATCTTTTGCTTTCTTTAACTCAAACAGTTCATCTTGTTTGTTCAGGGGTTTAGGTTTCCCCCCACTGAACTTCTATTATTCAACATAAGCACATTATGGCTCTCTATGACCAAACTCCTTCATTAAACACTGCACGAACATGACAAACAAGAACTTTGTTCCTTGGCTAGAGCTCCAAGGTTCACCAATGGTGAGATTTTGCGTATGCGACCATTTCAGCCCGCCATTAAGACAGCCACATTGCGACTTTGTGGATAAACAAGAACATATAATTCATATGTTCTCATAGAATTCATATGTTCTCATAGAATTCATATGTTCTCATATAATTCATATGTTCTCATATAATTCATATGTTTTCCTTGAAGAACCACCTTACCTAATTATTTCTAAGTTAAGATATTCCTAGTTGAAATGTTCAGATATGAAGACAAACAAACAGCTACACACATACAGCATTTTCAGAGAGGTAAAAATATAAATGAAAAGGAACTGTTTCCCCCCCCCCCCCCACATGTTTTCACAGCAAAGCTATAATCATAGCCTCTCCTCTCTCTCTCTCTCTCTCTCTCCCTCTCGTGTGACACTGACGGTTCTAGTACAGGCTGTGTAAATAAATAAGCAATGTCAGTAACGTTACACATAACGGGCTACACACATGAATTAATCATGTCAGCCTCCTTAGTGGTGCACAGTGAGCCAGCCATCTCCTCCTACACACAACACCCACCGCAGGACACAGACACACACACAGACAGACACAGACAGACACTCCTTACTGCTAAGCAGCCACATGGGTCTAGGCTTCTCTGTACTAGTCTCTCCCACAGACCAAACCCCTGCTGTCACAATCACAGCGGTTGCCTGCTTTCCCTCAACATTTCTACTCCATCATGAAACTGATTGGCGACACGCTCTCCCAGGGAGAGCAGCCCAAAATAATTTCAGGCAGACAAATCTGCAATGACTTACAGTGGTGTACAATACAAGGAAGAGAAAGAACTGGTGTTTCATCAAGAATTTGGGGTTTGTTCATTGTTGTTGTTGATGTTTGTTTGTTTTGTTTTTGTTTTATTGGGGTTTTTTTGTTGTTTTTTTTTTTGGGGGGAGGGTTGTTGCCACTATTTGTTTGTAGTTTTCCTTTGGGAAGGGGGGGGAGGAAAGGGGGTTTTTTTGATTTGCTTTGTTTTATGTTTGGTGGGTTTTTTTGGGGGGGTTGAGGGGGTGGGGGGAAGAAATAGCAATCTGAATGGGGAAAGACTGACCAGGACAATGCCAGAAAGACTGTGGCACCGCAGCAAGTTTTGTTTTGACAGGGAATTTTCCTACCTCTTCCAAATGTGACAACCTCTAAACCACATTAGCGTCCACACACAACAACCCCAACTTTGGAAATGAAATACAAGCTTGATAATGCCTATGTTCAAAATACGCTGCTGTTTGTGTTACACTCTATCCAGAGAATGCTTCACAGAACTGACATTGAAATTGTCAAACACAGATCTCAAGGACTGAATTGTATGTTCAAGCCCTTCTGTGGTAAAAATATTTCTTATGTAAAAGGTAAAAAGGCAAAGGTGTTCCCCTAACATATGTGGTCATAGGGGAGTGAGGTGTCAGAGACCTCAGCTTCTCCAGGGGCTAGCATATTGAGGGTGGCGCCCATCTCCTCTCCCTCGCTGCTTTACCTTCCCTGTCCCTAAAGAAGGCAGGTACCTGTTTACAGGTGGGTGACCTGGGTGACCGTACTGAAGCCAAGGTGCACGAATGGTCACTCATCCAAGAGGTAACTATGCTCAATGCAGCTTAACCTTAGCTTGGGGAGAGTGAGTGCTCTGACCACTGAGCTATCCCTTCCCATTTCTTATGTAAGCCTTAACACATCGTAACCCATTCTCACAACAGCTGGAGATCAAAACAGTCAAAGGAGTATTGCTGCTTACAACATCACATGAAACATAAAGCCTGGAAAGTGTAAAAGAAACCAGCAACTATCAGACTTCACCAATGACCCAGAGGGGTTTTTTTAAAACAAAAAAATCAACCAAAACCCATGTCAAATTTACTGCACAAAGCCAACTATCCCAAAGGCAAAACAAAACGCAGGGAATGTTCTAATGTCTGGATCAGGACACACTGGGGACAAAGTAACAGAATAATGCAGCACCTAGATGACACACTCGGCTTCTGATGTAGAAGAAATGCCCACAGAAGGACTGGGTCAGTCTCACTGCACTGACCAGTGTCACACCACCGCTGGTTCATCCAAGTGAAATTCATTGGTTCTACCTGAGGACAGAGTCACCTTAATATGGTGCCACATCCCAATTCTTCGTTTTCTGTAACCCACCTGCACTTCCATTGCTTCGGCTAAGAAAGAGGAATTATCTGCAGAATGTTACCAGGAGGATGTCTCTTGATGCTGTGGGGTCCTTTTTGTGAACTACTAAAGGCGTGTGTGAGGAAACTCAGCTGTTGTGTCACCTGAAAGGTGACCACCCTGACTCGAGGTCTTATGATCAGGGGAAAAGTCGGGTTCTAACCAACTCTGACCTCATAGCTGTCAGGTTTCCCCCACTTCCAGCTGCTCTCAGCCGCTGTCCATTCCATCCCATCCCAGCCTAGCTGGGGTCAGCTGGTGCTAATTATAGCGGAACTGACCACACTTGGACTTGGTAAAAGAACAGGGCATGCTAATTTTAGCATGGATTTGCACACTGTAACCTAGACCTTTTGCTTCTTGATGTGTGCATCAACCTCTTGACCAACAAGACACAACATTTCTGGAAGATGAACACATCTGATCTCTGACAGGGACAAAAAGCCATGAAGATCTGAACCCAACCATACTTAGCCCTAACATGACTTATGAACCAGTTCATCGTGACAATGAATGCATCTGCTAGCAAAACAAAAGATTTCCGACTTTGAAGCTCAACACCTTTAAGGACAGAGCCTAGTGACTGTGATAATCATGGCAGTGGATGGCACTGAGTGATCAGTAATGACAGTTTTCCACCATCCTGAGCACAAGGCTCCTTACCGTTGTGCAGATATCGACCTCCATTCTGTCTCACCACTTTGTGCTCAGCACAGAATCGCCAGATAAATGTATGAAGGTTAGCCCAGATCAACGCTGTCCAGAATCATGTCCAGTGCTGTCTTTACCTCTGATCTCAGAACAACAGAGCTTCTTTTTTGTTCCTTCTCCGTAAATACCTAAAATCTAAAACAATCAAAATACTTTAGAAAGCGTTCAGCTAAAAAGGTTGGATACAAATGTTCAATATTGCATTTCCACTTTAACTTTTACGGGGACGGGATAGCTCAGTGGTCAGAGCACACGCTTTCCCCCAGCCAAGTTAAGCAGCGTCGAGCGTGGTTACTAGTTGGATGGGTGACCGTTTGCACGCCTTGGCTTCAGTACAGTTCCCCCAGTTCACCCAGCTGTAAATGGGTACCTGCCCTCTTTAGGGTCAGGGAAGGTAAAGCAGCGAGGGAGAGGAGATGGGCGCCGCCCTCAATATGCTGGCCCTAGAGAAGTGAGGTCTCTGACGCCTCGCTCCCCTACGACCTTATAGGTTATGGGACTCCTTTACCTTACCCTCCTACTTTAACAGAGCAGTGTTTTGTACAAACATGTAGGTACGCAGTGCAGAATTTTGCATCCACAGTGGCTGATACAAGATATGTCTGCAAAAGCAAAACTGGCACGAACACTGTTTGTGACTATGAACTTGCAGTTTAATGCCTGCAACTGCACATATTTGCAGAGTTACAGAAGTGTCCATGAGTACAAAACTTGCAGTTACAATGGCTGCAACACCAAACATACTAACACAAACACATAACTAGCAGTTATAGCTGAAACATCAAACATACTGACACAAACACATAACTAGCAGTTATAGCTGAAATAACAAACAGACTAATACAAACACATAACTAGCAGTTATAGCTGAAACACCAATCATACAGACACAAACACATAACTAGCAGTTATAGCTGAAATAACAAACATACAGACAAAAACTAGCAGTTAAAACTGAAACACCAACGGTACTAACACGAACACAAAACTGCAGTTACGAAAATGGCCGGAGACACAACATCCATCACCACAACACTGTCAGTCACAGATAACGGCTGCAGTAAGGAGTGACTACACACACACACACACATACGCGCAGGCAGACAACACACACTGCTGCCAAGCACAAGGCAACATGATACTGTGACATGACAGAGTGACTGGCTGGTGACAGGCAGACACTGACACACTGCTGGCCAAGCGAGTGACAGGCCACATACCCATAGTGTCTGCAACAAAGAAAACACCTCACAAATCTCCTGCCATCGCTCACAGAGAGAGAGATAGAGAGAGAGAGAGAGAGAGAGAGAGAGAGAGAGAGATCACAAATATATACATGTACACACATAGGTCTACTATCATACTACACATATTTATATCTATACTGCTAACAAATATATACATGTATATACACACGGGTCTACTGGCATACTAAACATATCTATCTATAGTATTCAATGGTGATAACTGGTAATGGCCGTAAAGCTTGAAGAAGTTTGTAATATCGAACATACATTCAGTACTCAGAAATGAAGACACTTGTTTCTAGCTCTCCTTTTTTCTTCTGGTGTGACCACATCCATGTCATATGGGCAAAGTAAGATATCGAAAAAATTATAGAGTGTGAGTGTGAGTGTGTTTATGTGCAGATAAGTGCATGCATGATTTCAGGACTTGGACTGACATTAAGTTCAGCAGCAAACCCTGTGTCTGAACAGGGAAGCTCACAGGAGCAAAGCTTCTGCACACCTTGGCTTGACAGTGCCCTGCCATGTGCCAGTGTACACAGACACTGAAATCCACCTGAGAACAACAACAACAATACCACAAGAACAAACTACAAAACAAATATAGAAATACCACGCAAAATGAATGTAATCAAACACAAACACATACATACAGCCTAACATACTACACACAGACTTTTTATCCGTTTTGAACAGCACAGAGAGAAACTGCATCTCTAGCGCTCCCTCCAGCTGCTGCTCAGGAACATAACTTGCATGAGCAGCATGCATCTTTGTTCCTCTACTGGATTATCCCCCGACTTGTTTCTTTGTATTTTTTACTGCACTCAGCAGCGACGGCACATAAATGATAAAGCCTGCACGGCAAAAATTTGTCCCGTGATGTTTCTGTGCACTTAAATGTGTATGCTGGGGGAAAACAGAGCCTGGTTTTCCTGCCCTCTTTTGCCCTGAGTGGGGGGCAGCAGCCCTGAGCATCCAGCCCTCCCTGCTGAGGCTCACCTGGACGGAGGGAGCCAAAATCAATGTCCTCCTCCTCCTCCTTCTTCTTCTGCGCCTCCCTGCACAAGGAAAGCAAACACCGCTCTGAAGACATCAGACCTCCTCCACTACTCTAAACCACACTCCATTCTGCACACATACATACACTAATGGAGACATGCAAGGACTGATTTGTGAAAGAGATATGACACAGCTGTCAGTTTCCCCCACTTTCAGCTCCTCTCAGCTGCTATCCATCCCATCCCATCCCAGCCCAGCTGGTGCTGATTATTACAGCAGGAACTGACCCCACACATGGACTTGGGTAAAAGGAAGGGGTGCGCTAAACTTAGCACAAGGGCCTGGACCCTTGACTGAGTTCTGCTGGATTTGCACGCTGTGATGAAGATATCCAATGTCATCCATTTATCACGATCAAAGGAAGAGTGGATCAAAACCAAACTGCTCGAAGGAAGAAAAAACAAAAAAAGCCAGGGAAGGTAAGGGAAGAAAGCTCCATCCACTCTCTAACTCTCCGCCACACTTACTCCCTAAACGAATCACACATTACCTGTGTTTGAGCATTGCTCTGAAGTCCAGGTTGGAATCCTTGGGATCTGCAATCAGAAAGACAAGACGTGGTCAAACTCTGTGTGCACACACACACACACACGGCAAGAAGGCATAACAACTCACAGCTCCTGTTCATATGTAAGGCCAAGGAACACACGGGTCTGCTGATGAAGGACAGGTCAGGTGAAAAGAGATAACGGTGAGGCAACACTAACAGAATAACTCAATGAAAACATAGACGTAAATTCTAAGATATAATTATTCAGATTAATTTATATCCTTTTGCGCTGTGCTAATATATTACGCAAACTAAATAAGAAACTATAAAAGCAGTTCACACACACATTAAAACCTGTTCCCCTTTTCAGAAGAGTAGGCCATTATGTACCAGTGGGAATGGATGACAGAATTTACAAAACTGTATACACACAAAGACTGGATGTAAAAAAGCACTTGAGTGCTTATTCCATTATCCTTGGGGGGGAAAAGGAATAATGACCACAGAAAAAATTGCTTCTGCACACAATGCCAAAGAACATCAGGGTTATGACAAAGTTTAGGTGTTGAGATGTTCACATTTGCTTGGAATTGTATTTGTATAGGGATTTTGCAGTCTGTTAGGTTCACCAGCTGTACTGGTCTCTTCCACTTCATTCACACACTCAAGGCTTCTCCAAGTAAATGACACCATTGTACCAAATGTCACCATTATACCAAATCACACCACTGTACCAAGTAACACAACTGTATCAAATCCCACCATTGTATCAAAAGACACCATTGTACCAAAAGACACTATCACACCACACTGTTCAGGCAGTGTGTTTTGAGCAAGATTAACCTGGAGGAACCGGAACCCATCCCTCTGTGGGTCACAGCTGCATGCTGGGTATGTTCATGTCCTCTGCACCGTCAGTGGCCAGAGCTGGCCTACTTTTCTGCTAAACATAGCTGGGTTTTTAACGTGTGTGAAATACTCCAGCATGTGTTCACACCACAGCATCTCAGTTCATAATTTTGACTAGAAAAACATTGTAAAGGAATGGAGTCAGAACCATAGTTAACTCCAGGGCAGACATCACCTCTATAGACAACACCTCATCAGAGACACAAACCCAGTTGCTGTAAGGCCAAGAGTTCCTATGCTCTGACCACTAAGCTCCTTCCACCCCATACTAATGTAGTACATTTTTATACATAGTTATAATGTGGCTACAACACTGTGCAAAACATCTTCTGAAAAAAACAACAACCCAAGATAAAGCAACACCATGCTGGAACCTGGACCCCAAAAATCAGGTGAATGGAAAACGCATACTGGAGAAGGAAAACATGAGGATTTAATCCATAGAAAACATTATTTCAATTTTAAAAAGCAAACAAACAAACAAACAAATGTTGGACATTTTTAAAGCACAAGTTGGTCATTGTTTTACAGCCCAGTCAATCCAAACTTAAGGTTTATTCAGGAGGAAGAATCAGGGGAGACAAAACCCGAACTATCAATGGTTTACAAACTTCCCACCAGAACTGAAGCAGAGCCAGACATGTTCCAACACTCACAGTCTGATTCACTGGAACATCATGACCAATGGCCAGACTTTAAAGAGGAATCTAAGAAATTGGAACCAGATGCAAAAGAGGGAGAGAGTATGAAATTACTCACTCTCCTTTAAAAAAGAAAATCTGAATGTATTTACGTTGATGCAAATTATCCGATAAAACTAGAAAATTATGCCTTTCTCTGACCATCATTATGCTTTTAAACAAGAAAAAGTGTCTCAATTTCCACATCTGATTTCAAGATGTCTCCAGTACAGGTTTTTATTCCCTAAAAGGTAGTTTTCTTAACAACATACATCTATCTAGTTGCCACTATGGTAATACACATATGTTAAAACTACTTTCTTATATTTTCTAATGCGATAGTTCTGGTTCCATTTTTCTTTCTTTCTGTATTCTGTTGGTACTTCATAATTAAACTATGAAAGAAAGTTGGCTTCTGTCTTCAATACCAAACTTATAATGACTGTCAGGCAAAACCAATGTTAATGGTCACCAAAATGTCATCAATAAAGAGCGAAAAGGAAAAAGTAAAAGGTGAAAGAAAGGAAGGAGGAAGTGAACAACAGGGAAGAGGTAGAGTGAATCAAAATACCACAAAACAATGCACACAAATAAAGAGGTCATTGAAAACAACCATAATGGAAAGAAAACCTGTTCTATCACGTAAGATTTTAAAACAAGACCAAAACTCTGGCTGACGATAATATGTCTTACAGTCCTGAAATGAAAACATACAAGTGTACACAACATCATGAAATTCCAGTTTTTGTAACAGATTTCATTTGAATCTCTAGAATCATTTCATACCACCTGCCACAGATAAATTATTTCAAATTTCTAAGCTATATACAAGATAACAAATCTTATTCATGCCATAAAACAGCCTACGCATGAAGATGAAATAAACTGCCATACTTTATATCAACTGAAAACTGTAAATTTCAGCAAAACAGTTTTTTAAAAATGCAAGTAGGGCGCATAAACGCAGGAAGGAAAGAAGATGGATCGCTGGGGCAAAGGTCAATGCAGTTGAGGACTGTTACAGGCATGGAACGCAGACTTGAAAGGCCATCATTGATTAGCGAGGTCAGTGCATGACAAGGGTCAGAACCACTCAGGGGACAGCAGTGAAATGCGCTCACTGTCTTCTTACCTGCAGCCGACAGTTCCAAGCAATCCACAATGGTTCAAAGATTCCTTTGACCATCTCGCAAAACAAGTGGCGCAAATCAAAAGCGGAAATGCAGCAGCAGATCAGAAGTTAAAACGCATCCTAAACGTTGCACAGACTGTTTCCAATCCGTGTCTGCATCAAATTTCTCCTTTTCAGGGACAACGCGGTACTCGGCCACAAACCTGTGCAAAGTGTCAATTCTATATGATCAAAAAAAATCATCGAGTTTGACCCAAAAAAAATGCATTCATAAGGATGAGACAGGCCTTCAGCTTCCACCATCATCATAGCAACAGGTACAATTGTTGAAATTCATCATCATAGCAACAGGTACAATGGCTGAAATTCAATCTTAAAGCAATCCACGTATGGAAATATACAAACATAACAAGATGCCATTAAGCACAGCTGTAACACGCAAGATGGAAAAGACAGACAAAGCTTTTGAAATAAGAATGGCACAAAAGTGAAAATGAAAATCTTCTGAACTTAACTATTAAAATAGTGCTTGAATATTCTGTAGATGAGACAAAACTAAATGTGAATGAAATGAATGCATGGCAATAATTCATCTGGTACAAATCAGAAAGCCTGCAGACTCTGGGACACATCATTACAGTTAGATGGGGATGATCTGAACCATCAAGTTTGTCGCTGATTATCCAGGTCTGGGGTTTATCATGTTTCATTTTTCTTTCATCACTCTCAGATTTATATTTTACCCATTACTTTTGTCTTTGGATTAATACTGATGGCAACTTGAGTATGCAACAAATGATGCCTTTTCATAGTGCTGAGCTTAGGCCATATTGCAGCGTTTACAGATGTTGTGACTCACACAAAACCATATGCCAGCACAATCACAAATAATAGGTGTTCGCATATTGACACTGACAGCAGCGTCCTTACACCCAGGATTACACCAGGCCCAGCAACAGCAGTGACCACAAACATGGCTCACAAGTTTGTCACTGCACTTACCACTTGTTCCTAGACTGCACAATTCACACTGGTCTGGAATCCACAGACCAGGCATCTCAAAACCTTGCAGGGTGAATCCTAGTCATCAGAACACCATTTTATTTGATGCCATGTCTTCCACTTTCTTTTCTTAGCCTTGCCCCTTGTTTTCCACACAGGCGACATCAACAACATCTCAGGCGACATCAACAACATCTCAGGCTACTTCACTGATAGAAGCTACTCTGTGTAGAGAGGCTGATTTCTACACAAGGTTGCAGACTGATTAAACTCACATCTGCCAGGAACATTGATTTTCAACTCCACCAATGTGTGTGTAGTTTACAAAATATTCCAAAGCACTGTTTATCAGAACATGCAAACAAAAAGTAACTTGATCATAAGCAGGAAATATCAACAGATGATGTGAAAAGTGTAGAGTGCTAATACTCCAGTATCAAGCTTGCAGTCATACATGCATTAATTACCAACTGCCACTAAATATGCACAAGGATGACTGGTGACCTCCCCTTGAGGACAAACTCGCTTCTATTCAGGAGATATAGATGCTGATGCCTCCTTCCATGGGGAAAATCACCCTCATTCACAGGCTGTGTTATAATGTTTGGTCATCCCTGCAGACTGTGCATGGCAGTGTTTGTTTGAGTGGTTGTTTGGAATTCTTCTGGCACTATCTGGACAAGGTATTACAACACTGTTTTAAGCCTGTCCCCAAGGCTACACTTCCCAGTGCACTGATCCTGCTTAGGCCCTAGGAGTAATGTAGAGAAAGGTCAATGGTCAAACTGCATTCAGTAGCAGAAGTCCTTCTATGTGCCATCAGAACAAGCCATCACAAGCACATGATCATGATTAAATGTTTGATAATTCTGCAGCAATTTGTTTCTGTAATTTTAGTGCACCATCCATTTCTATAAACTACTGCAATGACTGAATGACTATGACTATGCTCATAAAAGAGACCATTGTCCAACTAACTATTCATTTTGTTGTGATGAAGCGTTGCAAAGACTGAACTGATGATCAGTAGAAGCAGTAGGATAGATGTCAGGTCAGTCATCACATTCATTGACCAGACACACACACACAATAGTAACTAAGAGCAATTCAGAAAAAAGAAGCATGGTGCAGGTTTGTGTGAAAGAAGCTGTGATCGTCTGCGCACAATGACACAGGAACAAGCCACCACAAGCACATGATTACATGAAGCAGCAATAGCATATGAAAATAATGTGACGAAAGATCAACACAAAGAAACACACCACAAATAATACCCATTACAAATAAAAGGTAATGTGTATCACATCTGCGTAAAACACAAATCTTTTGTAATGATACATAAGCAGAAAGTGTACATTTTAAAACCCAAGTTGAATTTTACTTGGCCAACACGCCAAATGCATCAGACAAATAAATCCTGTTTGCATCTCATCTCATGGCTATTTGGCCACTGTGACATGACAGACATATAATAGTGTGTTCTTTTTTCACATCAATACACATAAAAATAGATCTTTGTACTCCAGAATGAAAAAAATAACATTGACAATGAAAATCACATCAATATAACCTAAAAAAATACTAACACACAAGCATGCATACACACACACACATTTTGATAATGTTTTTAAAAGAAGTGTGGATACATCAGTGTGCTTTAAATTTCAGCACAGCAGATCTGCCACCAGCTCACACAAAATCTTTCATAAGAGAAAAGAAAAAAGGCTGAACTGACGATGATGATGATGATGGAGTGAGAGAGGCAGAAAACAAACAGCGGATGGTGCAGAGAGGACAGCTTCTACAGTGTGCTGCTCAGTTCATTCCTCACTCTGCCTCTTTCATCTTGTGTAGTTCACACTTTCTCTGGTATGTCATGTCAACTGCTCTTGAAACATACGCACAGACACACACACATACATGGACACACACACACACACACCAACACACACGCACACACACTCTCTCTCTCCCTCCATTCCACACCTACCCCAACAATCACCACACTATGACTTCATCCTTCAAAAGGAAACATATATATATTGTTTTAAAAACCCATCCCCCCCACACGAACCACCACCACCACCATCTACAACAATCCTGCCGGCACTGACCTTTGGGTTAAACAAGATTTTCTTCAAAGAAAATCCCACGTACACAACACACTTACGACAAAGCAGCCAGCAACAAGCTGAAAGCTTACAACACAATAGCATAAACCAACATCACACTGACCTTTGATGAAGATGCTGAAGGTGGCGGTGTCGGTGATGACTCCATCCTGCTCCAGATTCACGGTGTACTTGGCTTCGTCCGTCAGGCGCGTCTTGCGGATCTCCAGCGTGTGTATGCCCATCTGCTTGTCCGTGTAGAAGGACACGCGGGAATCCTCCTTCAGCTCCCGCCCCGCCCGGATGAAATGAACGCCGGGCATGGGTTTGCCCTCCAGGGCCACCTCGATGTCCATCCGCATAGTCTGGCCTGTGTGCACACACACGCACGCACGCACACATGCACGGATGAATGAATAATGTTTCCATATATCAAACTGAAACACACACACACATGTACGCACATGTACGCACATACATGCACGCACCCACACACACACATGCACGCACCCACACACACACACATGCACACACACATGCATGCATGCATGCATACACTCATGTATACACGCCCACACACACACTTGCATGGAAGCATGCACATACACACACACACACACACACAAGAATGAATTGTGAAATTGTGAATTATGAAATGTGTTTGTGCATGTGCGTGTGTGTGGGTGCGTGCATGTATGTGCGTACATATGCGTGTGTGTGTGCATGTGTGTGTGTTTCAGTCGCACACGCACGGACACACATATTTCTGTCTGAAATAACTTTTTAGTGGATAGACGTTAAAACGAAGACACTCACACACACATACACACACACACACACATACACAAACGCACAGAGACCAGCTGACTGCCTTGATGATGAATTCGTCCTACAGAAGTAACTCTTTCACAATCAACAGAGACAGATACAACTACTACTTAGTTTTGGTGAGTTTTGGGGGAGAGGGGGAGGGGAAGAGGGGTGGGGGGTGAGAGGGGAGGTTGAGGGGGTGGGATTGAGGGGGTGGGTTGAGGGGGATTATAAAGGGGTTTTTCTCATTCCTCGGTTTGAGCTCCGAGGAACACCAATGGTGAGATTTTGCATATCCAACCGACATATGACTTTTTGTTTTTCTCTCCAGAGAAATCAAGCCAGCTCCTGGCTGCTCAGGGTGATCTGAGGGAAGACGACAAAAGTTCTGCATTTCAACATCATATCACAGTGTGACACAACATCATTTCATCACACAGCACCTCCACAGCACATAACAGACATCGTGACATAAGAAATGCAATACAAGATGGCTGACACACTGACCTTCCACCACCACCTGGTTGGAAGGCTTGACCTTGAAGAAGGGGCCGTCACTGGGCGTGACTACAGAGGGAATCTGAACAACACAGTGACCACAATATTACATAAAATTTTCATTTATTCATTTTTTATTTATTCTTTTATATCGAGGATAAGTACTTATGTGATTTTTTACATCCAGTCCCCATGTGTATGTGGTTTTGTAAATTTTGTCATCTGTTCTCACCGGCACACAATGACCTACTCTTTAAAAAAGCGGAACAGGATTTATTATGTGTGCGAGATGTTCTGCAAGCATTTGCACACGGGGCCTCCGTTTATAGTCTCATCCGAAGGACTTTTGGGGAGAGTGGAGTCTGCATTGATGTTAACTCCAGGGGAAAAATCCCCATGAACAGGATTTGAACCCGGGTCGTCAGATTGCAAGCGCAATGTTCTAACCACTAGGCTATCCCATCCCCCAATGACTTGTTGACTTGCTGACAATATGCATCAAGGCATATCCAAAAGTCCACATAATAAAGTTCTTGACAGTATCAAATAGGCAATTTGACGAAATATACTGGCATGTACTGATATTTCATTATAGACACTGGGTTAAAAGCATGAAAAAGAACAAGTCAACGGTGTGTATAAAGACAAGCTCACAGTGTTCTGTGTTGCCTACCAATGCACTGTACTTCAGATCACATGCATAGTATCACAACTCTAACACTGTAAAATAAAATAAAGGAAAACATTTTAGGAAGGAATCCCCACAAATGTGAAATTCAGAGAAGAATAGTAGTGTAGAGAGGAATGAAGGAGACATTGCACAGGGTGACGGTGGAGGATTTTGCAACAGGAAATTTTTCGTTTTGTTCCTCAGCCACAGCTCCGAGGTTCACCAACGGTGAGATTTTGCGTATGCAGGCATTTTTTACCCACCATGAAGGTAGCCACAATCCAACTTCAGAGATAGCGTCTAAACATGACACCTGTGTGCATGCGTTTTTTACCAGCATTTTGTCATCTGTTCCTATCGGCACGAAATGGCCTGTTCTTCCACAGGGGGGACGGGATAGCCTAGTGGTCAGAACGTTGCGCTGGCAATCTGACGACCCAGGTTCGATTCCCGTGCAAGGGGGATATTTTCCCCTGGAGTTAACATCAGTGCAGACTCCACTCTCCCCAAAAGTCCTTCGGATGTAAATCGAGGTCCTGTGTGCGAACGCACGCAGAACATCTTGTGCACATGTTAAATTCTGTCTGCTTTTTGTAAGAGTAGGCCATTGTGCCCCAGTGGGAACAGATGACAGAATTTACAAAACTGCATACACATGGGGACTGGATGTAAAAAAGCACATAAGTGCTTATTCCATTATCCTCGATAAAAGAAAGGGTGTAATGGGTTTTTCAATGAGTGCGCAAGTTGTTCTAAGTGCGTTCCCACACGGGGTCTGTTTTGAGTCTCATCCAAAAGATTTGGGGGGGAGAGTGGAGTCAGTAATAATGTTAACTTCAGGGAGAACATTCCCTACAAATGGGTGCCTCTGTGGTGGCTCGAATCCCGGGCCATCAGATCATGAGCTCAGAAAGAAGGGGACTGATCACTAGTGGATTGTTTCATCTAGGTCAGGGCCCAGTCCAGTCAGGACCAGAAGACCAGCAGTTGATAAGAACAGGATAGAGGGGGTGAAGAGAATTAAAAAAACAACAACAACCCCCCACCCCCAACACTTTCTCCAGCATTTTCTTCTTTCTTAGATAAGACAGCAGAGGAGTAGACTGCATGGCGTGACATGACTTAACACAGTGTGACATGACATGCATGCCATCTACTTCTAGGTGATAATGTGCTCAAACGCACTTGATTGAAAACAAGCATGTCAGTGCAAAACATGTGACTGTAAAGATTGAAATCAGAGCAAAAACCACAGAAAGTAATTAAAAGTAAAAAGGGTGTAGCCCTTAAAAAGTTTGTGGCTTGCTTTTCTCCTGCTTAATTTATCTCAGTATCTTCCAACCCTGCTGATAACGCTGGAGAGTGCTCAAAGGGAGATAAATGTAGCTTTTATTTCTGGAAACAAGAATGCTGTTTATTTCTAGTCACTCACACACAAATGAATGTACGCACACACACATCATATATATAAAACCACTCTTAAAAACTAACTGTACAATATAAATCTCAATAAACAAATGCATCACCATCATCACCACCATTATCATTATTATAAAGCATTATAAAAGGGCATAACAAAATCAACTTACTTAAAAAAATAAAAATGAAAAATGCAACACAAGGAAAACTCATGTAAAGTTACCTACCCTGTCCATGCTAGCCTTTCCTGTAATAAAAGACACAGAGGAAAATGTGAGTTCCATGGTAGATGACAAGGCAAAGCACAATTAACAGCATTCAGATCCTTACTTCATCTCCTACTTCAATATCTTAACAGCTACAGATAAAGAAACCAAATGGCTTCCTAAAATAACTTGCAAAATGGCTGTCAACACTGAATGTTTTATTGCATTTACAAAATCAAAGGATTCACATTCTATGCACAATACTGTTCCAGTGAAAAATAAGCATTATAAACACACCAGTTAAAACAAAAAGTGATATGAAATGCATTGAAACTTTTAAAATTATGACACCATGGAGTTATATTAGCAATCAAAAAAAAAAAAAAAAAAAAAAAAAAAAAAAAAAAATATATATATATATATATATAATATATATATATATATATATATATATATATATATATATATATACATGCTGTATATAGCGTACACAATAAATTAGTAAACAGAAATAACAAAATAAATAAGATATTCTATTGCTGATTAACACACTGAACTGTAATCTGACCAAAAGAAAACAAAGCACAAAAAATAACTACAAAAGAAGAGAAAGAGACCAGGCACCGGCAAATATTAGGTTAAAAAAAATTTGCTATCAATTACACAGTTCCAAAAAAACAGGAAAAAAAAAATCTTCATCCAAATTCTGTTAAAAGAAACTGTTATTTTTACCACAAACCAAAGCCTTAGTACTCTGATCAAATTGATGGTTACAAAACATAAACCATCTACAGGTACCATCAAATAAAGCACTTTAAAAAACAGAAAAATAGTGGTTAAAATGCATTTACAATGCTGTAGGTAATTTTTTAAAATCAATTTGTTATGGGTAAAGCTGTAAGAAAAAAAGCAGCATCAGTTTCATTAATAAGTTCCAAATTAATGAAAACAACAACAATAAAACGTAATAAAAATAACAACAAAATAGCGCTACCATCAATACACATCTTAAAATTAATGCATTTTTGTTAAAATACGAGTAAAAGCATCATTGTCACACATAATTATGGTACACACACACTTATTCACAAGTGTGCAAAGTGATTGTGCATGTGCAAAACGCACATGAGATGCACACAGATAGTCTTCACACAAGAGTTTAAATTATTTTGTGTGTGTGTACATATGCACTCTTTTATTCACACACACACCACACACACACACACACAATGTGCACACCCACACCCCCACACACCCCCCACACACCAACCCACCCACCAACTCACCCACACCACCTAAACATGCACACACACACACCACACAACACACATAGTACCCCCCATTCGCCCCCCCCCCCCCTTCCCCCACACACACACCAGGAAGAAGAGGCCAGGCAAAGGAGCTGCCTCATGTCAGCCAGCAGAATGAGACAACAGAGAAGAAGCAGAACAACCCCTGCTGCTGATGATGGTGATGACCACTCAACATAATTGACAAAATTGGCCACCATCAACAACACCACATACCTCATTAGCCGTTTTAAAAAAAAAAACAGCCCCCCCCCCCCCTCCCTTCCCCACCCCTGGGGTAATTGGATGTGATATATGTACTTGATACAACTTGCTACCTGTTTTCTTAACGAACCACCCACCAACCAACCAAGCTGGTGTTAGCTACCACAAACAACCTGTGCTAATAAATGATATCTCATGCATGCCATGCCACTGCAGAAGGAAATGAATACACAGCGAAATAAAAGACACTAGAACAGCACCAAAAAGAAACATTTTATCATTGATAACAACAAACAAAAAACAGCAGATGAAATAAAAACCACATGAAAAATAGAAGTTAAGTCACCCAAAAGGTTACACTATACAGAAGGCAATTCAGATTTAAACGGGGTTTTTTGTACCCAAAATATAGGTGCAAAAGGAAAAGAAAACAATATGTACTTTGTAAATGGCAAATCATCACAATATTTGAAAGTAATGCTCGCTCTCTCTCTCTCTCTCTACATATATATGTGTGTGTGTGTGTGTGTGTGTGTGTGTGTGTGTGTGTGTGTGTGTGTGTGTGTGTAGTTGTGTGTGTGTACATATAATATATATATATATATATATATATATATATGTATGTATGTATGTATGTATATATGTATGTATGTATGTATGTATGTATGTATGTATGTATGTATGTATGTATGTATGTATGTATGTGCACCACTGAAAAGATGTGTGTGGTGTGTGCGTGCATGAGTGCATGCTTGCACGTGCATGCATCCCATACACATGCAGATCCACCATGTACGATCACTGACTTGATCCCAGACCAGTATCAGCCAAGACTGAAGAAGTACATAATGAATCTTTAGCTCTGAAGTACAGCAGGGCTGATACACTCCCCCACACCATACTGCTGTACAGTCTCTTAACTAAGTAATCATTTTCTGCAAGGGTGAAACCTTCCCCCACTTGAACCTAAGAGACAGTGCTGAACTTTGGACAACCAAATCACCATGAACAGTAAATATGTTGTGTCATCTTCTTTTCTGATCCTTGGGTGGAACTCAACTGAGGGTTGCTATTGGCGACATTTTGCCATATTCTCATCACTTTCCATCATCAAAAACGCCAGGTTTTGATTTCAATTATTGTGTTAAATCATATCACTAGCATGCCTTTTTTCCCCCTCGATTCTGTCATTTATTCCTATAGGTGTTTTACAACCTAATCTTCAAAAGCAGAATTTATTTTTTATGTATGATAAATTGTATATGGGCTTGCACACAGGAAATTGGTTTAAATCTTTATCTGAAGAACTAGAATGGGACTTGAGAGTCTGCATAAATGTTGGCTCTGATGTATGAATGAATGATGGCTTTGTATTATCGACAGACATATCAAGAAGACGACATGAACAAAAAATTCTTTGAACTGAAATATTACTTTCTGTTTTTGATGTTTGTACATCCTTAACAACTCCTGATTGCTATGAAAATGTGAAATCTATTTGCAGTTCCTTTTCGAAATGCTATTTCCGCTTATAGTTCATGAATTTTGGACGGAACTAAAACACAGGCTTTTCACAGGCTAACTTATTCAGTAAGAACTGTCTTGAAGATGAGGGACAGGAAAGTTTCACCCCCATGTGTTTGTGTGTTTGTGCGTGCGATAGAGAAGGTGCACTTACCGTCATCGGACAGCTCATCATCATCAGGCTGTCCTCCTTGTGCCGAGGAGCCATCAACATCTGCATCATACCCATCCTCATCGCCTTCTGCAGCCGGGGTGGTGGGTCATCAGCCACAGTAAAGACGTACATCACACATACATACATAGACAACACTGCCTGCCTGCCTGCCTGCCTACCAGTCCTAACCCTACACTGCACTGCACTGCTCTGTCCTTTTGTAGGGACACTTCTTAAACACACAGCGATTACAAAATCCATGACACTCAATTATTTGGTTGGTTTCAGGGATGGGGGTATTCTTCCTTAACTTCCAGTCTCCTTCCGTAGGTACTGCCCTGAAAGACAGCACTTATGTATGTATGTATGCCTTTCACAAGTTTATCTAAAGAGCCCTCGCTACACTTTTGCATTGCTTATTCAATGTATCATCTGGCTCTACACCTTCCACTTTGAACTCATCTATAACTTGACATGGCCCTTTCCACTCAATATGCAGATAGGCTTGCGCTCTGAGACCAAAATTTAAGGCCTTTGTGGCTACTTCATAATTATTTTCTTCAAGCACCTATACTAGCCCACCTGACTTCAGCTAAAATTATGTTTGACAGACCACTTCACTGTGTCCACTATTGCAATATGCTCTGTGCACAGACTGCAGCAGGAAAAGATATCTCATCCAGTCTTACCAAACAAGTGAGTCAATATTATGGTAATACTAACAATGGACTTAGACATACCTCTTTTGCAAAATGCACATTGCAGAGTCATTGCAAGGGCCTGTACAGTAATTCATTTCCACAAATAGTGTATGGGAAGAAATTAAATCAAGGTCTAATAGAACAGAAAAAGAGGACTCTTCCAAAACTCTCTTTGCTCTCCTTCCCCAATGCCTTGGTCAAAACTGCAGAAGGGTCTATGAGGTATTTGGATGGTCAGGGTAAAACTTCCCCAGCCTTGACATCTCTGTGCCATAATCACCTTCATAAACACATTAAAACAACCCAAAAATCATTTGTATGCTCTTTTACTTACTTACTTTTTTTTTTTTTAGGTCTGACTGCACGACTTTCAATTTTCTCAACCTTTGACAAACCAAGGCCATAATCAAAAGTATGGGCATTTCTCTGTGCCATCATTATAATCTTCCCACACCACTTTCTTTTCTCTTCACTAAGTAACCCCCACCCCTTCTACAATCCTGCTTGTCTGTACTTCTTTATCCTGTTATTTTTCTGTTATTCTTTATTTTAAAAAAATACCACCAAGTAACCCCCACCCCTTCCACATTCCTGCTTGCCTGTACTTCTTTTTCCTGTTTTTTATCTTCTCTTTTTAAAAAACCCAGAACTTCACCCTCCACCACTTCAAAAATGCGCTTGCAAGAATACAGCTGCAACTTTCAAGACCGCCTTAACAAGCACAGCTCCCGCTGAATCTTCACCATCACGTTTCCCCCTGCACTGTCTAAAGGTCAGTGTCATGGATTTTGCATCAACAGCCATCTGATTAAGCCATGCACTGTGGTCTCCTCTGTGGTGTCAACAAGTCAGTAACAAGAGTATTCAAAAGGGAACTCAGTGGAACACAGACAGTAGTCACTTCAGCAACTTTTACAGGGCAAAGGACGATATTTCTTTTAAATTTTTTATTATTACACACTGGCTGTGACTTCAAAAACTGTCTGTCAAGTTAAATGTAATAGTATATCCATTCATGTCATCTGACTGTGAGTACTTGCAAAATTGTTAAGAAAACAGAGAAAATTAACATTATTAAACCATTGAGGAGTTTGTCTGTTTCAAGAGGAAGCTAGATCACAAGAACAAGAACAGTTTTGACTGGATTTGTAAAGGGAGAGTAAAACATCAACATTAGAACATTGATTGACAACTGCTCTAAGTTTTCAGATGGTCTGCACAGATTAGGTAGGGATACACGTATCCTAGTCTTCCATTTCACTGCAGAATGTTTGTCAGCCTACTCTCTCTCTATATAACTGACAATAAAGGATAACACTGCATCAATAAATGATCCAAATAGTTCATCAACAGCATGGTCAAATATCAAGAAAAGAATTAGACATTAAAGATATAGCTTTATTAATCGTTGGTTAGCGACAGTGGCACGCAACGCAGTTTTACAGCAGCTTTTTAATTTGTTTTTTGTTATTCAACGCCGACAAAGGATGCACCAAGAGTGTGGGAGAAAAAACTACCATAGTCTTGTGACAGGAAGAGGACGGAGACACAGGTACTGCTGCTCCACTAAATAGGGGAATTGTTCATAGTCACAGACCTTCACTGGCAGATTATTCTGCATACATGGGGGGTTATTGAAAGAATTTTTGTTTTAACACTTAGAGTTCGTTTTAAAATCAGCGGGTAGAAAAATAAAGCTTATGACAACCATAAACAAAAATAACACAAAATAAAACCAAACATGATTTCAAGATTGAAGAGGGGAGGGGGGGGGGGGGGGGGACAAAATAAAACAGCAAAATGAAATGAACAAAAAAATATATAATTATAGGCCTGACATTATGCAGAAAGCCTAACGGGTCCACTGAATAATTCATAACATAAAGTTTTAAAAAATTAAATCAGGAACTCAATACACATAAATAAGTAACTAATCAAGGTCTCTGTTTGCTTTCAGAATAAACTGCTGTTGGCATGGATGGTTGATCAGTTTCAAATGTAATAATTTAAATCACAAGCTGGAGTTTGGGAAAGCTGCAAAGTGAAACAGTTCTTTATAAACTGGTGTGGATTTTTTCCAGACAGATTAAGTGCTTTGTAAGTACATTAATAATTATGTGTATCAGTTTTTTTTTAAACCACTATTTATTATTATTGTTATTATTTAAAATTATTATTATATTATCAATTATCATCATTATTATTATTGCTGGTGTCTTTTTTGTTGTTGTTATTATTATTATCATCACTCTTATTATGAGTATAGTAGTAGTTATCTACATTATTATCATCATTGTTGTTATTATTATCATTATTGTTAAGATTATTATTGATAGTATCCTCATCATTATTGTTGTTAATGCTGTTATCTTTACTATTGCTGTTATTGTTGTTGGATTATTGTATAAATAATAGTATTATTAGTAGTATAATTGTTACTGTTGTTATTATTATTGTTGTTGTTATTATCATAATTATTATTATAATCATTATCATCAGCATTATTATTTTCATAACTGTCATCATCATTTTTGCTTCGATTCGATTTTACGTCTGTTCACTCTCAGTGATATTAGTATCATTTTTGCTGTTATCATTATTATTGCTGTTATTGTTGTTGTTGGATTATTGTATCAATATCATCATTATTGCCATCATCAGCATTAGCATCATCAGCAAGTCACTGCAGTTTTACAATGTGGAAGCTGGTCCCATCACCCAGATCCCTGTTTCCTGGCTGCCGGCAACAGTGGGGAGAGATGCCCTCCACTACAATTCATTAATCCACTGACTCCACAAGCTGACTTCTCTCCCCTCTTCATTAATGTCTGTTTGGTTGGTTGGTTGGTTGGTTGTTGTTGGTTTTTTTAGGGTGTCTAAATCTCTCCTGTTGTAAATGCCTATGGATTTCTTCTTCATGAGATTGGGCGTTCAATTATTTGTATTATCATCATGACCAATATATTATTATTTCTATTATGTTATTATGATTATGATCATTATTACTACTACCATAATCATCATCATTACAATTATTGTTGTTGTTATTATTGTTGTTGTTTGGTTTCTTTGTTGTTTTTTTTATAGCAAAAGTTCTTCAATGATAACCCACTTATAATGATAAAAAAAAAAGGGACGTTTATTCTTCCAAACCGAAACACGGTGTAATGTATAGGTGCGCCAACACTGCTTGTAAAACCATCCTCCTGCCAGACCTGGCCCATACCAGAACAGAGGAGAACACCCTGGCAAAGGCAAACACTGGCCCCCACTGACAGCCCAGGGAAACAAACATTCCTAAAGGCCTGAACCCTCTCCAAGAACAACATTCCACTTTGACCCCAAGAAAACCCGAATCTTTCATAGCTTACTCCTTATCTTTTTTTTTCTTTGTTTTTTTGTTTCTTTCTTTTTTTCTTTTTTTTTTTCCTTTCTCGGCTAGAGTTCTGAGGTTCACCAATGGTGAGATTTTCGCGTATGCGACTGTTTAAACTTTCTCTTTATCTTTTAAAATGTTTAGCCTTTTTTCTTTTTATTCTTTTATTTCGAGGATAATGGAATAAGCACCTTATTCCACCTATGTGCTTTTTTTTACATCCAGTCCCTGTGTGTATACGGTTTTGTAAATTTTGTCATCCATTCCCACTGGCTCACAATGGACCTACTCTTCTGAATAGCGGAACAGGTTTTAACATGTGCGCAAGATGTTCTGCATGCGTTCGCACACGGGACGTAGGTTTATAGTCTGAGATTGAGAGAGGCCAGTGTCTGCCAACTTTGGTCATCATGTGATGCCTGTCTGTTGAAAAGTCACCAACCTTGATGACCAAAATCACATGGACAAATCTATCTTTCTTACCAGCTACCTGCATCGCTACTTACAATTTGCTCCGCATTTTTCTTTCAGATGTTCTTTAGTTTTCATGCCTACTTACATCATGGAAAAGGATTGATGATCTGCCCCATAAACTGTGTATTACTTCTACAGAGGTATGTGTTTGCTCCTGAATGACTTCTCCAGGTTCTCTCTCTGTGTGTGTATGTGAGTGAGTGTGTGTTGTATGTGTGTGCGTGAGGTGTATTTGTGTGTGTGTGTGTGTGTGTGTGTGTGTGTGTGTGTATGTGTGTGTGTGTGTGGTGTGGGGATGCACATTGTGTGTGTACATGTGTGTGCCTGTGTGAGTCTGTGTTTGTCTCTGTGTATGCATTCAAGGATGCATATACAAGAACGTGGATGCGTATATACTTGAGCATTACCTTCATACATGTCTATGCAGGCATAGCCATACATCAAGACAACATCAATGTCTGAAAGATAGATAGAAGAGTAAAAACCAACAACAGGAAAAAAAAACCCCAACGAAATAGTGTTTCCCCGGCACTAAAAGGAAAGCCATTATTCAGTTCAGTGTCTGCTCTCAGCAGTCTGACGGTTTTGACAGCAGTGAAGTGGGGTGGGGCTGCAGGGAAGGAAAGAAAGGAAAGAAGGAAAGGAAGGAAAGGAAGAAAGGAAGAAAGGAAGGAAGGAAGGATTATTAAGTATCAGGCGGAGGAGGCCTGTGCCAATAATGAGTAACTGCTGATGGAGCACAAAACAGCAACCAGTACACACACACACAAAAAGGCATGTACGCGTACGCGCACACGCACACATGCACATACACACGCGCACAGACACACATACATGCACATACACTCATACACGCACACACAGAGACAAACACGCGCACACACATGCACACACACACAAATGTACGCACACGCACATACAGGCAGACACACACACACACACACTTCTTTTCGATGACAAAATTTACAAAACTGCATACACACGGGGACTGGATGTAAAAAAGCACATGAGTGCATATTCTATTATCCTTGATATAAAAGAAAAAATAAATAAACACACACAAACACACACACTCTCTCTCTCTCTCTCTGTTTCTCTTTCTCTCTCACACACACCCTAAAAGAGAGAAGAAAGACTAGACACTCACTGTGCCTCAGCTGGCTGAGAGAATGATGTTGTTCCCTCCTCATAAAAATGGTTTTAGCTGACAGCAGAGCTTTTAGCTTTTTTCTGTTGGTTTTTGTTGTTGTTTTGCTTCTTTATTTGTGTTGGGGGGTTTTGGTTCATTTTTTGGGTGTGTGTTGGGGTGTTTTTTCATATAAATTCCTGTACGGGCTGCCTTTCTCCCTTAACACTGTTCCTTACATCATTCCTTTTTTTGTGTTAACAATATTTCTTGTGTTGCTTTATCAAAAAGGTGACAGATCAGCATTTTGTTTTAAGCCAATCAAACTGTCTGGTAAAGTAATAATACTCTTCTCTTTAATGTTTCTGATGTCACAACTCTTGGAATGAGCCTACCTACCAAGTGCTACAGCAATCAGCAAATTTTAGAACTGCCATCAGTTTTACAATGCACTGTTACAGGTCCACATTCCTAAGGATGAATAATGTTTTGGTTCAGGTTTTCTTTAAACAAAAATCTGGCTGACAGACTTTGTATGTGTGTGTGTTCTGTTATTAGTTGTTTTTCTGCTCGTTAATTTTTTTACATATAAAATCCAAACTGAATTGATGAGTATTGACAACAACAACAAAAATATTCTCATATCACTTTGTAGCTCATGGGGAGGGAGGGAGGGGAGATGATAAAACGTGGGTTAAAAAAAAAAAGCAAGAGACAAAACAGAAGAAATGGAGAGAAGGGAAAAACAGAAAGAGAGAGATTAACTTGAAGTACACACTATGAAAAGTGCTCATAATTATATGCTGACTTGGCACATTGCTAACACTAGACAGGTCACTGCTATGATATAGAATAAACTACCCTCTGCTTTAGCCTTCTCCACTCTTTGCTAATGTTAAGCAGAGTCGAGGGTGGTTACCATTTGGATGGATGACTATTTGCATGCCTTGGCTTCAGTACAGTCCCCAGGTCACCCAGCTGTAAATGGTTACCTGCCTCTTTAGGGTCAGGGAAGGTAAAGCTGTGAGGGAGAAGAGATGGGCGCCACCCTCAATATGCTGGCCCCTAGAGAAGCTGAGGTCTCTGACGCCTCACTCCCCTACGACCACATAGGTTATGGGACACCTTTACTTTTTACTCTTTGTCTGCCTAACACACCAGTTTTTCATATTCATAAATATAGAAATAAGATCATCAGCATGATTCAAAGCTTAGGATTTTTTTACACTTTGTGGGCTTTACAGACTCAGCTTTTTCACATCAAGAATTACTAGAAATGAAATAATTGGAATGACTCCAACATTCTTTTCTTTTAGTTTGAAAATCCTTTCTGAAAAAGGGTTTTATTCATTTTGGTTAAGGAGTAAAAAAAAAATACATGGGCAGCTTTTAGACTGTTTTGGTCCTGCATCATTAAAAAAAAAATGCATATGATGAGTCTTACAGACTTACAATTTGTAAAAATAAAAAATGTTGGCGTCCATCATAGTTCTCACAGAAATACTCATTCTGAAACATTGCTATCATTTCATTTATTTATTTTAATTACTTTATTCTTTTATATCCAGGATAAAGGAATAGCACTTATGTGAACAATAGAGGGAACCTGCATGGCTGATATTAAGCAGTTTCAGTTCTATTTTCAGCGAGAAAAAAAGTGGATGTGGCATTTTGAGCTGGAAATGAGTCTGACAGACCTGTAGTATAGAATATGCGGGCAAATAACATAGTGTGGTGAAAGTTAAAAGCTAAAGAAAAAAACCATCTTCAACAAGTCTTAAAAAAAAGACATACACAAAAAGAAAGTTCTTTAAAAAAAAAAAGGTTGGTGCATCCTTTATTTTAATGGGAAAAAACTTGTACTGATTAATGCGCTCGGATTACGATATTATTGTTTTAGAACACCAAAGGTCATCTTGGCTCGCTGTTGTTAATTACGGGATGACAGCTACTCTGGCTGGTGACAACTACTTTTCAGCTCTGACATGGAGGAGGAGGAAGACAGCAGCACAGAGAGAGTTTCTATGGAGAGGAAAGATTAAACACTGACAGCTTTGACTGTTGATTCTAAAGGACTGCGTGGAAGGTTGAACATCTACATTAGTCCCAGATTGTGAGTTGGTTGTTGGTTATGGCCACGCCAATGGCGGGAGATCAATCAATAATGGATGGTTTGAGATCAGCGTCAAAAAGGGTGGGGTGGGGGCCGAGTTAGCACGTTACAGAATAATTTGATGTCAGTGTGCTCTAAAATGGAGTGCCGGTCAGCCACTGGTCAGTCATGTCCACAACCACATTAGAGGTTGGTCACAGTGCAGATACCTTACACGGCGGACCTTTACACAACACATTCATGGAGCCTGTCAACTCTCCTGCCCTCCACTTCCCTTCTCCACACGTATTACAGTCGGAATGGAGGGCTGATGGGCATTCAAAAATAAAGGAAATTGAACTTTTATCATAGAAAAAACACCAAAAACCAGGAAGGATCAGAATGTGTTGTGTATAAGATCCACACTTTCCATACTGCCGACTACAAGCCAATAATTGATACAGCTTCACTGTGAACTTGTCTGCGTAAAGAGACATCAGATTAAAAAAAAACAAATTTCATTAACATAAAACTGAATAGTTTTCCTTCTTTACAATGGTGTTTTTTTTAATTGTCCATCTCTCTTGATGCACAAAATCTGTTGAAACAATTTTGATTACGGTCCTGATACTTCACTACTGCATGTTTAACATAATCTCTCTAGCCTCACTGCAGATGAGTATTCCACTGTTCGTTACTCTTCTTTCCATCTCAACGTGTTCTTTTGATTGAATCTTTTGAAAATGGGTTGTCCAAATTCATTGCTCATTGAAACAAAATTGTGTTAAGGCTTTCTTTTTTTCCTTAAAAAAAACAACGCTTTGTAACATCCAAACAAACAACTGTAAAACAAGACATCAGTATGTCTCAGAGTTTTCCTAACATGAAAAATAACCACTTCTCACATGTTTCAACACTTTTCTCATGCTGACAAAGAGACAGACCATATCAATAAAAAAAAAAAACACAAAAAATCCGCAGTTAACTTTTTAAAAGACCAACTGTAAACAGACTATTTGTTTATATAGTTTACCATCTGATGTCTCTTTGCAAAAAGCTTGAGGCTTCAGTCAAACAACCCACACAGACAATGCAGAACAAGGAACGGCCTGTCTGCATGTGTCCACGAATCACACCACTGTGGAAAACACAGCAAATTTTCAGCTCTTGGCCAGACAGAAAATGCAGCAGCACCAAAAATTGAGAAAAACCACATTAGAGCGCTACTGCCACAGCTCTTTGACACACCACCACCACCACCACCTCCCAAAGAGCCAGAAAACACCCCCCAAAAAAAACAACCTGACAAGAAAAGCCTTTCAGGCCCAGTTTTCAGCAGAAGCCTCAAGACGACAACTAAAACAACAGTACATACCTGGTCATGGTATAGGCGTGTGCATGTGGCAAGCAAGTCAGTCACTCAGCCATTAATGGTGTTAGTCTTGCGGCTAGTCAGTCGCCTAGTCTAGATGCTGCCTACTGCCTCCAGCACTTACCTTCCTCCAGGATGGTGGTAGGGGCTTTGGCGTAGGGTTTTTGCTTGCCTTTCGGGGCAGAGCGTTTTTGTCCTTGCTCTTCTTGTTGTCCCATTGACAACCCCTTCCTCCGGGGAGGAGGACCGCTCTTTGGAACCCCCCTTCTTCTGGGGTTCTGGGTTGCTAGGCGTCTTTTTCAGAGAGTAAGGGTTCTGGCCTGGGTTGCCGGGGTTTTCCACGGGTTGCCAGGACCCTTGCCTGGATCGGCAGGGGGGTTCTGTCCTGGATTGGCAGGGTTCTTCCATGGGTTGCCTGGGTTCTTTCCTGGGTTGCCGGGGTTTTGTCCTGGGCTGCCTGGATTGGCTGGGTTCTGTCCTGGGCTGCCTGGGTTCTTCCCTGGGTTACCTGTAATACCGGGGTTATGTCCTGGGTTACCTGGACTGCCGGGGCTGTGCCCTGGCTTACCTGGATTGCTAGGGTTCTTCCACGGGTTGCTGGATTATGTCCTGGGTTTCCAGGGTTGTGCCCTGGATTACCAGGATTATGTGGATTGCCAGGATTATGTGGATTGCCAGGATTATGTGGATTGCCAGGGTTATGTGGATTGCCAGGGTTATGCCCTGGGTTGCCTGGGTTCTTCCATGGGTTTCCTGGATTATGCCCCGGATTGCCAGGGTTGTGTCCTGGGTTTCCTGGATTATGTCCTGGATTACCTGGGTTGTTAGGATTGTGACCTGGGTTGTTTGGGTTCTTCCATGGGTTACCTGGATTGCCAGGGTTGTGTCCTGGGTTGTGCCCTGGGTTGTGCCCTGGGTTATGAGGATTACCTTTGCCTTTGTTCTCTTCCTCCACCACAATGGCAGGTGGGGCTGGTTTGGGCTCTTCTTTTTTCTGCGCCGCCGGCTCATTCTTTTTGGGCTCATCCTTCTTGCCAGGCTCTGGCTGCTTCTGAGCTGCAAGGGTGAGAAAAGGGGAGGGTGGGGACTGAGTGACACACACACACACACAGGCAGGGAATACTACAATGTCTATGATGCACAGGGACCGCTACAAACAACGTTTGGTTGGGAGAAGACTGCGATATTCACAAAGGAGATGCCCAACAGGTTCTGATCCATACCAGATTGCACAGGATGATCTACTCATACATGGGGGATAGCCACATTGATATTGCCACCAAAAAACAACAACCCAAAAGGTTCTGGGTGATCAAGACTGTAGCATCGAGCATTACAGGTGTACACTTAACTTCAGTTCTATCGTTTCAACTTCAGGCCACCATGCAAAAAAAGACACAGGGCGGATATGTAGAGATTAAAGTAAAACCCTAAAAATCAACTTGACACGCACACATGCACGCACACACACTTGCACACAAACACATACACAAACACAATTCACACACAAGCCCCCCCCTCCCCACCACAACACACACACACAATCACTTCACACACACACATCACACACCACACACAATCACTTTCACACACACATCACAAAACACACACATGCAATCAATGCTTATAGAAAAAATCAAATGCATTGCTTATCCAATGTACCATCTAGAAATAAAACATTCGACTCTGACTTTCACACACACCACACACACTCACCACACACACACACACACACACACACACACACACACACACACACACACACACAACACACACACACACACACACACATCACATACACACATCGCAATCAATGCTTAATGAAAAAAATCAAATCATTGCTTATTCAATGTACCATCTAGAAATAAAACTTTCGACTATGACTTTCACACACACACACACACACACACACACCACACACTCACACACACACACACATACACACACCATCATCTATCACATCATCTCTTCTCCTCACAACACAACACAACACCACACACTCCTATCACACTCACCACTACCACACCATACTCACACCACACAATCACACCACACCACACATACACCACATGCTCACTCATGTATGTGCATGCACACATATATTAGCAGGCACATTCAGTCATATCAACATATAAATATCAATAGAACTTCATGTTTTAACTGTCATTCAAAACATGTTAAACATCTACCAAATAGGAAAATAGGCAAAACACAATCCTACACGCACACACAAAAGATGAAGGAAATTTTAAAAAACCCAGAAACACTCAATCACACATGTCTCCTCACAAACAACTTTAACTGATAGCCACAGTGTAAGCTACTGCTTGACGGTAACAGAGACATCTAGCTAGAACAACTAATGTGTTTTATTGATTTAATTCAATCTCATTTGGGAAGAAGACTGGCGTTGATACAAACATGTTCCTAATGTCTGAAATAAGTTAATAACGATCAGAAGTTGTTGTCATTACGATAATTATCACGGTTTTATTATGTTATTGTAAATTTTTATTTTTAATTACTGGTTTATTTTAATCACTTCCCCATCTCTTTCATCATATGGCCACACACACACACGCAAGCACGCAGGAACACATTCACACACACACACACACACACACACACACACACACACACACACACACACACACACACACACACACACACACACACGCATTTCACGTAGGCACACATTCACACACACACGCACACACACACACACTTTAATATTCCTTTTAAGTTTGATAAAAATCATCAAGAGCTAGCAGACTTAAATCAAATCAAGTTATTTGGTACTGAATAACAACATGCTAATGTGGAACATCTGACATAAAAAATCTATAGGTTACTGTAACTTTTCTCTGTACTTTTTCTGTTTTTGTGTGTGTTATACATGAGTATTCTACTCAACAAACTGAAGTAATCTTTACCTTTAAACAGAAACACAAATATTCGAAAGATTGATTTTCTTTTTCCCAATCATTTTTGCACAGCGAGCGAGCGAGCGAGAAAGAGAAAGAGAGAGAAGAGAAATGGAAATCTGGAGCTATAACGGGCCACAGTGATTATGAATTACCCCCTATCCCAACCCTACTCCCTGTGCTTAAAACAAATGAACAAACTCTTAACTGCCCTACCTTCAAACTTTTATCAACAAAAGCAACATTGTTTAGTCATTACCTTCAATCAGCAATCTATGATAACAAGAAAGTTTCCACTAAAGCTGAAAACTTCACACCAAAAAGTTCTTAACAGCCACAGAGCGCAAGATATGCATTAAGAATAT
This sequence comes from Rapana venosa, assembly GCA_028751875.1. Lineage (NCBI taxonomy): Eukaryota > Metazoa > Mollusca > Gastropoda > Neogastropoda > Muricidae > Rapana > Rapana venosa. The sequence continues at coordinate 53,825,220 of CM054148.1, read as the reverse complement.
GCATGTATTGTACAGAAATCTACACTTTTCACTGAAAAAATCATTGCAAGTTTTTTTTCAAATAAATACGCCCAAAACTATCACATGAACTATCACTAAGCAGATAATAACTCATAAAGCAAAACTGTGGTCTTCAAAGCAACACACTATCAAGATTGACTGTGCTGTCATGACAACTAAATACTTACTGCCAACACTGACAAGACTGGATTTTTCCACAGAAATACCTGTCAAAGGGTTTCAGGATAACTCTAGACCCCCCTAGAAAAGAATCTTACCCTACAAGGTCCCACCAGACCTAAGAGACCACAACACAGAGCATGCGGTGGTCTAGCTCACTACAGGTCACCCAAACTCTGCATGCACATACACACTCACTTGTCTGCTTCTGGGCTTCAGCAGTCTGAAACACACACACACGCACACACACACACACACACAAACAACACAGTATTATATGCTTTAAAATCTCCATGGTACAAAAAAACTTCAAATATTGCACTAGAGATAAGGCATGTCATACACCTTTTAACTTTAAAAGGTATAAGCTTAACTTTTTGTTGGGTGCCTTCACATAGTGGATTCTTTCCAAATGAGTGGGCTGACAGAGCTGCTAAAAGAGGTGCAAAACATGGACGGGAATCAGAAGAATTGCATGTACCTTTATCATTACAAGAGGGTTACCACTTATTAGAACAAACATCATGGAGAAAGGTTACAGAAAAGTATCACCTAAAAGAAAGATTTTTAAATAGATCTGTAATCAATACCGACAATGTAGGAGTCATGAACCATTCTAAGGCCTGCACAAATATTTTCACAGCAAGAAGAGTAAACAGCTTGATTTATAGAATAAAACTTAATGCATTCATTACCAAATTCAGCAGAAACGGTAAATGTCTGTGTGGTGAGAATATCACTAATACTCATATAATATTTGAATGCAGGCGCACAAAAGCTTTTTTACCCCAGTTTTCTAAAAACTCCCTCAGCAGCATATTCAATAACATGAATTTGGTATTTAATATTGCGAAAGGTCTCTGGCACAGTCCTATAGGACATTTGTTATAACCTCATTAATTTTAAAGATTTTTTGTTTGTTTGCTTTTTTTTGTTCGTTTTGTTTTTTTAAAACTGGTTTTCTTGCTTTGTGAAGTTTCTTTTTGCCTATGTAAACTATTTTTCCCTTGTACACATTTCAGTAGGCCACCCTCAACTTCCATGCATTTTTTTCCCCGTCTAATATCACTGAGCGTGAACAGACGTAAAATCGAAGACAACAACAACAACAACAACACACACACACACACATTTTCTCAAGGTCACAAACAGAATGCTCCACATATGTCATATCAAACTGACAAACTCCCCACACCCACAAAGTTACACTGCCTAATGAACCAAACACAAACTGTATATTTTACAACAGTAAGTGATGCTGCAAGCAGTGAAAGTAAAACCACCCACCCGGCACATAGCTTTAAAGATAGAATGATAATGACTAACAACCACCCCCCTCCCCCCAATCTCTCTCTATCTATCCATAGCTGGCTTTCAAACAGTTCTAGTGGCTTCAACCCCATACCTTTGCTTGCAACGCATCCTTTTCAGCTTTTCCAGTTTTCTTGGCATCTTGTTTGGGTTCTTCTTTAGGTTCTGGAAAAAACAAATAGGCATATGCACCAATACAATCATGACATAGCAAAAATAAACAAAAGTAAAAAAATACAAAAAAAAACCAACCTGTCTTGTAGATGAATGGACAACTTTTTCACCTGAAGAGAATACAGCAATATGCATGAATGAATATCATCAATATCTTCCATATGCATTTTCAATTACGTTTCCGATTTTTCTTCTTTTGCTCTACAATGATTATTTTCATTTCTGAACAAGAAAATTGTACAAGGACTTACATGGACCCTTACATGGACTTCTTCTTCTCTTACAGTTTCCTTGTTTTTGTCTCGTTTTGTGTTTTGGGGAGGGGGGCAATGGTCACATATGCAAAAATCTCACCACTGGAGAACCTCAGAGCTCTAGCCGAGGATTGAAAAAAAAAAAAAAAAAAAAGAAGAAGAAAAGAGAAGAAAAGGAGAAAAGAAAGCCAAGACAAGTACCTTTCACCTGCAGACTGGCTGTGGAAGAGGCGTTCCCCCACTGATTCTTCACGTTGAGGCTGTAGTTGCCGCTGTCTTCAGGAAACACCTCTGAAACCACACACACGCACAGCCATCATTTATTCATGCCTGTATCACAACAGTGGCAAAGATGGTAAAAATGATGCACAACCCACAACATGCTTATAAGTCCAAAAGAACTGTGTAGTACTGTGTAAAAAAACCCAAACAACACCCCAACAAAAAATGATCTTACTTCATAGCTGTGGGAAAGCACTGAACAGATTATAGACACAAAATACCGTGTTCTGTTGTTTTGTAGTACTGTATTGCCCTGTATCATGTTGCATTATTTATTGGATATATTACTGTATTGATTTGTATCATACTGAATTGAATCAGATTGCATTACACTGTATTGTACTAAACTGCAATGCACTGTATTTCTCTATATAAAGTATACTGCATCATAAGATTGTACTGTATGGTTCCGTATATTTTGACAGAACAAAACGTCCTTTTTCACCGCTATAGGATACATTTGTGGAGGACAATGCAGCGTCTTGACACAAAACATCCATGATATCAGTCAAAATCTTGGCCACAAAAACAAAGATCAGGGAATGCAACTGAATACTTTACTGTCTGTAAGAGGAATACTTTACTGTCTGTAAGAGGAATACTTTACTGTCTGTTAGAGGAATACTTTACTGTCTGTAAGAGGAATACTTTACTGTCTCTAAGAGGAATACTTTACTGTCTCTAAGAGGAATACTTTACTGCCTGTAAGAGGAATACTTTACTGTCTGTAAGAGGAATACTTTACTGTCTGTAAGAGGAATACTTTACTGTCTCTCAAGAGGAATACTTTACTGTCTCTTAAGAGGAATACTTTACAGTCTGTAAGAGGAATACTTTACTGTCTGTAAGAGGAATACTTTACTGTCTGTAAGAGGAATAATTTACTGTCTCTAATAGGTGTCTGTAAGAGGAATACTTTACTGCCTGTAAGAGGAATACTTTACTGTCTGTAAGAGGAATATTTTACTGTCTCTAAGAGGAATACTTTACTGTCTGTAAGAGGAATACTTTACCGTCTGTAAGAGGAATACTTTACTGTCTGTAAGAGGAATACTTTACTGTCTGTAAGAGGAATACTTTACTGTCTGTTAAGAGGAATACTTTACTGTCTGTAAGAGGAATACTTTACTGTCTCTAAGAGGTGTCTGTAAGAGGAATACTTTACTGTCTGTAAGAGGAATACTTTACTGTCTGTAAGAGGAATACTTTACTGTCTGTAAGAGGAATACTTTACTGTCTGTAAGAGGAATATTTTACTGTCTGTAAGAGGAATACTTTACTGTCTGTTAAGAGGAATACTTTACTGTCTGTAAGAGGAATACTTTACTGTCTGTAAGAGGAATACTTTACTGTCTGTAAGAGGAATACTTTACTGTCTCTAAGAGGAATACTTTGCTGTCTGTACTGTCTGTAAGAGGAATACTTTACTGTCTCTTAAGAGGAATACTTTACTGTCTGTAAGAGGAATACTTTACTGTCTGTAAGAGGAATACTTTACTGTCTGTAAGAGGAATACTTTACTGTCTGTAAGAGGAATACTTTACTGTCTCTAAGAGGAATACTTTACTGTCTCTAAGAGGAATACTTTACTGTCTGTTAGATGAATACTTTACTGTCTGTAAGAGGAATACTTTACTGTCTCTAAGACGAATACTTTACTGTCTATAAGAGGAACCCTTTACTGTCCCAAAGATGAGGCATGTGGGTGGGCTTCAAGCACTGGATATCACAGAACAGTAACTATCATCACACAGAAGAACGAGCGTCAAAGCTTCAGATGTCTGTCCAGCATCTTTAGCATCAAGTCAAGTCAAGTACACTTTAATCATCCCACGAAGGGCAGCTATAAGCATCCTAAGAGACAGGTCTGTGAAGTCACCATGTGTAAGTCACTTCCCACATACTCTTTGGCAAAGATCACGGTAAGATGGAATAACACACAGACAGACTGCAGATAGAGAAGGTAAAAAAGTCTAAATGTCTCATTCATACAGCAATGAGGAAACCCTCTCCTTTCACTGAGGGTTAGTTATTCAGCTTTTCCAGTCATACAGCAGGCAGTGGAATCAATACACTGTCCAGCTCTTTGCTCTCTCTCACTCTCTGTTTTTTTTTTTTTTTTTTTTTTTTTTTGTTCCTTGGCTAGAGCTCAGAGGTTCACCAATGGTGAGATTTTGCGTATGCGACCGTTTTTGCCCACCATAAAGGTAGCCGTATTCTGACTTCAAGGATGCATGCTGGGTTTGTTTGTGTTTCTGTAACCCACTGAATGCTGACATGCATTATGGGATCTTTAACGTATATATTTGATCTTTTGCATGTATATCATACACAAAGGGACATTAAGGCACTGGCAGGTCTGCACTTGAAGCTGACCTGGGATATCATAGAAATCCCCACCCTTAATTCACCAGATGTCCCTGAGATTTGAAACCACAACTTCATGGACCCATGGGACTGAAGACAACTGGTCTTAACCACTTGGCTATAATGTCAGACTCTCTTCAGACTCTCTTCTTCTGATATCGTAGGTTGCAACTACCTGGAAAAAGTGCTAATTATTGTGCAGTCTCAGTCAGCTTACGCAGTTTTTCCTTACCATGGCATCTTCCATTTTCTGATCAAAAGTTTTGGGTGTGCTTCATAAAAACTTCTTTTAAAAAGAAGTATTCTCATTTCAAATGATGTACACAATAATGTTAGAAAGACATACATAATGGCTTAGAGTTGTAGTTATAACATTAATAGTGCTTCTCTCTTCAGTTCAATTTGAAGTTGATTTTAAAATATCTCATTTTCACCTTTCATGATTAAAGCAGAAAACTGCTGTGAGGCTTATCAAAGTACTCTGTAAATGAATGGAATTAAAAGACAAAATATTGCACAATCGCATAGCATCACCACAGCTTATGAAGCAAAGCTTCTTTAATAACATTTCTACACCTTAGACAACAATCCGTCAAACTGTGCTGTTTGGGCATACGGCAATGAACAAAATATTGAGCATCTTTAGCACCAAGTATACACCCTGTCGTGGTTTAATGTTTTACAATCCTTAGTGTTGATTTCCATGGTGACTTGTTTGATGAATCCAATGCATTCTTGTTCTTCTTGTTGGGTGTTCCCCAGCTTAACACCCTGGAGGGTCACCCAGAATATGTATTCTGTCTCACTCACCCCACCTGGGAATCACTGTGAGATAATAAATTCACACTGGACCAAAAGTTTGCTTGTGTGGCCGTTTTCAAGTACCTCGCCATACAGGCAGTCATCTATAAAGGCAGCCATACTCCAACTCCAGAGGATCAACACATTCTCACACTTTAACAGTTCTGACTAGGGCTGTTTGTTGTGGATGGAGTGCAGTGCAGTGCAGTGTACAGACCTGGAATGTAGAGACGGCAGGTGCCTTTCTCGTAGGAGATTTTGTGGATGTTGGAGGAGGAGATGGGCTTGCCATCCTTGGCCCACTGAGCCTCCATCGGCTCTGTTCCCGTCACCTTGGCAACAAAATCTACAGCGTCTCCGTCGTTGGCGTTCTGTCAACAGATGTAACTGCCAATCAAAAGACTTGTTATCTTTTGTCAACAGATGTAACTGCCAATCAAAAGACTTGTTATCTTTTGTCAACAGATGTAACTGCCAATCAAAAGACTTGTTATTTTTTTAGGACAGATTTAACTGCTAATCAAAAGACTGGTTATCTTTTGTCGACAGATGTAACCGCCAATCAAAAGACTTGTTATCTTTTGTTGACAGATTTAACTGCCAATCAAAAGAGTTGTTATCTGTTGTCGATAGATGTAATTGCCAATCAAAAGACTTGTTTTGGGTTTTTTTGTCGACAGCTTTGAATGCCAGCAAAAGTAGTAATTAAGCTAGTACTGTCTACTTTCTTTTTTTCTTTTGTTCCTCAGCTAGAGCTTTGAGGTTCACTAATGGTGAGATTTTGCGTATGAATTGACTTTGGACAGTGGAACAGATTTTAATGAATGCACAAGATCTTTTGCGTGCGTTCGCACACAGGACCTTGGTTTATCATCTCATCCTAAGGACTTTCAGGGAGTAGAATTGGCACTAAGGGAAAGGGGAAAGTTCCCTTGAATGAGCGCCACAGCAGTGGCTGAAACCCAGGCTGTCAGATGGTGAGTGCAACATTCTAACCACTAGGCTACCCCATCCCCACCTTCCTGCTTTCAGTAACTGGCATTTCCAAGTAGCCTGACATCTCTACAGCAGTGACAACAGTAACCTTTTTCTCAGCTAGGACACTGCCTGAACTGAAAGCACCGAATGAGACACTGCTGCCATGAACTATGTCCTGAAAAAGAAATAAACATGATCATAGCATGGAAAAACACGTGTCAGTTTTTTTACGGTTTGAAAAAAAAAAATTATAAGGCAGAAGGACATCTAGACATAAATCCCTTTGTTTTATTGCATTACAACACATCTACTTAAAGCATTTTCATGTCCCTATGATATTAACATGAAGATAATATGTTTGTATGTTCTGACAACAAATGATCTCAAGACAGATCACAAACATCTACCTATCTTCAATTCTAATACTGCTTCAGCCGTCCTAATTTTCAACATGAGACAAAGATGTATATCTTGACCACAGACGAAGATGTATATCTTGATATATGACAGAAAGTAACAACTATAAAGAATATGAGAAGAGTTATATTTACAGTTATCAATACATCACATCTAAAACAACATCAAAATAATGAAGATCAGAACTCACTTGAGGGTTCAGCCTCTGTATAATTTTCGGTCCCTCTCCCTTCGGCTTTGGTTTCAAAGCTGTAAACAAATGTCAGGTACAATACACACAAAATACCATACACCAAAAGAATGCTTTCAACTTTTCCAGATTCATGCACACAAATATCTCCATCTATCATTCTCTCTCTTTAACAAATGGCATTATCAGCTTACAACTAACTCCTTACTTTATTTTTTTTAATATATTTTTAAAAATTGTTTTATTTTGAGGATAATGGAATAAGAACTCATTTGCTTTTTACATCCATTCTTTATACAGGGACAACACACAGCTGTAAGTTCCCCCCACTTTCAGCTGCTCTCAGCTGCTATCCATTTAATCCTATCCCAGCCCTGCTGGTGCTAACTACAGCAGGAACTGACCACACTTATACTTGGTAAAAGAAGGGGCGTGCTAATTTTAGCATCCTTAACAGTTATGCTGGATTTGTGCGCTGTGAACAGAATGACTAGTCTAGTGAGAAGAGTTTTTTCCACAAGGTTTAAAAAACAAAAAAACCTGTCAAATTTGCATACCGGCCACGTTGACTGGAGCAGTTACAGTGACTTCCCCTCCAGAAGTTTTGGCGATCAGCTTGTACGTCCCCGAATCTCTGTCTGTGAACTGTACACACACACATATGCATGCATGCCCACAACGCACGCACACACACAAACACATGCATGCACACACACACACAGGTCAAAGCACTTGTTATGTACACATGTCTGGATCTTTTCCATGTCATAATTTGATAACAACAATGATAACAAATGATATTCAGTAACAGTGCATTTGATCTGATTACACAAAAACACCAGGGTGTTTACAATAATAGGAGAAAAAAAACACAAACTTTTTCACACCATTATACACTCTCACACACATGTATATTGATATTATCTTGAGGGGCAGTGAGTAGTCACACAATTAAAATCCTGCTTTTTCCATCCACTGTAGATGCCAGACTTTGCACAAGACCTCCTCTGTCATTTTGTCGTATACATTGATGCATGCTTTTCCATTGTCTTCTCTCAGGATCAGAGTAGCTACACACAACACTGTACTTACTTACATTGTGGATGTTACTTACATTGTGGATGTTACTTACATTGTGGATGTTACTTACATTGTGGATGTTACTTACATTGTGGATGTTGTACCTACCAAAGCTACACACAACACTGTACATACTTACATTGTGGATGTTACTTGCATTGTGGATGTTACTTACATTGTGGATGTTACTTACATTGTGGATGTTACTTACATTGTGGATGTTGTACCTATCAAAGCTGCACACAACACTGTACTTACTTACATTGTGGATGTTGTACCTACCAAAGCTACACACAACACTGTACTTGCTTACATTGTGGATGTTGTACTTACCAAAGCTACACAACACTGTACTTACTTACATTGTGGATGTTGTACCTACCAAAGCTACACAACACTGTACTTACTTACATTGTGGATGTTGTACCTACCAAAGCTACACACAACACTGTACTTGCTTACATTGTGGATGTTGTACCTACCAAAGCTACACACAACACTGTACTTACTTACATTGTGGATGTTGTACCTACCAAAGCTACACACAACACTGCACTTACTTACATTGTGGATGTTGTACCTACCAAAGCTACACACAACACTGCACTTACTTACATTGTGGATGTTGTACCTACCAAAGCTACACACAACACTGCACTTACTTACATTGTGGATGTTGTACTTACCAAAGCTACACACAACACTGTACTTACTTACATTGTGGATGTTGTACCTACCAAAGCTACACACAACACTGCACTTACTTACATGTGGATGTTGTACCTACCAAAGCTACACACAACACTGTACTTACTTACATTGTGGATGTTGTACCTACCAAAGCTACACACAACACTGCACTTACTTACATGTGGATGTTGTACCTACCAAAGCTACACACATAACTGCACTTACTTTCATTGTGAATGTTGTACCTACCAAAGCTACACACAACACTGCACTTACTTACATTGTGGATGTTGTACCTACCAAAGCTACACACAACACTGCACTTACTTACATTGTGGATGTTGTACCTACCAAAGCTACACACAACACTGCACTTACTGACATTGTGGATGTTGTACCTACCAAAGCTATACACAACACTGTACTTACTTACATTGGGGATTCTGTACCTACAAAAGCTCTACAATGCTTTTAAATCCGGCCTCAAGACACATTTATTTCAAATCTAAGATTCTCCCCTCTTGTTCCATCTCATTTTTGTTCCTGCCCTCAACAGCCCAAACCCCATCACCCTGCCGGAGTGTATAACCTCTATGTGTGTGCATGTGCGTGCGTATTCATTTGAATTTGTAAAAACTATTAATTGTAACTGGCTGCATGTGAACGAGTGGGATGAACGAAAGCGCTTTGATTTGGTTTTTTTGCAAGATATGGCACCATATAAATTCCATGTATTATTATTATTATTATTATTATCATTATTAACACTGTGCTTGCTTACATTGGGGATCCTGAGGATCATGTAGTAGAGATCTCCCTCCTTGACGATGTCGGTCTTCAGGCGGCCCACGGGGCTGACAGGCTGGTTGCCGAAGTACCACAGGCCGCTGGGTTTGCTGCCGCTGCTGGAGATGGCCTGTCGGATCACGATCGTCCGCCCGTTGTCTTCCAGCGTCACGCCGGCCGCGCCCTGGGCCTGGGGGGCTGCCTCCTTGGGGCTGCGGGACAGCGACAGGGAAATGTCACGGGGAAATGTCACAGGGAAACGTCACAGGGGGAAATGGCATAGGGAAACGTCACAGGGAATCGTCACAGGGAAACGTCATAGGGACACGTCACAGGGACACGTCGCAGGGAAACGTGACAGGGAAACGTGACAGAGAAATGTCACAGGAACATGGCACAGGGAAATGTCACAGGGAAACGTCACAGGGAAATGTCACAGGGAAATGTCACAGGGAAACGTCACAAGGACATGGCACAGGGAAACGTCACAGGGAAACGTCACAGGGAAACTTCACAGGGACACGTCACAGGGACACATCACAGGGACATGTCACAGGGACACGTCACAGGGAAACGTCACAGGGAAACGTCACAGGGAAACGTCGTCACAGGGAAACGTCACAGGGAAACGTCCCAGGGAAATGTCACAGGGAAACGTCACAGGGAAATGGCATAGGGAAACGTCACAGGGACATGTCATAGGAAAATGACATAGGAAAATGATAGGTTTGATACCTGAGGGGCTGCAGGATAATGTCACAGGTAAATGACAGGTTTGATACCTGAGGGGCTGCAGGATAATCACAGGTAAATGAAAGGTTTGATACCTGAGGGGCTGCAGGATAATCACAGGTAAATGAAAGGTTTGATACCTGAGGGGCTGCAGGATAATCACAGGTAAATGATAGGTTTGATACCTGAGGGGCTTCAGAATAATCACAGGTAAATGATAGGTTTGGTACCTGAGGGGCTTCAGAATAATCACAGGTAAATGATAGGTTTGATACCTGAGGGGCTGCAGGATAATGTCACAGGTAAATGACAGGTTTGATACCTGAGGGGCTGTAGGATAATGTCACAGGGAAACGTCACAGGAAAATGACAGGTTTGATACCTGAGGGGCTGCAGGATAATCACAGGTAAATGACAGGTTTGATACCTGAGGGGCTGCAGGATAATCACAGGTAAATGACAGGTTTGATACCTGAGGTGCTGCAGGATAATCACAGGAAAGTGACTGGTTTGATACCTGAGGGGCTGCAGGATAATCACAGGTAAATGACTGGTTTGATACCTGAGGGGCTGCAGGATAATCACAGGTAAATGACTGGTTTGATACCTGAGGGGCTGCAGGATAATCACAGGTAAATGACAGGTTTGATACCTGAGGGGCTGCAGGATAATCACAGGTAAATGACAGGTTTGATACCTGAGGGGCTGTAGGATAATCACAGGTAAATGACAGGTTTGATACCTGAGGGGCTGTAGGATAATCACAAGTAAATGACAGGTTTGATACCTGAGGGGCTTGAGGACAATGTCATAGGTAAATGACAGGTTTTGATACCTGAGGGCTGCAGGACAATGTCACAGGTAAATGACAGGTTTGATACCTGAGCGCTGCATAATAATCACAGGAAACTGTCACAGGAAAATGATAGGTTTGATACACGAGGACTGCAGGATAATTACAGGAAAATGACAGGTAAGATACCCAAGGCTGCAAGATAATCACAAGAAAATGATAAGTTTGATACCTGCGGGCTGCAGGATAATTACAGGAAAATGACAGGTAAGATACCCAAGGCTGCAAGATAATCACAAGAAAATGATAACTTTAATACCTAAGGGGCTGGGGGACAATCACAGGAAAATGTCTAAAATGACAGGTTTGATATGTCTACTTGGATATTCCTTCATATTTAAAAAAAAACAGAAAAAAACCTGTACATGATAATTGCTTCTCAAAACTGCGTACACAGCTACTGACTGCAAGTTCAGATCAATAAAAAGAGAATCCAGTCTCCTGGAAACTTCACAAGCTATTATCTTATTTCTAACACACACACACACACCAAAACACACACACACACACACACACACACACACACTCTCTCTCACTCTCTCTCACACACCACACACATATAATCTCTCTCTCTCTCTCACACACACAGAGACACACCCACACACACCAGGCACCCCCCCCCCCCCCCCCAAAACACACACACACTCTCTCTCTCTCACACACACACACACAGAGACACACACACAGAGACACACACACGTACACACACACACACACAAAGCACGCACGCTTGCACGTACACACACACACTACTTTACAGAGAGAGCAGTACACAGACGCTAGGCTTACGGTTCTAAGTTGATGGAGATGTTGGCGCTTCCTTCTCCCGCTTCATTCTTGGCGGTGACTTTGTACTGTCCACCGTCTGCGTTGGTCACGTTCTGCACACCACACAGAGCACCATATATAACTCTCAATAACTAATAACAACAACAACAAAAGACACAATCTAGCATACAACACAGAATACACATCCATACCTCTCGATAACGAATAACACCAACAACAAAAGACACAATCTAGCACACAACACAGAGTACACATACATACCTCTAAATAACAAATAACACCAACAAGAAAAGACACAATCTAGCACACAACACAGAGTACACATACATATCTCTCCATCGATGAATAACAACAACAACAAAAGACACAATCTAGCACACAACACAATTCCATACATAACTCTCAATTGAAGAATAACAACAACAACAAAAGACAATTTTGCACATCATACAGAGTACATATGCATACCTCTCGGTTGACAAATAAAAACAACAACAAAAGACACAATCTAGCACACAACACAGAGCACCATACAAACCTCTCAATCGATTAACAACACCAACAACAACAAAAGACACAGTCTTGCACACAACACAATCCCTAAAGCTCTTCATGGTTTGATACCAACAAATATTACAATCCTGCACACCACACAACCCCTGATGACAAAATTTACAAAACCGCATACACATGGGGCTGGTTATTTAAAAAATTTTGAAAGCATGCAAGTGCTTATTCCATTATCCTTGAAATAAAAAATGTTTCAAAAATTCTCAATGACTGAACAGAAATAAGAAAATAATATCTGGATTATTACAGATATCTTAAGGCCCTGTAATATTACTGATACACAAAAAATGAGCATCTTGGTCATTTGGATCACTTTTTAACCTGTCAATCTTAACTCATTGAGGTTGTGCCAAAGCTTAAGCTTAAGAGGCACTCCTCTCCTTCACTTTGACGTGCCAAAGCAGAAATACAAATTTTTTAAAATACACTAAGTAATGTTCAACTCAAGGGAAAGTACACTGGCCTGTAGGGCAATCATTTTTCTAAACACAGTTGCTTTCCTTGACCATAAGCTTGCCTAGTTTGTGTCTGTTGGCTAATTTTGTTTGACATGTCAACAAGTGATATCTTTGGGATTTCAGGCTCACCAGTGTTATGATTCTTTAAAAAAAAAAAACCTGTTGTACAAAAAGTGACATCAGATGGATTCAGCCAGCTTAAGGGAACTTTACTTTAGTGAAAAATCATCACATTGCTTCAAGGGGATTAGTTGATGAACAGTTCAAGGCATGTAAGATAGGCAGCCCTAATTTTTGAAACTTTTTTTTTCAGCATGCAGTGGCATATATTGAAAATTTGTAAAATATAAAAACAGTCATCTACTGAAAAACTGTGAAACAATCTCAAAAGTAGACATTATAAACTTATCAATGATGTATAATGTGTATGTCATTATTATGTTGGGTAAGTCTGCTGAATTTTTCAAATATAGCCAAAATCACGCGTCACCACAAAATGACAGGATCCATTTCACTGCGACTCCATTGAGTTAAAGGAGTAAGTAACAGAACTGTCCATGTATTTATTTTTAAAGTTGTATGATGAGTGTACATTTTATGTGCTTTAAATATATATTACTGGAGTATTGAAATACATCAAAGTTGGGTTTATCTTTATCATCATTATTATCCTACCCAAGGGTTATTTCTTTTTCCATTTATACTGATTAGTATGCTCTTCTCAAAACTTCATGTCAGGCTCATGTTAGTCTAGTAGTGTGTGAACGTTTAAAGTAGAGATGCATACTTCTAAAAAAACAAAACTACCCCCCCCTTCCCACCCCAACTTCTCAGTTAAAACACCTCTTGGTTTCACTGTCTGAAGTTGGTAGAGAAAAAACAGAACAACAGTGTGACGAGAGTTAACAGCCATTAAGAATGCTTGAAAAGGATAGTGCAGGCAACTCTTTTCCTCTTCAAATCAACAGACTGTTTTTCTTTTGAATACAGAGTGAAGATGTGCACAGCACGCAAATCCAGCATAACTCAGTCAAGGGTCCAGGACCCAGTGCTAAAATTAGCCCTCCCTTCCTTTCACCAAGTACGAGTGTGGTCAGTTTCTGCTGTAATAATCAGCACCAGCTGGGATGGGATGGATAGCAGCTGAGAGGAGCTGAAAGTGGGGGGTGGGGTGGGGTGGTGGTGGTGGTGAGGAGGTGACAGCTGCGCGTGGTGTGGTGTGAGGTGACGTGACGTGTGCAGCTTACCACGATGTCCAGTTTGAGGGTGTACTTGTTTCCCTCCTCCACCATGGATGGCACGATGTGGGCGCTGGCCTTGAGGGGGGTTGTGCCTTTCATCCACACCACCGAGGGCTTGGGGCTGGCCGTGCACTGGCACGTGATGCGCACGTTCTTGCCCCCGGCCTCCTGCGTCACCACCGGGTTCTGTGTGAAGGTGGGAGCGACGCCCGCTGGTTTGGGGGCCTGTCCTCCTGAACCATCACAATTAATGCGGGAGCTCAGCTGCCTTGGAACATCATCACGCAAAGAAGCCTGTCTTCTAGGATGGTCATGGGGGATGGGATAGCCTGATAGTTAGAGCATTGTGATCGCAATCTACTGATCCGGGTTTGAATCCTGTTCAAGGGGATTTTTCTCCTGGAGTTAACATCAGTGCCAACTCCTCTCCCCCCAAAAAGTCCTTTGGATGAGATTATAAACCGAGGTCCTGTGTATGAACGCATGCAGAACATCTTGCATACATGCTAAAACCTGTTCAGCTTTTTGAAAGAATAGGCCATTGTGTGCCAGTGGGAACAGAAGACAAAATTTACGAAACTGCATACACACGGGGACTGGATGAGTGCTTATTCCATTATCTTCAAAATAAAAGAATAGAATTTAAAAAAATACAAATAAAATGTACACTGGCCAACAATGGGCATCAAAAAATTGTATTCAACCCATCTATATGCCTGCACTCAGATCAGAAATCAAAACTTCAAAGAACAAACAATGAATATGATGAAATTGATCTTGTTTCTTACTCTTGCCACATATCTAGGGTTCTTATTTCCTTCTAGGCAGGAGTGTTAATCACAAGCAGACATACAACATATATATGACAAACTGTGCAAGCTTTTTTTTGGTGAGTTTCCAGTTTTGCATGTATTAATTTTATTTCAGACATCTAACTGATCAGTGACCAGCCTTACCTGCGAAGTTGAGAGTAATGTTGGCATTGGACTCGCCAAAGTCATTAGAGGCTACACATTTGTAGATACCGCCATCACTTTGTTGGGGGTCCTGTAGACAGACAACAACAACAACAACAACAGTCAGCACAAACCACACTAGCTAGTCACCTAACTTCCACACTGTCCCCAGCTACCAGCTCCACTTTTCAGCCTGTCTGACTCAAAGTTAGACCAAACCATTGGAGACAGAGCTGACAATTAGTGAGAGAACTATTTTCTCTTAGTTAAACAAGAAGTCAGGTCACCCCTTACTTGATTTTCATTTAAAACAACAACAAACAATGTTCCTCTTTACAGTCCTCTTCTGTTCAGGTCCTTCATGGAGGAGTTTAGTAATAGAATAATGAAATAACCTCCACCCCCCACTTCCTCCCCAGAGTATATAAAATTTATCTTTACATTAATTTTACTCAAATACATCCAAACTGGTCAAATTAAATACACTTTCAAACTATAGGCACTTTTTAAAAACACTTGTATCCCCTAGATCAAGCTAGCAAAAGAGACAGCTCTAGATGGATGTAGTAGCATGCCAAATGAACTGCAGTGGTCTCTGCAGGTAGTTAGCTATCTATTTGGTTTTCTGAATATTAATAACAAATAAATGTAAACATGGTATGACTGAAATATGCATCAAGTGGAGAAAGAGCATGCAAATGCACAACCACCTTCTAGGCAAACACTGCCTGCCTGGCAGAAGAAGTGACAGGTACAGCCACACTTAGGAACACATCCTAGCACACATGACCCACAACGGGAGCAAACTAACCACTCTCACACTGACTAAGCATTCAGCTCAAAGAGCAGACTGACGCTAACGACCTGACCTTGATCTGAAGGACAGCAGTGTGGCGGTCACCACCGCCAGGGTCACGATAGACGTTGATGATGTAGCGTCCACCTGCTTTGATCTCGGTGGCGTCGCGGAACCAGCGCATCTGCGGGGCGGGGCTGGCCTCCAGAGGACAGGAAATGGCGATGACGCCCTGCTGCTGCTTGATGGCAGGTTTCTGGGTGAAGTGGGGGGCTTTTCCCTGTGGCACTCTGCACAGGCACACACACACACAATGTCTGCTTAACAGCAAGGTAAAGACAGACAGACAGACAACACTCTCTTTACACTACAACATTTTTTCATGTTGTACCTTTCTAAAACTAAAACTTGGCCTGGGACTGACAATATATCACAGCTGTCAGTTTCCCTCACTTTTAGCTACTCGCAGCTGCTATCCATTCCATCCCTTCCAGCCCAGCTGTGTCCAGCTGGTGCTGATTATAGGAGGAACTGACCACACTTGGACATGGCAAAGGAAGGATTGCACTAATTTTAGCACTGGGCCTTGGACCCTTGAGCGAGTTATGCTGGATTGGCATGCTGAAAATACTGAAACATCACTGAGCTGATTTTGTTTGTTAGAGCTTTTCTCTAGAGACAGGTGACCACTCGTTCAACATGCTTGGTCTGAGAAGTAAAAGCAGTGGCCACTCATGACGAGTCTGGAACTCATAGCCCCCAACTCTCAGCCATTTATGGACTGGGACGCAGTACAGTAGTGGCCCTATCTTGTGGGTTTTGTGCAAAACGACAAGCTGTATGTAGTTAACTGATAAAGAGAACATAAGGCCTCTCTCCTCCAGCTGTCTACAAGCAGCATTAGTTGCTACCAGGGACAAAGCAATGGTTTCATTTTTCTAACGGTCTGCAGTTACACATTTCCCATGTATAAAGGAAGACCTGTCTTCAGCTGACACTGCTGTGCAGTGACAGTCTGACCAGGTCCCAAGGCTAACACATATATCACCTGTATTGCTTCTGGTTCCACCTTTATGAAGAAAATATGTAGAACAGGTAAAAGAACTAACAGAACAGGAGAGTTTTTTCTGGTAACTTTTTGTAAAAACATCCCTTCTTGTAGAAAAATAAATACCAACACAGCCAGGGAAAGAAAAAAGAAAGAAAAGAGGATGGTGCTCCACTGTGGTGGCCTTCTCTCTCTCTCTCTCTCTCTCTCTCTCTCTCTCTCTCTCTCTCTCTCTCTCTCTCTCTCTCTCTCTCTCTCTCTCTCTCTCTCTCTCTCCACGTAGAGTAGTCCAAATATCACTCACTCTTCAGTAACTGTAAATGCTATATCATACAGTCCAACCCAACACACACACACTCACACATAAACACACACACACATATCACTCTCTCTCCTTTCTCTCATATATATATATTTTTAATGATAACATTTTTCTTTTTGAAGGAAAAAAGCATTAACGCCAATGTTTTGATTTAAAAAATATGTGATCAAATTGGAGAAGAAAAAAAGTCATACTTACTGCGGTTTCTTGGCGCCTGTAATGAAGAAAATATCTTCATCATTAGTTACACACACCATTTTTGGCTCTTTTTTCCCCACTATCTTGCCTAACAGATTGACATTCATACTACTGTTTTTGCTACAACCGTTAAGCAAATAAAAAATTAAGCTTTTAAGCAAAGCACAAACCTCTACAACACAATGAAAACAGCAGCAGCAACAACAGTACCAAAACAGCCGTTTCTGCTATTAGCATAGTCCAGGCAGGCCAAAGCAAGAAGAACCAAGCTAAATCACAACAGTTCACAATATCTAACTAAGCAGTTTGTTCTTGGTACTCTGAAAACTTGCTCTCAAGTTAATATGAAGCATGAAAGCATTCACATGCACAAAATCCAAGTTTCCCCCAAAATTTTCAGAACACGATGTTAAGAAATTAAACAGAGCTAATACTACTAAAATTGTGAGTGAAAATGTTATCTGAAACTAATTCTACAGTCAGATACCGGTAGCTTAATATTAAAGACTACGAATCACACTGCCAACATGTAAGAAAAATTCATTTTTAAAAAACAGTTTAAAAAAATATTCATAACAACCAATGCTGTGCACGTTAATGACTAAACATAAAGCTGGTAACTGTCAGACTTGTACGATCAAACAACGCAAAACAAGCAAAGACAGCTCATTCAGTTAGAACACTGAATCGATGTGCTTACAAATTTTGTTTTCTATCTATGATCCCACAATATACACTGTGTAAGAATGACTATGATTCATTTTGTTTATGATCCTACAACACATGTTATGAAGACTGACCATTCTTGATACTTTCCTCTGTGGGCCTTGTGTACATGTAAGGATTTACAGGCTACCTTACAATACTATGTTCAGACACACGGGTCTATGGATTGGGTCTGGCAGTGCTTGCCTGGGTGATAGCTTGCAGTTCTTGCTCATTCAGTGTCCAGATCAATCTTTCAAGTCTTTTTCTTAAAAGGAAAACCCCATTGCCAGCTGTGTCATGTCCTGAACACGGGGTGTCTCGATTTAAAGAAGTGTACGAGATGCTAGGTTGTACACTTCACTCAGTGGCAGTACCACACCTTCCACATGATGACATTATGGATGATGGCCTATAGCTTCCCCCTGCAGTCTGCAATGTAGTAGAATCCCTCGTCAACCTTCCTCCCCAATTCCCTCCTCCCTCTTCTCCCTATCCACCAGGCCCTCAAATCAAGTTTCATCATCATGATTATGCATATTCATGAAGCGTGATATATAAAGAGGGCAAGGTAGTGAGTGTGGCCTGGTGTGATATGAAGACTGAAATGAAACAATTCACTGGATTAGGGAGTGACTACAGGAAGCCCACACTACAGTAGTGTGGCCATAAATGTACCTAGCAGGACATCATCTCATCTGTTTTATATTCCATCTCTGCTCCTGTCCTATTCAAACCTCTCAGCGGCATGCTATCCTTCTTAAATACAAGGTGAGAGATGAACAGAGAGAGAGAGAGAGAGAGAGAGAGAGAGAGATCCCTGGCCACTTCATGAAATATCTATTTCCAGACTGAACTTCCTATCTTGACAGTATGACTGTAAGCACTTAATGACAATTAACACCTACATAAACTCACTAAAGACACAGGACAGGAATGGGGATTGGGGAAAGCGTTGAGTCACAGAGGGCAGAACTAAGATCCACAAATCTTTCATGTTTATGCTTACAGCCATAGAGGGCCTAGAAAAGACACTGTGTATATTATGTATCAGATATATAAGATAGCTAATAAAATCTTGATGATAAAGCTTGTATAAAACCATAAGAAAACCTAGTCTGTAGCCTGTACACAGCACAAAACCCCTGTAGCTTCCTGGCAACACACAGGTAGGTATATGTATATATACAGGTAAAGGAGGGCAAATCCATGGCAGCAACCTTGACCTTCTTACTCAGCCGTCTCTGGGGCCTCACCTTCAAAGTTGAGCGTGATGGTGGCCGTGGCCTCACCCAGCTCATTTCTGGCACAAGCGCGGTACTCGCCAGCATCGGCCATGCTGACCTGACCGATCTCCAGACTGACAGTATGGCTGTCTCCCTCAGACACCAGTTTGGGAACCAGGCGGCGACTGCTGGCCCCGAACACTATGGGCTGGTTATTCAAAAACCAGCTCACCGCAGGCTTCGGGTCCCCGGACATCTTGCACTCCAGGACAATTTTGTCCCCCACTTGGCGGATGGCCGGCTTTTGCAAAAACACGGGCCGTACTCCTTTGATCTGCATGATCTCAGTCGCTGGGCAGATGTACCAGAGTTGTCAGTCAGGAGAAAATCAATGGTGACTATTCAATTATTTTGATTTTTTTTTCTCCACTCGTTGGCACCATCTGAATTTTAGGTGATCTAGCCCTTTTTTTCTGCTTTATTTTCTTTATTTAAAAGAATAACTGTGAACTCATTCCATTTTTTTTCCAATTTGTTCAGTTAGTTTTGTATTAATTTTCTGTCTAAGGTTAAAGAAAACTAAACACTCCGGAGTTACTGTTAGTAGATGTCTTTTACTTCTTTCAACACACATAACACCTGTATCAGAACTCAGCTACACAAACAAAGTAGATTAGTTTTTTTGTTGTTGTTGCAAAATCAAAAACTCTAATATAGTAATAACCTGTTAGCATTTGTACCAACCAAAAAATTAATCTTGCATTCAGAAATTTGCCAACCGTTATCCTAACAGCATTTATAACACAAGAACTCAAGGCATACAACAGCAACAAAATTATTATAATAAATTCAGCATGAAAGAAAATACTAATAAGCTAAAAGCAAAATTACAACAAAATCTGTGCACACTTAAAACTGAAAATTGAAACCCACACCAACTGTTCTACATAACTGCACACACACACACAGACACACACACTCACTCACACAAATTCATGATAAAAGTATGAACACACACGCGCGCGCGCCACACTCACACACACACACACACACACGCAACGCACACACACTTTCTTTCCCCTCTCTCTCTCTCACTCACTCACTCACACACACACCTCTCTCTCACACACACGCATGCACACACAAACACACGCACGCATGCACACACACATGCACGCACACTTGCACGCACAAACACATACACACACATGCAAAGAAGGAGGGTGGCAGGATGATTAAGATGTTTACCTGCCAACAAGTAAACCATGAGCTTCTGGGTTCGATTCCCAACCTTGCCCTGTCTTCCCAGTTGGACGAAAAAAATCCAACTGAATAACAAAGTCCTTCGGTTGAGGCACTAAACCGAGGCCCTGAGTGTGAAGGCATGCAGCCCATCTTGCGCACACATTAAAAACCTGTTCCATCTTTCAAAAGAGTAGGCCATTGTGTGCTGGTAGGAACGCATGACAGAAAGAAACCCAGCATGCACACAGGTGTCGTGTTTAAACACCATCCCTGAAGTCGGAACGCGGCTACCTAAACCATTGGTAAACTCAGAGCTCCAGCCGCCCCTCAACCCCACTCCCCAATAAAAACCTTCAAAGACTTACAGGAAGACAAATATAAACTAAAGCAACACACACACACAAACACACACACACCTACACACGCACACATAAACACACACACCTACACACACACACTTACACACACACACACACGCACCTACACACACACACACTCACACACACACACACACACACATCACACACACACACTCACACACACACGTATACACACACACAATGTCAAGCTTTCAACTGACCACTCCACAACTATAATAATGATTAAGCTCTCCAGACAAAGCATCACACTGTCTGTACTCACTGTCGAAGTTGAGTCGAATGGTGGCATTACTCTCGCCATGGGCATTTTTGGCCAAGACTTTGTAGTTGCCTGCATCCTGAGCATTTACTCCATTGATTTCTAAGGCTACAAAGTAGGTTTTGTTGTCACGGGGTTCAATTCGTATATTGTAGCGACCTGCACAAATCGCAAGGGCAAACAAAAATAATTATCTTCATTGTTATACATTCTGCAACTGTTTCAGCAGATGTCTTTCTGTTTCTCTCCATTTCTCTCTCTGTCTTTGAGTTCTAAGTCTGTTTGTGAGTTTGTATATCTATTCTGCCTGTCTGTCTGTCTGTGTGTGTCGCGCTGTCCTCTCTCTCTCTCTCTCTCTCTCTCTCTCTCTCTCTCCTCTCCCTCTCTCTCTCTCTCTCTCTCCTCTCTCCTCTCACTATCGAGTTCTGAGATCCCTCTCTCTATTTTAAGTTCTGAATTCTCCCCCCCCCCCCTCTCTCTCTCTCTCTGTACCCCCCCCCCCCCCCCCCCTCTCTCTCTCTCTTGAGTTATGAGTTCTCTCTCTCTTTCTCTTATTTTTTCTTTCTCTCTCCCTCTCCTCTCTTTCTTTTAAGTTAAGTTGAGTTCTCTCTCTTTCCCCTCTCTCTCACTCTCCCCGCCCCTCTCTCTCTTTCTCTCCCTCCATCCCTCTCCCCCTTTCCCTCTTATTTTATTTCTTTCTCTCATACTTCCCTCTGTTTTCTCTCTCTTACATGATTCTCAGCAGTACAGTGGCTCAAACCCAAGCCATCAAATCACAAGGCTATTCCACCTCCCCATCCTTTCTTTTTTTTTCTTTGAAAGTCTCATCTGAAGGATTGAAAAGGAACAGGAGTCTGCAAAAGTGGTAGCCTTGAAGAACGTCTCTTGCAACCTGGTAGGTCGCTAGAGGCCAGAATAGAATTGAACCCATGACCCCTAGTTCAAGCATGATGACCACTGAGCCAACCACGCCTTTCCCTATGCTAGGACTATAACCAACCAGGCCTCTATTCCAGGGTGATAGCCAACCAGGCCTCTCTCTATCCTAAGACTATAGCCAACCAGGCCTCTCTCTATCCTAGGACTATAACCAACCAGGCCTCTCTCTATCCTAGGACTACCCCTTAGCCAACCAAGCCTCTATCCTAGGACTATAGCCAACCAAGCCTCTATCCTAGGACTATAGCCAACCAGGCCTCTATCCTAGGACTATAGCCGACCAAGCCTCTATCCTAGGACTATAGCCAACCAAGCCTCTTTCCTAGGACGATAGCCAACCTGTCACTCTATCAAGCCTCCCGTCTTACTGCAGACAGACGTCTGTGTCTCCCCGCGACGCCGAAAGGCACCAGCGGCAGATGAAAGAAAGAGAAGAAGATAGCCAACCAGGCCTCTCTCTATCCTAGGACTATAGCCAACCAGGCCTCTCTCTTTGGACAATAGCCGACCAAGCCTCTACCCTAGGACTATAACCAACCAGGCCTCTATCTTTGGACTATAGCCAACCAGGCCTCTATCTTTGGACAATAGCCAACCAGGCCTCTCTCTTTGGACTATAGCCAACCAGGCCTCTATCTTTGGACAATAGCCAACCAAGCCTCTATCCTAGGACTATAACCAACCAGGCCTCTATCTTTGGACAATAGCCAACCAAGCCTCTACCCTAGGACTATAACCAACCAGGCCTCTATCTTTGGACAATAGCCAACCAAGCCTCTACCCTAGGACTATAACCAACCAGGCCTCTATCTTTGGACTATAGCCAACCAGGCCTCTATCTTTGGACAATAGCCAACCAAGCCTCTATCCTAGGACTATAGCCAACCAGGCCTCTATCTTTGGACAATAGCCAACCAAGCCTCTATCCTAGGACTATAATCAACCAGGCCTCTACCCTAGAACTATAATCAACCAGGCCTCTACCCTAGGACTATAATCAACCAGGCCTCTACCCTAGGACTATAATCAACCAGGCCTCTCTCTATCTTAGGACTCCCACTGAGCCAATCCAGGGGGGCACGGATAGCCTAGTGGTTAGAACACTGCGCTCGCAATCTGATGACCCGGGTTCGATTCCTGTTCAAGGGGATATTTTCCCATGGAGTTAACATCAGTGCAGACTCCACTCTCCCCAAAAGTCCTTCGGATGAGACTATAAACCGAGGTCCCGTGTGCGACCGCACGCAGAACATCTTGCACACATGTTAAATCCTGTTCCACTTTTTGTAAGAGTAGGTCACTGTGTGCCAGTGGGAATAGATGGCAGAATTTACAAAACCGCATACACACAAGGACTTGATGTAAAAAAGCACATAAGTGCTTATTCCATTATCCTCGACATAAAGAATAAATACAAAATAAATAAAAAACCAGGGCTCTTTCTATGTTAGGACTATCACTGGGCCAACCAGGCCTCTATCCTAAGACTATAACCAACCAGGCCTCTCTCTATACTAGAACTATAGCCAACCAGACCTCTATGCTAGGACTATCTCTGAACCAACCAGGCCTCTATCCTAAGACTATAACCAACCAGACCTCTCTCTATACTAGAACTATAGCCAACCAGACCTCTATGCTAGGACTATCTCTGAACCAACCAGGCCTCTATCCTAAGACTATAACCAACCAGACCTCTCTCTATACTAGAACTATAGCCAACCAGACCTCTATCTATGCTAGGACTATCTCTAAACCAACCAGGCCTCTATCCTAAGACTATAACCAACAAGGCCTATATCCTAAAACTATAATGAACCAAGCCTCTCTCTATGTTAGGACTATAGCCAACCAGCTCTATCCAAAGACTATCTTTGTTAGCAGTATCATGACAAGTGCTGGCACTGGCTTCTACCTGTCACGTAACCCAACATAAATCAGTGCCACGAATGGCTGCAAAGTGCTAATGATCATCATACAGGCTCCACACCCACGTTTAATCAAGGTCACCACCACCCTTCCTTACCTCCTTTGTTGATGGTGAAGTTGTCTCTGAACCAGGTGATAACCGGGGCGGGGTCAGAGGTCAGCATGCACTCGAACAGTAGTTTCTGCCCGTTGTTCTCTTGTTTGGTCACCGGCTTCTGGGTGAAGTTGGGGGCGATGCCTTCTTGCCTGCACACAACGCAATGCCATTCCAGACATCACACATCAGCACAGATCATCCATAGGCTACATCACGGTTCTGTAACAAATGAACAGAGAAGCTGTTCATTTGTTTCTTTACTTACAAAAGGAAAACCCTCTGCCTTTGCAAACTATCAAAACCCTGTAAGCATCCAAACCATCTTTATTTACAAACAACAAAAACAACAACAACAACACAAAAACAACAAAACCCCTTCTGCTTTTGTAAACATTCAAACCCAATGAACACCCCCCAACCAATCTGAGCCCATACATTCAAAACAAACCTCAAGCAGCCCAGCCCTGGGGTGTATTTGGGGCTTTTTGCCCTTTCCCATCATAACGATATCTCCATGTTCCAACTGTGAGCAGCTTCAAAGAACAGCTTTTTCAGTGGAGGGGAAAGGCAGGCGTTTGGATACTAGAAATAGAAATGTGATAAGAAAAATGAAAAAAAACAGGACTGACAAGAGAGAGGACTTCTTAGTTCTAACTGCTTGACAGTAAGCTTGGGTGTGATTATCATAGAATTGATAGTAACGTGACATACATTATATATCCTTACAGTCTTCACAAAAAAAATCCCTTCTGCCACTCCTTTCTCTGTCCACGTGTGTGTGTGTTTGTGTGTGTGTGTTGTGTGAATGTGTGCGCACGCATGCGCGTGTGCTTTTATGTTAATGTACATTATCATCTATGTGAATGTATGAATAAATGTATACATGCTATATTTTTTCAATACTGTATTGCCTATCCAATACAAATACTGATCTATAATAAGATACACACACAAATACGTTTTAAAAGTAAACAACAACAGACAGACAACCACCCATACACGGTAACAGCTTTACACCCAAAGTTTACTTAGCTTTCTAAAGACTACGACTAAGAAGCAGAGAACAAAGAGTGCAGTAGGCATTCTATTCATTCTGTGATTTGAACAACCAGTTCCACAATGACCCACACAGAGTAACAGACAGACACAGCAAGTGAACACCACGGCAGAGTTCAACAACCCCCAGTCTTCAACTCCACACTAGGCTAACAATGAAGCCTGCTTCCTCCCTCTGGGGTAGTCCCCCTGTTATTGGAGAGTTGGAGAGAGAGAGAGAGAGAGAGAGAGAGAGAGACAGACAGACAGACAGACAGACAGACAGACAGAGACAGACAGAGACAGAGACAGACAGAGACAGACAGAGAGACAGATAGAACGCTGAAATTATTTATTGTGCTTCGGCCTTTGGCCACATTACAATTTAATTAAAGGGCAAAAAATGAGAGAGAGAGAGAGAGAGAGGGGGGGGGGGGGGGGGGGGAGGGAGGGGGGGGGGGGAGGAGGAGGGAGGGAGGGAGGGAGAGAGAGAGATCCAAGGGAAAGAATGCAGACACATGGATCAGTTCACACCCACACCGGTATCGCCCGCCACCTTTGAGTTCTTATCACTCACTGCCTCTAGCCTACTCCCAAGACAAGACAGCTGTTTCCCTTCTACCCCGGGCTGTACTGGCCTGGCCTTGCTGCTCCCTCTCTCTCTCTCCCACCTTGTATTGCTGTGGGAGAGCATTAGCCTATCTGGCATTCCTTTCAGTGACTGATGTGCTTGTGTCATCAGGGTCAGCCACCGCTACCGTTCTTCTCCAGCTAGCAAGCCTTTGCCCTACGGGTAACCCGCTATATAGGGTAACCCCCTACCAAAGATCTACTAACCCGTCCCTCCCTTATCACCCACTACTGGGTTACGTTAGCATACACATGTGCACAGTACAGTGCAGGCCTATTGGGAAAGAGGGGCTCTCTCCCTTAACGTAGGGATAGCGCTTCTCTAGTCAATGTCTGTCTGTGTCTTGGTGATCTACCGCCGCCGAGCTGCACCTTTACCTAACGCTGCCTGATCATCGCCCACACTATATCATTCATCCTCATTCCTTACATTCTGCACCAGCCATCATTGCCAGCCCTTGCCCTTTGTTAGCTATGAGCGTTCTTTAGGGCTACAGGTAGTAAGTACTGACTGGATTATTCCTGGCTGTTCAATTCTTCATTAGGCCTAGAGAGCAGTTTGGCTGAACCCAGCCATGCTTACATTTCCAACTCCCCCCCTCCCCTCCCTTTTTCAGTTGGTTTGGACAAGTTTTAATCTAGTGTAAAATAAAAAGGTACAGGTGTCTCATGACCTGCCGAAACTCAATGCGCTAATACTTCTTTTGTTTCCTTCTTTTCATCCTTTTGAAAACAAAAATCTGTTAAGATACTGTCCTAATGCCCGTTGCTTAGATGGCAACACAAGATCACATACGCGTGTTGAAGGCACCGCCGTCATTGGTAAAGTCCAGCAGATACAGCAACATCAACTTCATAGGCGGGCTCTTGCTTCAAAACAGTATTTGAGCGCCAAAGAAATGATTATTCACACAATTAGACCACTAAATAACATTATTGTCACACACAGTGTGTGTGTGTGTAAGTGCGTTTGTGAATGAGTGTGTGTTGGTGTGTGGGCGTGCGTGTATGTGTATGTGTGCACGCGCATGCGCAATCGCGTGTGCATTGATTGAAAAAGTACAATACATGTGCAGTCTTCAATGGCTTTTTTTCCTCAACAAGTCAATTTTTTAATTTTTTTAAAATCCCTGTATACAAATACTGAAAATGATACTCTTGCAATATCCAATCAATGCGTCAGTATCTTACAAACTAAACTGAGAGGAGCTTCACAATAATTCACCTCTCCTTCCACCACCACCCCTCCCTCCCCCGCCCCTCACACACCCCCCCCCCCCCCCCAAAAAAAAAAAAAGTTCCAACGCCTAGATACTGAATAAATGACAAAGCAGTCCTGAAAATTAATGGCAACACCCGCCCAATTAAGCAGCTGTTATTCCTTCCTTCCAAGGAGTCAGGGAGACAGACCAGACAGAGGTTATCACGTCACCTGCAGCATGCAGCTAAACAGCTCGTGCTGTGCTGCGCTGCACTGCACAGCGCTGCGCTGTTCAAAACCTTTCAATCAGCACTTTCAAACTTCCCCTACCCGCTAAACTGTCTGTCTGTCTGTTTCTGTTCAAAATCCCCACCAGACCAGAGAGAAGTACAGAGGAACAGGGGGAAGGTGGACTGCATGCAGTCTGAGCCATAAAAGGTTTTGAGAACCTATGTCAGTGCCAGAGGAAGACAGGCAGAAGAGGGAGGGTGGTGGTGGTGGTAGAGAGGGGGGTGGGGGGGGGGGGGGTGGAAGGTGCAGGCATGGCACGGCACGGCAGGGCTGGCATCATGACAACTTACCTTTACCTGCGCATGCTATCTGAGTTAGTGCCGACCCTGACCTTCTTCCCGTAATCATCTCCTTCATCTTCTATGCCTACAACCAAGCCTTGCTAGCCTATAGACTAGGCTACCTTCCTTCTCTTGATTAGTGTGTGTGTGTTTAGTGTGTGTGTGTGAGTGTGTGTGTTAGTGTGTGTGTTGTTGTGTGTGTGTGTTGTGGTGTGTGTGTGTTTAGTGTGTGTGTGTGTGTGTGTGTGTGGTTGTGTGTGTGTGTGTGTGTGTGTGTGTGTGTGTGTGTGTGTGTGTTGTGTGTTGTGTGTGTTGTTAGTGTGTGTGTGTGTGTGTTTAGTGTGTGTGTGTGTGTGTTTAGTGTGTGTGTGTGTGTTTTAGTGTGTGTGTGTGTGTGTGTGTGTGTGTGTGTGTTGTGTTGTGTGTGTGTGTTGTGTTTAGTGTGTGGTGTGTGTGTGTGTGTTGTTAGTGTGTGTGTGTTTAGTGTGTGTGTGTATGTGTGTGTTTAGTGTGTGTGTGTTTAGTGTGTGGTGTGTGAGTGTTTAGTTTGTTTAGTGTGGTGTGTGTGTGTTTAGTTTGTTTAGTGTGTGT
>CM054148.1:53774438-53789438 GCA_028751875.1 Rapana venosa | reverse complement strand
CCTCCCACCCCCCAAAATAAAAAACAAACAAAAAAAGGGCCCGACCAAAATAAACACACAAAAAACACACAAAAACACACCACAAAACAACACACCAAAACAAACCACACCAAAACAACACAAACAATTTAAAAAAAACCCCACCAAAAACAAACAAAAAACTTACCCAAAAACACACACACAAACACACACACCACACACACACAAAACCAACACACCCACCAGATGAAATGAGCAGTGCAGGGGTTGCCCATTGCAAAATGGGGTGTACGCCGGTGCACATGCTTATTGTCCCCCTTTTCCTGCTATTTTCCTTTTTTTTTCCCAGCGAATATAATATATTATGTATGTATGTATGTATTTTGGGTTGATTTGGTGGTGTGTGTTTGTGTGTGTGTGTGTTTTGTGTGTTGTTTTGTGTGTGTGTGTGTGTTGTGTGTTGTTTGTGTGTGTGTGTGTGTGTGTGTGTGTGGTGTTGTAGGCAGCAAGACTAATTTGCTGATGTTACGAATGAATTTCATGAGCATCTGTACAAGAATTAATACGTTGGGGTTATGTACCAAAGGGGGCATTTAACCGCATTATCTGTACAGGTAAATGGTGCCTGCACTATTTTCATGTTTTGGGTCCGCGTTTTTTGTGGTTTTGCGGTTATGGCGTTTCCCCCAAGGGAAAATGCGTTTAACTTGTCATCTTTTGGGAAATGTTTTTACGATGGCCTCTCTCTCTTTTGTTGTCTGGTTACAGCATTCTTCCTGCCTTTTTTCCCATTTTTACTGTCATCTTCATTTTCCCAAAAAATTACCACACAACAAAAATTGACTGTTGGTTGTTGTTTAAAGTGACTTACTGTCATTTTTCATAGTTTAAAAATTCATCAGAGAAGATGGCCTTGGGCTTTTCTTGGGGAAAAAATGTTGTGAGCTTCATGATTTGGTAATTCAAATATAAGTACTTAGCCCCTTTGTGGAGATTAGGGGGGAAAATTTGTTCAGTTTTTCAGTGTTCATGTGTGAGTTTCGCCCCTTGTAGTTGTACAAAAAAAAAGTAATCTTCTAGGGTGAAAAGAATTTGCAATGGTTTATAAACTCACCAAACCGATCTCTAAAAAAAACAGGTGTGAAGCAGAGGCTTTGGGTGAAGGATGACCTTTTAACATCTGTTTGTCATTAATTTTTACAACTGAAGAAAGGGAGTGCGATTGAAAATGAACGTTCTATACTTTTCTTGGGGGGAATAAAAGAAAAGTTTTCACAAAAATATGGGATCCCTTTTATCATTTTTTCATATGTCCAAAATAATAATGAGCTTTAGGGAAAAATAAAAACTCGCAAAAAAACAGAAATGACAACAGATTTTTGAAGGAGCTTTTGTTTTGACAGAAAACATGTTTTTTTGTATTTTTAAATATAAAAAAAAAAAAAAAAAAATTCAAGTTACAACCCGTGTTTTTAAAGGTGCAATTCTGAGGGGAAATTGAAATGTTAATTGCCTACAAACAGAAAAAAAAACCCCCGTAATTTTAATGACTTGAAACTGATAGAAAATTCCTTTTCTTCTTTGGGAAGTCATGGGGAGAGGTTTGTATTCACTCATATTGATAGGCAGGTGTCCCATCAAGTTAAACCTGGTTTTGACCCCCCTTTCCCCCCCCCCCCCCCCCCCCCCCCCCCCCCCCCCCCCCCCAACCTACACAAAAAAAAAAACAATAAAGTGCAAAAAATTTTTGAATTTTGGGAAAAAAAAAAAAAAAAACCCAAAAATAAAAAACAAACAAAAAACACTTGGTTTTAAAAGATGCAGCGAGCAAATTGTATTGAAAGTTTGTTTAAAAAAATTACTTGAGAGAAAACTAAAGGGAGTTAAAAGAGCAAAAAAAAAAAAAAAAGAGGGGTTATCAATGGACGCCAAAAAATACACACACCACACCCCCACACCACACCCCCCACACATTTTAAAATATATATATTTAAAATATAATTTATTTTATTTTTTTATATATATACCCAAAAAAGTGAAACCCATAAAAACCCAGCAAAATTAAATGTTCCCCAATATTTCGGCTTTCCCCTTCCTCAGGGGGGGTTTATTTTCTTTATATACATTATATGAAAAAATGGGTTTTTTTAAAAAAAGGAGCCCAAAAAAAAAAAAAAAACAGAAAAGGCCCAGACCCTTAATTAAAGGCATGTCTCATTTCTCATAACCATGATTCAGAACTTAGAGAGTGCACTGTAACACTGGGGTTGCCCTAGTTGCTTTGCTTTGCAAACATGTCACTACAGTGAATGCTACCTGTCCCAGGCATACTTGTGTACTGCCCAGTTTTAACACTGCTGGTGTGGAGGCTGTGCTAAGTTAATGCGATATGCGTCTGGCTCCTGGCAAAGTGCCGAATGGTTACAGAGTAATGGCATAATTTATCAGTGTTTTAACCACAGACAGCAGGTTTGACATGTTTTATGTTTAAAGATGCTGGAAGACCACTGGATCTTCACCCTGTTACACTACATACTTGTTTTTCTTTCTTTTACTTTTTATTCGATTGCTGAACAGTTTTACTCTTTCCTCTATTATATAATGACAATTTGATGTATTTTGGCACATGCAGTACAAACCCACACACCCACCCCATACCCGCACAAAGTAATATACACATGTATGCATGCAAGAGCACAAACACACTCTCTCTCTCACTCACCACACACACACACACACACCACACACACACACACACACACACACACACACACACACACACACACACACACACAAAAGAGTCACTACACACAAAAGTACCACACACACGAAAGTACACACACACACACACACCACCAAACACAGTTTAAACATGGTATGCAAACTACTGAGAACAAATTTCTTCAGAGTAGATTAGCAGAATGCTTTTAAGTGTCCAGAGAAATGAAAAGCATCAGAATGTCCTGATAGTGAAGCAGACAATATTATGAATATAACACAAAAAATGTATTAAAAACAAACACACAACAAAACTCACAGTACACTGAAGAAAAAACACCAGTGAAAGGGAGTGTACTCACTGTTTTTGTCCCCCTGTCAGAACAAGAAAGAAAAGGAAATATTATTAGAATGTGAAGTTATTTAGTGGCATATTACAGAAAAATCATTACTGCAAAACTCTACATAACCTTTATTTCCCCAAGTCTCAGGGTGCACAAACTCACAGAATACACCCAAAATGCACTCATAAATATGCACACACATATATACATATACATGTACACACACACACCTCTTCAAAAACCCACACAGTACTCATCCCTAATAAATTTATGTAATCTTGCTTATTATTGCTGACAAAAGAATAAAGACTTTTCTTATACTATAAAATTCATATTCACCTAGCACATGTTGTCTGAAAACACATTTAAAGAGACATAACACTAACAGACTGGAAAATAACACAGCGAGAGAAAAAAAAAAAGAGAGTAACACTGACAGGAAAAGTTTTTTTTATTAATTTTCAGGTCAACATTTTCAGGTCAGCATTTATTAATATACATAATGTAGTGAAAAAGTCTCCAGCCTTCCTACTGGAGATGATGTTTGAATTTACAGATGGATGGACAGATAGTGAGAGGGAGAAATACAGGGAGAAATACAGTCTTCAGTTTTCAACTCCAAAAATGTGAACTGAAACAAATGAAAATGAATGCAATACTGTCTTCCACGGAATCCACTATTCTTAGACTGGAGACTGACATAATTATATATATATATATATATATATATATGTGTGTGTGTGTGTGTAGAGTAAACTAAAGGCATAGTTTATTTATACTAGTCTATACATGTCTATGGTAGCAATCAGTTCAATCTGCTAAAACTAGAGAAAGAAAGAAAGAAAGAAAAGCCCACTGAGCAGCCTAATCACTAAATCAGAAACAAATATATTATATATAGCTCTATTCATGAAGAAAAATCCCCTGAATTGGCCAGCTCAGGAATGACACCAATACATGATGTACCCAGTCCTTAGCTGGGATCATGAATCTGATACCCAACTAATTTTACATTAGTCATTAGCTATCCCAGCTCTATTTTACTTTCAAAACACACACACATGCATCCCCCCACACACCACAGGGTTTGGGGTATTTTTTTTTGGTGAGGGAAGATAAAAAAAAAAAAATTAAGCTACATATACACTTAATCGTTACCCTAAATAAAGATCATTTTGACTTGGCTTGAATTCATACTACACGCGCGCGCGCGCACACACACACACACATGCGCGCGCGCACAAACACACGTGTGTCCAACATACACACGTGTGCAGGGGCAATGACACTTGTTTGCACTCATCCCACTCAGACGATTACTTCCCTTCTTATATGCGCTCCCCCCCCCCCCCCCCCCCCCCCCCCCCCCCCCCCCCCCCCCCCCCCCCCCCCCCCCCCCCCCCCCCCCCCCCCCCCCCCCCCCCCCCCCCCCCCCCCCCCCCCCCCCCCCCCCCTCCCCTCTCGACGTCTACCTCTCTCTCTCTCTCCTTGCCCTCCCCCACACCCATCATCGGCACCGTCCAGGAAAATGTTGCATCTCAGTTTATAATAATATCAGTCCTATGACAAAATATCTTACTCAATAGTTAATGAGTGTGTGTGTGTGTGTGTTATTTAATGCCAGAGTTTACAATATGACAAAATATCTTACATTGTATTTTAAATGCTTCTATGTCTCCATGTCAAAAGCCTGGATTTATCATTAATTTTATTCACGGATAGGAAGCAAGCACGGGCGCTGCTGAGAAAAACGTCGCTTGGTGATGAGGTACCAAATTTATGTAACACCAAGAGTGGAAAAAAACCGATTTACATCGATTAACGATCGGTCGTTTGAAGTTCACCTACCTGCCTAACAATGTTTGTACTACCATCAGACCGTAATCGGAGAGGTAAGTTAACAGATCTGTTAGGAAAAGGTACAGTTTAAAACTGTACAACTGTGGACTGAAAGTGAAGGAGATGTAGGCTAGGCCTAGCTTAAAATTTGCCGGCTTATTCAAGGGAACATACTCTGACTATTCTTTGTTCCTAGAAGGCTCTTCGTGCCGAGATTGTGTGGTGTGTGTGTGTGTGTGTGTGTGTGTGCGTGCCAGCGTGTGTGTGTGTGTGTGTGTGTGTGTGTGTGTGTGTGTGCCAGCGTGGTGTGTGTGTGTGTGTGTTGTGTGTTAGAGGCCTAGTTAATTCTTCAGTTTAACATCCTTCTCCAAAATAGTGATATCAGACAGGAAAGTGTGTGTGTGTGTGTGTGTGTGTGTGTATGTGTGGAGGGGGATGGGTGGGTGAGTGTATATATAGCTAATCATCGCAATAATCAACTATTCTGAGAAAAAAATAAGCAAACATTTTTAAAAGAAAGAAACAACACCTTAAACACTAACTTAGCAATTAATTTAACTAGTAAACATCATTATACTAAAGGAATATGTAAATAGAAGTATGACTTAATGACAATATTTTTATTTTATTAATAGCATGTCTTTTAGAATTTGCTCTAAGCTACGGACTGGGAAGGCAGGCAAAAAGATTTTCAGGTCTCTACAGTGCAAAAGAATGTGACAATTGGTAATATTTTTGCCACAGATACAATTTGCTTAAAAAAATTAGTTCTACAAGCATTCGGCTTAAACCTGTAGATAAGAGATCACAATATTTCTATATTCATGTGAAGAACGGCATTTAATATTACTTTTTAAAAAGCCAGTGAATGGGATACATAATAATTCGAGAATAATAATAATTCCGAGAATAACGATATCTTGTAGTTTCTTTTTAAAGTGTTTCCAACATGCATTTTGTAACATGCTATAGCCCTCACGAATGGATAGAGGAACATTATGCTGCATGACCCACCAGTATGCTTAGCATCACATTTTGCTATCCTGTCAACTTCTGTCAATGTGTGTTGTGTGTGTGTGTGTGTGTGTGTGTGTGTTTTCTTTCTTTAGTTGAATGCTTTTCCACTTTAAAAGATAATGACTTAACTCGGGAAAAAGGAGTAGGAGGATTGGCAACCCCCCCCCCCCCCCCCCCCCCCCCCCCCCCCCCCCCCCCCCCCCCACAAAAAAAAAACACAGAAGAAGAAAAAGAGAAAAAAAAAAGGACAGAAGTTCCAACTCAAAAAGGTGGCATTAGAGAACTTGGAGGGGAAAGTGAACACGAAAAAACCTTACTCTCACCATTATAAAAAATATATACAAAACAATATAAAAACTATTTAAACAATGTACAACATTAAAGTAATGAAAAGAATTGGACAGTGAATAAATGACTGTGCAATGACAAATGAAACAGCTTGACCTGATACGATCCTCTGAATAATACTTCTCTACAGATTTGTCTGGCTAGAATGTCGGAAGGTCTTCACAATTTAATAAGCAATGATGCACAGAATAAAAAATCCACAACTAAAAATCTAGATCTACATCTTTACAAAATGTCTTCGAAGCAGTCAGTCTAAAACAACAGAACACTGCAATAGTCATCATTGGGTAACATACCGAGGAATGTGCGAGCTGTTTTTTCTTTCTTTTTTTTTTCCTTTTTTTTTTTCAGTTACACGCGAAGTCTAGTATTGTGGTGTATATTTTAGTATGTGTGGGAGTTTAAAGAAACTTTTTCCAAACCGCATTTATTAGAGAAATATGGGCTTCTTTTACAGATGAAAAACGTGTAATAATTTAGTTTGCTGTACAGACTTTAGTGCAGTTTCTTTTGCTGCTTTATCCTTTATTTCATTGCCTGCAACACGAGAAGGTAGCCAACGAAACTCAATGTCTGTGTCTTGCACCCTTAATTATGTATCGGGTAATTTAGTTGATGATCAAATCAGGTCGGATATGGGTGTTCACATTTTCTAAGGCCAGTAAAACAGATATTGAATCCACAAAAATTGCAACTTTAAAACAAAGTTAATGGAAGATTGATAAGGTAGTCTAAAGCCTTTAAAATCGCAACAAGTTCAACATTGAAGGCTGCTATGTTATGTCCAAAAAAGTAAGGCCTTTCAACTTTAATTAAGCGTGGGCTGCACCAGATTTTCTGTCATCAATAAGAAATCCATCTGTAAAAACATGAAGATGATTGAAGATGGTTGTGGTACTTTGCATCACTAATTTTTTTTTTAATAGCTCTGGCGTTTGTTTTTATAATGTTTTGCTTTGTATTTAATGTTTCAGAAAATTTTTCTTAGAAGCTGCTCTCTCGGGGGATATAAAATTTCTGTCATGAAGAAGTAATTGATCTGTAAAAATATGAAGAGGATTAAAGATGGTTGTGGTACTTTGCATCAATAATATACGCTCGATCTGGCATTTGCTTTTATAATGTTTTGCTTTGTGCTTTAATGCCTCAGAAGATTCCTACCAGAAGCTGCTCTCTTCCGGGTCAGTGCACTCTGAAAGAAAAGCTCAACCTCTCTCTCTCTCTCTCTCTCTCTCTCTCTCTCTCTCTCTCTCTCTCTCTCTCTCTACTTCTTGGATTTTTTTTGGTGCTATATTTTGTTTTGTTTTCATGGTAAATGTGTTAATTTACGAGTTAAATTTCCCATCTAAGTGCGGTTTTCCCCCTAGAATTTGACCAATCAGGACAGTCTTTTCTTGCCAGCACTTATCCTGGAATCTCTCACGTGTGCTAAATGCGTTTTGCACAGAGGATCTCAGTGTGTTCTCTCATCCAAAAGATCAGTACCAATTCCGACGTTTATGTTCTAGGGCATTGGGGACTGGAGGTAGGAGCCGGATTCTTATTCTTTCGTTTCGAGGATAATGGAATAAGCTCCCATGTGCTTTTTGACGTCCAGTCCCCGTGTGTATGCAGTTTTGTCAATTTTGTCATCTGTCCTCACCGGCACACAATGGCCTACCCTTCCAAAAAGCGAAACGGGTTTTTAACATGTGCGCAAGATGTTCAGCGTGCGTTGGCACACGGGACCTCGGTTTATAGTCGTAGGTTTACAGCGGGATGGGACAGGATGAGGAGGTCATCTTGAATGGCTGTCTAGTGGCGTTGGCTGGCCTAGCCTATCTGTCCACCACTCAACCACCTGCACAGGCAGTAGAGAGCAAAGCCCGAAGACATCCAACCAGTTATGATGACACACTTCCTAGCCTCTCACACACCTACCTGACTATGTGCCCAGATATGTGGTGGCGATGGTCAGTTGATGGTACAGTTTATAAATCGAATAATTCCGTTGGGACTCTAATACAACCAAGAAACAACAACAAAAACCCCACACTAGGCTATATTGAGTTGATTTAAGTTCGAAGTTGGAATTATAAATTTTGCTTTCACTTTAACCAATGTTCATGCCGCCACTGAGGGTGGAAAAAGTCAGAAATTGTCTCCGTCAATTCTTGTGCATAATTTATGCTGCAGATTTATTTTCTCTTTGAAGTTTTTCATTTCATCCGAGTTTTTTGTTGTCTGGGCGGGTTTTTTAAAAAGGTTTTTGATGTTGTTGTTTGTTGTCGTTGTTGTTGTTTGGGGGGAGGGGTTAAGGGGTGGGGGTGGGGCTAAGATTTCTATCAAAAAGAAAATTAATCTTTGTATTACTTTTGGATTTCAGCCTTGCCTGCTTAAATGCGCTGATGAAGTTCAGTATTCAAAAAATTTATAGACACTTCAGCTCTCTATCACTATATCACAGACATACACTAACACCTTGATGTTCCTATTTTTATAGACACTTCAGCTCTCTATCACTATATCACAGACATACACTAACACCTTGATGTTCCTATTTTTATAGACACTTCAGCTCTCTATAACTATATCACATACATACATTAACACCTTCATGTTTCTATTTTACTGTTATCTCTCAACAAAAGTGCAGTCAAGATAGCATGCACACCGACACAGACTTGCGCCACATGCCGAACAGCAGTACCCTCAGTAGTTGTGGGGAAAAGAAAGGGGAGAAACTCTGTTAAGAGATGACAACGGGTATGGCGGAAATGACGCTTGGCAAGAAGCTGTCAAGCACCTTCAGATCTGGTGTAAACAATCCACCGCGTTTCTTCACACCTTTCCGCGTAAACTACTCACGCTGTTGTAGCCAGAATTGCGCAAAGAATAAGGTTAGGTGAAGACAAGAGCTGGAAGTGCAGATTGATCAGAGAGATTGTTGATTTAATACCGGAAGCAAGGGCAATACCACAGACAGCATGCACTCCAAGTGCTGAAGCAGTGCTGCGCCAATCTGCACTTTTATTATTCCCTTCAAACGGAAGAATAAAATAATAACACCTCCCCCCTCTCCCAACCCCGTACTTTTGTTTTCAAAAAAAAAAGAAAAGAAAAATAGCATTGAGCCATTCATTGTTTTTCCCCCTCCTTTTTTCAATTCTTTGCGGAGACGGTAAATAAATAATCATGAACTCTTAAATCTTGCTGCACTAGTGTCAGTGTCTACAAGTAAGTTGTGTTTTTTCCTCTGTAAATTCAGAAGATGATCAGCCTCTCGAGGAGACGGGGACTGAATGCTTCTTATCTGATTACAGGCGCCAACGATTCCAAAAACACAAGCTACACAGAATTATAGCCAAAAGCAAAAAATGCACTTTCCGCTGTCCTATATTTTTTTCAACAGTCTGAAACAATATTATTATCATCATCATCATCATCATCACTATTATTATTATTCCCAAAACCTATTCTCAGTCCATTTATGCTGGTTTATTATTGTTTTTTTAATATTAAAATCTTGTTAATTGATTGCACTCATACACAAAGAATCCTCCGTAGGGATGCCGGGAGCCTGTCAGTATAAAATAATTGCATCTCCACCATCTGGAAATTCTGTGCTAGGAATTCCCTCTTTTCTATCCCCCTCTTTGATTCTGGCTTTTTATTTTCTTTCTGTCACGTACCTCCTTTTTGTCTGTTCTCTGTCTTCATGATCCATTCTCCTGCCTTTTTTTCCCAGAAAAAATTATTTAAACAAAAAAAGAAATTCTCTCCCACGCTGAAGTCGGGTGCGCTGTGCTGATTTAAAGTGGTACACTTAAGCGTCCAAGCTTATTAAATGGAGTAAATGAATGAATGAAAGAAGGAAAGAACGAATGAATGAATGTTTGAGCTCACTAAATGAAAAAATGAATATGACCACTGGCACAGTAAACGCTAATAGGAAGGTTTTTTTTCAGACATAAGAAGGAAAGAGGCACGATAAAACTTTACATGGGAGACATCCCCTTTAGAAAATTTCCACCAAAGGTAGAGAGAGAGAGAGAGAGAGAGAGAGAGAGAGAGAGAGAGAGAGAGAGGAGAGAGAGAGAGAATGACAATGACAATGACAAATTCTTTTATTTCGAGGATAATGAATAAGCACATATGTGCCTTTTTACATTCAGTCCCGCCCGTTAGGGATACATCTTAATAATAATAGCCCAATACTTATACAGTCTCACAATAAAACAAGGGGAAATAACCCTTTTCAAAACAGCTCCCCCCAACAACCACCCCCCCCCCCCCCCCAAAGCAAGCAAATAAAAGAAAACCCTAAAATACCCCACCCCCCACCCCCACCCCCCAAAAAAGCCCTAACCAAAACAAAAAAAAAAGAGAAAGAAAAACCAAACCAACAGAAGAAGATAAAAGAGAAAAAACAGACAAAAACAACAACAACAAGAACAACAACAGAGCCAAGAAAAATAACACAACCAAACTTAATAAGTCATAAAGATAAACATCTACACAATGTCAAATGGTACACATACTTGTTACACATAACTATAAGATATTGAAATAGGGCACTCATTAAACTTAAGTACAGAGGCAAGTCCAATAAAGTATTGAAAATATAAAATATGAATCCTTCATCAGGATACACTATAACTATAAGCGAGACGATAAAAGGTGAGAGAGAGACAGAGAGACGGAGAGAGTGTGTGTGTGTATTTCAGAGATAATATCCAATATATAATTCCCAAAACAGTATGCGATCCCATCAACACTCATTTTAGATTACATTCGTTTCAAATTATATGTCATGATAATGAAATAATTTTAATACCCATACATCCACACAATAAAAACAAGAAACAAAACAAAGAAGAAATCTAAACCTATACAGTCATTGAGGGAGAGAGTATGAGTGAGTGAGTGAGTGAGTGAGTGTGTGTATGTATGTGTGTGTGTGTGTGTGTGTGTGTGTGAGTGTGTGTGTGTGTGTGGGGGGGGGGGGGGGGGGGGTTCAGGGATAATACTAAATATGTAATACTCACATTAGCACACGATCAGCACAAACACTTTTTAATTATACTCATACAAATTGAATGTCATGATAATAAAATAAGTGTAATACCCATACACTCACATAATAAAGAGGGGGGAAAAGCCAAAAAGTCATAAAAAGAACATCTACACATTGTAAGTAATAGAAACAAATTCTTTTTTTCAGGATAATGAATAAGTACTCATGTGCTTTTTTACATCCAGTCCCCGCCCGAGAGAGAGAGAGGAGAGAGAGAGAGAGAGAAGAGAGAGGGGAGGAGAGAGAGAGAGAGGGGAGAGAGAGAGAGAGACATAATCTAGCAGAAAAAGCAAGAGCAAATACAAAAAAACACCTCCCCTCATTTCAAGTATGCATACAATCGTTTAGATCATGGAATGAATACACCCAACAGAGAGAAAAAAAAAAGGGGGGGACCAAACAGCTGAATACAAATACTAGAGCATTCATTCATAATTATAAGCATTTGCTTGTTGTACTCATTTCATGTATTGATCAATGCTACTTTGTGTTCTGAACTAATAAAATTTTGTTTAAATAACCAAACACAACTGAATATAAATGCTAGAGCATTCATTCATAATTATAAGCATTTGCTTGTTGTACTCATTTCATGTATTGACCAATCCTACTTTGTTCTGAAAAAGTACAATTATGTTTAATTGAAACCAAACACTGCTGAAGGTCGATGTTAGAATACTCACACAAGCATTGCTTATTGTGCTCATTTCATGTATTGCTGCTACTTGGTGTTCTGAACTAATAAAATGTTGTTTATATAACCAAACACAGCTGAATATAAATGCTAGAGTACTCATAATTAATAACAACAACAACAACAATAATAAATAATAATAATAATAATAATAATAATAATAATAATAATAATAATAATAAATTGAATCTATATAGCGCTGTATCTTGCACAGACAAATCAAAGGGCTTGCACTCATTCTTACACGGTCATGCAACCAGTAGCAAGTAATAGTTCTAACAAGTCCAAATGTACACACACACACACACACACACACACAGGTTATACACTTTGGCAGGGTGGTGGGATTTTTGGCTGTTGAAATGAAACAGGAGAGAAAAATCTTAGGTTTGAAACAAATATTTCTTGAGGCCGGATTTTAAAGTGTCACAAGAGGGCTTTTGGCGAAGAGAGATAGGGAGGCCATTCCAAATCGATGGACCAGAAACAGAGAAAGAGCAACGGCCAGCCGAGGGTTGACTGGCTGAATCTAGGTATTCGTAAGCACAAGGAATCTGCAGCAGAGCGAAGGGAACGAGAAAGAGTGTACAGGTGACGACATTCACAGAGGTAGGAGGGTGTTGTTTTGTGGAGACATTTGTAACAGAGAGTACTGATCTTATAGTTTATTCTTTGTGGCACAGGCATCCAGTGGAGAGATCGCAAGAGAGGAGTAATGTGTTCAGATTTTTTTTCTTTCTGAGGACTAGTTGAGTTGCAGAGTTTTTAATACGTTGAATGGAGTGGTTAGATGATGCTGGCAGACCAGCCTAAAGAGAATTGCAATAGTCCAGACCTGAGAGAATGAGAGATGCCAGGAATTTGGATGTTGCGTCTGTGGACAGGTACTTTCGAATTGCACTAATACGCCGTAATTGATAGTAGCACGACTGGCAGGTCTGGGTGATTAATTTTTGCATAGAGAGCGTGTTGTCGATAATGACCCCTAGATACTTCACAGCAGTGGATAGAGGGACTGATGCGTTGCCGAATTCTGTTAACGCTGTTGTAATGGAAGAGAGTTTGTGTTTGGTCCCTACAAGCATGGCTTCAGTTTTATCAGCGTTTAGTTGTAACTTGTTCTCTATCATCCAGTTTTTGATATCTTGAAAGCAGTAGGCAGATAGAGGGCAGATTTTCAGGAGTGTCACTGCTTAGAATCTGAGAGTCATCTGCATTAAAGTGATGGTTGATTTGATGACGGTTAATTATATGTGACAGTGGAGCCGCGTAGAGAGTGAAAAGAACAGGGCCCAGAACTAATCCCTGCGGACTCCAGATTCCACACTGAATCTTGTTTACTGTGACTGTGGAATCGGTCAGTCAAGTATGAGCTAAACCAGGTGAGGGCTGTACCAGTAACACCAAACGTTTCTTGAAGATGGGAGAGAAGAAAACTGTGGTCAATAGTGTCGAAACTGCAGATAAGTCGAGAAGAGTGAAGAGGGAGATTTTCCCTGAGTTAGAAGCAAGTAGAAGCGTGTTTAAGGATTGGACTAGGGTGGTTTCAGTGCTGTGGTTGGCGCGATAGGCAGACTGAAACGCAGGAAGAAGACTGTTGGAGAGAAGGTGGTTGTTGAGCTGTTTCAGAACTACTCTTTCAAGGACTTTAGTAATAAAAGGTAGGTTGGGAAACAGGTCTGTAATTCTTCAGTATGTTAGTGTCAAGGTAATGCTTTTTGAGTAGTGGTGTGATTATAGCAGTTTTGAGAGCTGAAGGAACATTTCCAGAAACAAGAGATGAGTTTACTATCTTTGTGATAGTGGGTATAAGCTGTGGCAGGCACTGCGCGAAAAAGAAGCATGTATGGGGTCGAGATCGCATGATTTTACAGTCATTCCTTTCAGAGTTGTCTTGATTTCTTTCTCGCTTGCTTAATGAAAGGAGAGGAGTGCCAGAAAATTGAGGATAAGAAATTGCAGGCTGAAAAGGAGTCTGATCCAAGCCAGAGCGAATGTTGAGGATTTTGTCAGAAAAGAATGCAGAAAATAATAGAAGAAGTTCAGAGTGGTCGTAGATAGAAGGCAAAGGGCTAGCCTTCGCAGATCCAAGAAGAGTGGATGTGAGGGAAAAGAAAGGTTTCATAGACGTGGCATCAAGAACTTGAGAAAGGTAATACTTTCTTTTTGCTGAATGGATTAAGGTTTTGACTTTGTTGATTTGTTTACAAGAAGCTGTTTGTTTATTTCAGTTTTTGTTTTTCGCCATTGCCATTCTAGTTGTCGGCGCTTGCGTTTTGCGACCAGGATGTCATGGGTGTACCATGGTGCACAGGGCCTATCAGGCAGGAGATAGTCAGTAGGAGGTGCATGCTCGTCAAGGAGTTGGCTGAGAACAGTATTGTAGTGTTTAGAAGGGTCAGTATGGTCAGGCGTTTGTGATAGACGTTCAGCAGCTTGGGAAAGAAAAGTTTGAATATCTATGGCCTTGAGGTTGCGACGGGTAATGCACTTCTTCTTTCTGATAGGCTTTGCAATCATAACCAATGCTTGTACTCAATTCATGTATTGGTGCTACTTTGTTCTGAACTAATGTTTGTTTATTAATTTAAACCAAACACAGCCGGGACAACACAACGAACTGCATACAGACAGGAAAAGGGGGGGGGGGGGGGGGGGGGGGGGAGCAAGGGGCAAAGCAATCAATCAGTCACTCATCCAACTGACCACTGAAGTTGAGGTTTATGGATGCAGACACTTCTCCCAGTTTGTTCTTGGCCGTGACCTTGTAGGTGCCGGCATCTCCTTGAGTCACCCCCAGAAGCTCCATGAACACGTTGTAGGCGATTCCACCGGCGTTATCCACGCGCATGTGCACACGGGCCGAGTTGGAGAGGGGCGTGGTGCCCCTGAACCAGGATACGTCTGGTTTGGGGTTGGCCTCTAGAGCACATTGGAAAACCAGCTTCTGGCCCCCGCTCTCCTGGCGAATGACTGGCTTCTGGGTGAAGCGGGGGGCTACGTCA
>CM054148.1:53684808-53773938 GCA_028751875.1 Rapana venosa | reverse complement strand
CTGTTGCTTCATAAAGCACAATGAATTTGTTGACGTTTCTTTCTGTTAGCCAAAATTTTACTATTTACGTGGTTTGTTATCCTTTATATTATGGAGGTTTGGTTTTGTTTGGTTCTTTTTGGGGTTTGGTTGGGGGGGGGGGGGGATTATTCGGTTGTCCCCTCTCCCTTGTTGTTGTTGCTGCTGTTATTTTGCTCTTGGTTTCTTTGCTATTTTTTGGGTTGTTTCTGTCTTGTCTGTTTTGCTGTTTTTGCTTTCTTTCTTGCTTGTTGTTGCTTTCTCTCTCTCTCTCTCTCTCTCTCTCTCTCTCTCTCTCTCATTGCGAGGCTGGAGTGATCTCCCTT
The DNA here is from genome assembly GCA_028751875.1 of Rapana venosa. Lineage (NCBI taxonomy): Eukaryota > Metazoa > Mollusca > Gastropoda > Neogastropoda > Muricidae > Rapana > Rapana venosa. Next base: position 53,773,594 of record CM054148.1, on the reverse strand, counting down.
GAAGGTAGGCAGGAAGAAATTTTGCTGTTTTCATTAATTTGTCAAGAAAAGTCAATTTAACCCAACACCATGCCCGTTGTTGGCCTGCCAACAGCGTTGGAAGCGACCTTGGATGCCCTGCTCCAAGAACAGCACCTCACTTCCTGGAAAGTCACTGGGAGTGGCGACAATACAGTCGTTGTGCTACGATTGAAAGCCAGCCCAGCCAACAACAGCAACATGGCGCAACAGCACGCCCCTGTCATTTCCCACAGCTACCGCAGGAAGCCACCAAGTTGCATTGATAGAGACAGGCGAAGGACAGAGGAGAGGAGAAAGACAGCACAGAGGGAAGAAGAAATGGAGGCAAGTGAAAGTGTTATGACCAAGGAACATTCACCATGTTTATTTGTGCCCACACCTCCTACAAGCTGTGCTGTGTTACACACTGACACACCCCCTTCTGCCAGCAACACACTGTCCCAAGAAGCTGCACGTGAAAAACGTCATTCACCATGTGTCAAAGAGTTGGCAAACAAAAACATGCAAACGTGCAACGTGACATTGACCTTGGGGACATGTTTACAATGGAAACCTTGAAATGTGACGACCCCCTGGCGAAAGTTCACGAAGTTGGAACTAGTGCTGACGTCATCAAGGACTATGGGGCTGAGCTGACTGATGGACCTTGCAGAGGAGGCTAAGGGACACACGCAGGAACCAAGACTTTCGTGGCCTCTTCACTAGTAAGCGGCACCCAGACACCATCGTTTGTGACACTGACGATCTCGTGTTTCGCTTTCAATGGACTGCTGCTGACGACACACACCCTGATTTGTTTTGGTTCGTGAAGACGGACTTCAGGCTAATGACCCATGATGAAAGTATTGTCTACAACAAGCTGAAGCTGTGGTCTCCTGCTGACCGGATGAAACTGAAAGATCGAATCAGTGCCGGACTTGATGTGATGCATGTGATAGTGGACGCAGTTCGATTCTTGCTTGGATAACCCCGCGTGCGCGTTTGTGTGTGTATGTGTGTGTGTGTACGTGCGCGTGCGTGCGTGCGTGCGTGTGTGAGCCCTTTCATGATGTGTGTGTTGTGCATGAGAGTATGAATGTATCTGCATGTAAGTATGAGTGTATGTGTGTGTATGTGTGTGTATGTGTGTATATGTGAGTGTGCATGATAGTATGTGTGTATATGCATGTGGATATAGTTACATGCGTATGTAGTAATGTGTGTGTAAATGTGTGTGTGTGTGTGAGAGAGAGAGAGAGAGAGAGAGAGAGAGGGAGGGATAGCTGTATGCTACATGCCACCTGGAGTGTGTAAAATTTTTCACGTGTTACGGTGCAAAGTTTAAAAAGCCATGAAAAAAGACAGAAGAGGCATTGTGACCTATTTTCCCCTTGTTGCAAAACCACTTTGTTGTGGGGATTTTGACTTTAGACTTGTACAGTTTTGTGGAGGAAATTCCTTCCCCTTACCAATTTTTATCGTAAGGCTAACCAAAGGTTAAAAAAAAAAAAAAAAACCCAAATTTATATAATCAACTCTGTAACCATTGTTATGGAATCCATGACATGATGACTATTTGGGCTGTAATTAATTAAATTCTCAGAAAATGAAATTTTTGTGTTTTGTGCCCAGTCCCCCTCCCACTGTCCCCTTGTGAATGGGCATCTCGCTTATCACAATAAACCTTTGTCATTGTCATTGTCATTGTCTCTCTCATTGCTATTTTTTCGGTTGTTTCTGTCTTGTCTGTTTTGCTGTTTTGCTTTCTTTCTTGCTTGTTGTTGCTTTCTCCTCTCCTCCTCTCTCCACTGTTTGCCCCCCATAAACCCACAAAGAACTTTTGCCGTTTCTTTCTGTTAGCCAAAATGAAACTATTTATGTGGTTTGTTCTCCTTTATTTTATAGTGGTTTTGCTTTGTTTGGTTCTGTTTTGGTTTGGGTTTTGGGGGTTGTTTTTTGTTTTTTTTTGAGGGGGACTATTTGGTTGTTCCTCTCCCCCTTGGGTTGTTGCCGTTTTTGTTTTGCTCTTGTTCTTGCTTTTTTTTTTTTCGGTTGTTTCTGTGTTTTTGCTCTGCTTTCTTCTTACTTGTTGCTACTTTTTTTTTTCTCTTCAGTGATTTCTGTGGAATTTTTTTTTTTGTGTAGATATTTTTCCCGTAAGCGTGTAAGTGTATGCTATGGGCTTTATTTTTTTTTTATTATCATATTACCCTTTTAGGGTGGGGACTGATCTAAAAAAGCACATGGGTGCTTATTCATTATCCTCGAAATGAAAGAATTTGTCATTGTCTCTCTCTCTCTCTCTGTAAAATTTTGATGCTTTACTTGTATATGGCTATTGTGTTATTGAAAAATGACTTTTGGGTTTGGTTTGTTTCCTTTAATTTTATGGAGGTTCTGCTTTGTTTGGTTCTTTTTTGGTTTGGGGTTTTTTTGTTTTTTGTTTGTTGTGTTGTTTTGAGGGGAACAAACTGGGGTTCACCTCTCCCCTTGTTGTTTTTTCCCCGTTTTTGTTTTGCTCTTGTCTTGCTATTTTTTCGGTTGTTTCTGTTTTTCTGTTTTGCTTTCTTCCTTAAACTTGTTAGTACTTTTTTTTTTTCTTTCTCTTCAGTGATTTTTGTGTAGATTTTTCCCCCGTACACTGTGTAAGTGTATTGCTATAGGCTTTATTTTATTTTATTATCATATATATCCTTAAGGGCGGGGACTGGATGTAAAAAAGCACATGGGTGCTTATTCATTATCCTCGAAATAAAAGAATTTGTCATTGTTTATTGTCATTGTCATTGTTTCTCTCTCTCTTCTCTCTCTCTCCTCTCTTTTCTCTCCCCTCTCTCTCTCTCTCTCTCTTTTCGGTATTTTTGTGGCCTTTTGTGTGTGGATATTTTTTTCCGTATACTATGCGAGTGTATTGGTATGGGTTTTATTTTATTTTATTATCATATTATCCGTAAGGCGGGGACTAGGTGTAAAAAAACACTGGTGCTTTTTCATTATCTCGAAATAAAGAATTTGTCGTTTTGTTTTGTTTTTTGTTTTTGAGTAGGTTTTTTGTTGCTGGTTTTGTTTTTTTTTGTTCATTCTTTTGTTTTTTTGTTCTGGGTTTTTGGGTTTGTTTTTTTGTTGGTTTGTTGGGGTTTGTTGTTTTTTGTTGTTTTTTTCGGGGGGGGATGTATACTGATTTCTGTTTTGTAAAGTTTTTGTATTGATATTACTGTGACTAGTTTTTTCCACATCTTTGTTTATTTATTTCGTTTTTTAAAATTATTACTAATTGTCCTTGACTGAAGGCGCTGGACAAGCAAGTTTTGTGTGTGCTGTTTTCAATATTGCACCATATAGGTAGCCATACTCCGACTTCAGGGGATCTTTCTCCTTAACTGGAGAGTGCATATTGATATGCCAATAACTTGTCACGGATGAAGACAATTCTGTTTAAATGTCAAGGTGTGCCATTTTTGATGTCGGTCTTGGTACTTCGCTTCTATCGATGATTGACAAAGCTTTTGGCCTTGGTCAGAGCCTTCACAGTATGAGCCCAGCATGCAAAAGACTGAACTATCTGGGCATCCACATAAAATGCTGTCTTATATCCCAGCCTTTATAGCCGTTTGTTTTGTGTTGTTTTTTGTATACAGGTTTCCATTTATTTATATTTGTTTGTTGTTGTTGTTTGTTTGTTTGTTCCTTGGCTAGAGCTCCAAGTTTCATCAGTGGAGAGATTTTGCGTTTGCAACTGTTTTTACCCACCATGAAGGTAGCTGCATTCCGACTTAGGGAATGGCGTCTAAACACGCCACCTGTGTGCATGTGTCTTTTAAAAAATATTTTTATCCGTTCCTACTGGCAAAAATGGCCTCCTCTTCTAAAAGGTGGAGCAGGCTTTTAACATGTCTGCAAGATGTTCTACGTGAATACACATGCAAGGCTTCAGTTTATAGTCTCATCCAAACAATTTTTCCCGTGGGGATGCCAGGGTCTTGTCAGTATAAATAGCATCCCTACATTCTGTACTAGAAATTTCCTCTTTTCTATCACTCTCTTTGTTTCTGCCTTGTTCCTTTTCTTCCCGTCACCTCCCTCTTGTCTATTTTCTGCCTCCTTGGTCCATTTCCTGCCTTTTTTTCCAGAAAGACTTAAAAGATAACAATTCTCTCTTGTGCCGAAGTTGGATGCGCTGGGCCTGACTTGTCAGGCACTTGATGGCAGCATGACAGCTTTTCGCTCATATAACAGACAACAAAAGATGCTGTCTGAGCATTCTATGAAGAAGAAGAAGAATCCACAGGACTTGGGGGGGGGGGGGGGGGGGGGAGAGTAAAGACAGTCCTGATGTTAACTCCACAGTAAAACCTCCGAAAGTGGGCGCCTCAGTGATGGCTCAGTCCCGGGCTGCCAGAACACAAGTGCAATGCTCTAACCACTGGGCTATCCTGCCCCATTTCATTTTTTTTTAAAGAAATTAAAACATTAAAAAGAAGAAGAAAGAAAAGAAGAAAAAAAACAAGTCATCTTCATATTTTTGGAAATTTATTCCTATGTCTCAGAATATTTTAATCATTTCTTTTTCCAAATACAAAGAAGTTCAGGTCATTATACATATATGGGTAACTGCATGTTTGTGAATACACACACACATACACACACATACTGACACACCCTTACCACTCTTAACACATGTCGATACTCCATCCATTATTAATTTACTTTCAGAATAACAAAATTGTATACACACACACACACACACACACACACACACACACACACACACACACATGAGCACAGAGACTCTCTTCTGTAGAATGCAATTCTCAGTCTTCTCATCACTCTTCCATAAGCTAAAGTCAGCTGGTCTTTACATCTAACACAAGGTATCTCAATAATGCTCAAACTTCAAGAGAGGGAGAGAGAGAGAGAGAGAGGAGGAGAAGGAGAGATAGGAGAGGAGAGAGAGGAGAGAGAGAGAGAGAGAGAGTGAGAGAGAGAGAGAAACAGACAGACAGACAGAGACAGATAAACAAAGACACACAGACAGACAAACAGACAGAACAACAGACAGAAAGAAACAAAGAAACAGAAAAACAGAATGAGAGCAGAAAAAAACCCTATTCCTAGTTTTCCTTTCATTGCTCATGTCTTTACACACTAAACACAGGAATGTGCACAGACGAACAAACAAACCAGAAAAGCAAACCATCACCAGTGAGAAGACATCTACCATAAGCATACACCTCTCTCTCTCTCTCTCTCTCTGTCTCTGTCTCTGTGCCAACATGCTTCTCTCCTCAAGCAAGAAATGTGAAATGGCAAATAGATTAAACATGCATGTCTGTCTGTCTGTCTGTCTGTGTACACATACATCCACTGCCGATCAGCTAACAAAAAGAAAAATGTGTGTACCTCTGTGCATATGTATGTGTGTAAGGATGATGATCAAAACATGATGAGTGAGCGAGTGAGTGAAGTGGAGTGATAGTGTGTGTGTGTGTGTGTGTGTGTGTGTGTGTGTGTGTGTGTGTGTGTGTGTGTGTGTGTATTCATTGTGTGTTTGTTGTGTGTGTGTGTGTGTATTCACTGTGTGTATGTGTGTGTGTATGTGGGAGGGGGATGGGACGTGACTGAGAGAGAGAGATCAAATTCTTTTATTTTGAGGATAATGAATAAGCACTCATGTACTTTTTAACATCCAGTCCTCACCTATATCAGGGATATATCATGAAAATAAACAATAATTTTAAAAAACCCACAAAAAACAAAAAAATCCAACAACATATATAAAAAAAAACCCAAAGAAATCCAACATCAAAACAATTAAATACTACAACAACAACAACAACCACCACCAAATAGAGAGACAGATAAATAACAACAACAACAAACAAATGGGAAAAAGAACCAGCCAAAAAACAACCACCACCACCACCAAATCCCCCCCCCCCCCTTCAAAAAAACCCCACACACAACAACCCCCAAACAACAACAACAAACAAACAAAGTAAAATAATAACACACACAAACACATAGAAAAACAAATAAATGATAAAAAGAGAGAGAGGGAGACAGACAGACAGACAGACAGGCAGAGAGTGAGAGACAGAGACAGACAGAGAGTATGTGTGCGCATCTATACATACATAATCAGCTAGAAATAATCAGCTAGATATATATTCCTTGTCAGGAAAGACAGTTGTCTTTCATTTTGTCCAAAATCCCCTTTCACGAATATCTTGTTTCCATTTTGATTTTGTCACACCCTAATAAAGCAGATGATTCACATAACAATCATAATAACAGTCAACAACAACAAAATGTCATGAGGAGATCACAAAAAACCTGGGACACATTGTGGCCTCTTGTCCCCTGAGGGAACAGAGCCACAGGAAGTAAAGTCATCTAACATGTTGCTGCACACAGGAAGCAAAATCATTTCCCAGTGACTGCAAACAAACTATTCAACCAAAGACAACAAACTATTCAACCAAAGACAACAAATTATTCAACCAAAGACAGCAAACTATTCAAAGACAACAAACTATTCAACCAAAGACAACAAATTATTCAACCAAAGACAACAAACTATTCAACCAAAGACAACAAACTATTCAACCAAAGACAACAAACTATTCAATCAAAGACAACAAACTATTCAATCAAAGACAACAAACTAGTGAACCAAAGACAACAAACTATTCAACCAAAGACAACAAACTATTCAATCAAAGACAACAAACTAGTCAACCAAAGACAACAAACTATTCAACCAAAGACAACAAACTATTCAACCAAAGGCAACAACTAGTCAACACAAACTATTCAACCAAAGACAACAAACTATTCAATCAAAGACAACAAACTATTCAATCAAAGACAACAAACTATTCAATCAAAGACAACAAACTATTCAATCAAAGACAACAAACTAGTGAACCAAAGACAACAAACTATTCAACCAAAGACAACAAACTATTCAATGAAAGACAACAAACTAGTCAACCAAAGACAACAAACTATTCAACCAAAGACAACAAACTATTCAACCAAAGGCAACAACTAGTCAACCACAAACTATTCAACCAAAGACAACAAACTATTCAATCAAAGACAACAAACTATTCAATCAAAGACAACAAACTAGTGAACCAAAGACAACAAACTATTCAACCAAAGACAACAAACTATTCAACCAAAGACAACAAACTATTCAACCAAAGACAACAAACTATTCAACCAAAGACAACAAACTATTCAATCAAAGACAACAAACTATTCAATCAAGACAACAAACTAGTGAACCAAAGACAACAAACTATTCAACCAAAGACAACAAACTATTCAATCAAAGACAACAAACTAGTCAACCAAAGACAACAAACTATTCAACCAAAGACAACAAACTATTCAACCAAAGGCAACAACTAGTCAACCACAAACTATTCAACCAAAGACAAACAACTATTCAATCAAGACAACAAACTATTCCATCAAAGACAACAAACTAGTGAACCAAAGACAACAAACTATTCAACCAAAGACAACAAACTATTCAATGAAAGACAACAAACTAGTCAACCAAAGACAACAAACTATTCAACCAAAGACAACAAACTATTCAACCAAAGGCAACAACTAGTCAACCAAAGACAACAAATTATTCAACCAAAGATAACAAACTATTCAACCAAAGATAACAAACTATCCAACCAAAGACAACAAACTATTCAACCAAAGACAACTATTCAACCAAAGACAACAAATTATTCAACCAAAGACAACAAATTATTCAACCAAATGAATTCCCTGCAGAGAATAACAAAAGCCTGGAATACATCATCATGTCTTAGTCTGTTTGATCATTGCCACAGGAACCCCAGTTATGTTCAGTTCATGAAGAATAAGTAGAGTGTTTGCCTAATGGTGCAACAGCAATATCAAAGATGAACATTATAATGTGTCACAAAATAAAAGTTACCTATTTCATATGTACACAGACATACTTTTCACTGGGAACTTTTGGGGAGATATAATCTTCCTTCACACACGCACAGCTCCCACAGGCATTTCTTTACTTAGTATTCCACTGAATCTGAAAGCAGTGTTCTTGCTGATTGCCTTTCAAATAAGACAGTGAATCAAAAGTCTTGAAGTACCATGCATTTAACATACACACAAAACAACCCACCGATGCAAGAAAAAAAGACACTGGCAACTTTTACAGAAAAATCCCTTTTTCAGACACTAAAAATATACTGACATTAAAAGAGATTTTGGAAAAGAAAAAAAAAAGGGAAAGCATTCCATTATAGTGATACATTCTTTCTATGAAAACCAGCCTGAGTTTTTAGCACAAACAGACCAACTGTGACTGTAACTGGTTCACAGAACTGGTCTTGTGGAGAGTGGGAAACAAGTCACAAGCGATGCATGATGTGAAGCCCATCACTGAGGAGGACGGTGGTGACTGGAGTCGGCTTCACTTCCAGGTGGCCTGGGAGGGCTTGCGCAGGTCTCTGGCCCCGCGCACAGTGGCGTTGCTGGCTCCAGCCCTGGCCTTCACCTCCTGGTTCAGCTGCTCCGCCTGCGCCAACTCTTCATCGTACCTGAGGCCACAACCACACCACACCAGCAATCAGCTGGGGGACATGTAACAACAACGACAACAAGAAGCCACAACCACACCACACCAGCAATCAGCTGGGGGACATGTAACAACAACGACAACAAGAAGCCACAACCACACCACACCAGAGATCAGCTGGGGGACATGTAACAACAACAATAACAACAACAAGAATGATGATAGCGGTGATGTAATGGGTACCCCATCGGGTTTGATTGAGCGCTTTGATTTGTTGCTTTACAAGATTCAGCGCTATATAAATTCCATACATTATTATTATTATTATTATTATTATTTAGTGCGACAGTTTGAACCATACTTTATACTTTTTTTTTTGCTGCCTCATCTTCTGACGACCCCCGTCCTACTGTTCCCACACCGCTCAACTCCATCTCCCCGCCACAGCCACACCCAGATTCACTGTATCTCATCCTCAGGGTCGGAAGTCCACAGGGAGCCCATCACTGTCAGGCCGCCGTGGGGCCACCAGCCAGAGGGGCCCTGCACTGCTGCTGGGTCACTTTGGTGGTGTTCAGTGGTGCCTGTTCTGAGCTAACATACGCAGGACACCACCTACTAAGCCCCCTACTAACGACAGTATTAGCTCAGTCGCGGAGCCAGACTGAGTGAGTTGCCACCCGATGGTGGCAACACCACAACGTCCCTCCAAGACCGTCCCCCGCGAACCTCCAACCCCAAAGGCTTTGACACAAACTCACCACAGGCACAGAAGTGTAGGGGCAAACCGAATCTGAGGTCACCATGAGACCAGAGAAACCGGGACCACCGAATCAGAGGCTTTTTTTTTTTTTTTTTTAAATGCATGATGATCAATGACAATGAGGATGACGTAATGATGCTGCTGTGGAAGTGCATATGCTTTGAGACTACTTGACAGGGTTGAACTCTACGCTTACTATCATAATATATCCCGGCGTCAACCGGGCCCGAGAGATACAGATTCCTGCAGTGTTGATCAGGTAATTTGAGCAACACTCTCAAACTCGCATCCGTTAAGTGGATGAAGCTCGACTGTGTGGTCCCAGTCTTCCCACTGAGTCCACAGCACACTCACTCTGGGTAGGAGCCGGCTGGAGTCCGAAAAATCCCTATGACTCTTATGGGATTCGAACCCGCGACCTTCCAGTCCGTAACCCAAGGCGCTAACCACTGCGCCATGGCGGCTGGTCATACTTTATACTTAGCTTGGTGGTTAGAGTGATGTGCATTGCGCTCGTAATGTGCTGACCCGGGTTTGAATCTCATTCAAGAGGATTTTTCCTCTGGAGTTAACATCAGTGTTGACTCCATTCCCCAAAAAATCTTTCGGATGAGACTATAAACTGAGATCCAATGTGTAAACGCACGTAGAACATCTTACACACTTGTTAAAACCCTTTCCGCATTTCAGAAGAGTAGGCCACTGTGTGCCGGTGGGAATGGATGAAAACATTTACAAAACTGCATGCACACAGGGAATGGATGTAAAATTTTAAAAAAGCACATGAGAGCTTATTCCATTATCCTCGAAATAAAAGAATAAAAGAAATTTGTTAAATACTCTTGCATCAACCAGGCCTGACAGATACAAGTGGCAGACAATTTGAGCAACACTTCATGATTCAATCCATTGTTTGATTTGCAGTTTAACTGAGCTGGTAAGTACCACACTGTGAGGGGAGGGGGGAGGGGAAGGGAGGGGGAGGGGGGGGACCCAGCTGGAGCCTGGACAATCCCACACATGTACTTCTCTGATGGGAATCAAACTCATGACCTCCCAGCCACAAGAAGACTGTGTGTAGCCACTGATCCAAAGCAGCTGCTGGTTTTGTTTCGGTTTGGTCTGTTTTGTTCCTCAGCTAGAGCTCTGAGGTTCACCAATGGTGAGGTTTTGTGTATGTATCCGTTCACCCACCATTAAGGTAGCCACATTCCAACTTTGAGGATAGCTGCCATTTAACCTCTTAACTGCCCAGTGCAAGTGTACCCTACATGCCGGGGAATAAAATTCTTATGTACCACTGCTATGTTCATATCCCTCTTACTCAGAAACTACTACATGAATATTCCTGACATTCTACCCAATGACAGTATATATATCGTAGATTACTTCGAGGCAAGCTCAAATTAGTTTGCATGATATTTCACTGCGAAAATATATTTAAAATGTAAAAAATTGACCATAAATACAATTTCTTCATCACCACTGTCATTCTGAGTACCCCCCATCTCAATAATGTCAAACATATGTCTAGGCCAAATCTCATTCATAGCTTTTTAAATACACGATCTCCTGAATCATACGCGATCGTTTTCATCACTGTTAGGTAAATCTAGAGTTTTATTTGCCACTTTTACAGCTGTGTAAAGTTATTGATGCCTTCAACAAGAAGTGTCAGCAATTTTCAACATGAACTTCCCAAGCAGTCATGCATAAAAACACAAAATACGAGCAAAAAAACGATCATTTTTGCCACGGTTTTTGCAGCTCGATGTTGCCAAGCAACAGGAGAGTGGTCTCCATTAATTTTGGAGTTCTTTCCCTTTAACTGTAGTCAAGGAAGCAGGCTTGTTTACTTCAGTTCGACACCCCGGAAATTTTCCGGGTTGTAGGCTATACGTATAGGGTACACGTTTAGCCCCGGAAAATTTCCGGGGTAAGGCAGTCTAGTGGTTAAATTAGCTTTGTTTCAATTGGAACCACAACCTTGGAATGAAGACAGCTGTTGATTACCTTTCACTCTCTCACAACAGTGACTTAAAATATGTGGCTTGCAATACAAAACGATACTGTGTGATACAAATAATGCAATAACTACAATGCAGTTCAAGACAATAAATCTAATGCAAGGTACTCAATACAACACACAGCTGTGCAATGCAGTGCAAATACAGTACTATGCAATGGACTACAACAAATACTTTCCTACTGATTAATGATAACAAAACTTGAAAATAACAAAATTTTATTAAAAACACCAGAAATATACTCATGAACTGCCATAGCCTCCCCCCCCCCCAAAAAAAAGGAAAAAAAACAACCATATATATACATACAAGACAGAGAGCTTTTTTCAACTTTTCAAAATCTGTTAACTTGCAGTAAAAATGCCAATTCAAATAACACTTTACAAAACAAGATTCAGTAATGAATAAAAAAAAAATTCAAATAGAAAGATTCACACTTACAGGAGATCGAAATTGCCGTAGTTTTCTTTATTTGGGATCTTGTTCCACCGCACGCTGCAAATAACAAAATTAAATACTGACACATGAAGATGTAAGGAGTTTCAAAACTAAACATTTAGTTACAGAATTATTGCAAGCTTTCATTCATCTTGCAAGACATTCCTCAAATTGAACAATGGCTGTTGTTCACATCAGGAAAGGCTGGGCATGTCTGCTGCCTCATGTAATGTGTGTGGATACTAGGAAGATCATATCTGGGTTTTTGGTATACTGCTACACCTTCACCCTTCACCTATTCTGTAGTCCCATGGACTGTGGGGGCACCACTGAAGATTTTGCAACCAGCTTCATCCACTCCCCACGGTCATCTGCTTTCCATAGCCATTCATTTTCTCTGTCTGCCTCTTCATCTCCCTCCTTGTACTGTATACTGATAAGGAGTCTGCAAATCCTTCAGTTGTTCTCTAACGTTTTCTTCTAAAGGTGTTGGTTTCTGTACCATCTGAACATTTTGCAGGAGACAATTCAGAGAGGCACTGGAGGTTATGCAAAGGGCTTCATCATTGAAGGAGGCAGAACACAACCTTTGATGCATGCACTAAGCACTATTTGAAGTGTGTGGGGTATAAGAATTCATTCTTCACCTCAAGACCAACCTGAATCTAGTCCTATCAATTTCAACACCCCTACCCACCAAATTTTCAGAGACACATTTTTTGGCTTCAATCCATCCATACAGATATAGCCATGCTTTACTGTGATTCAAAGAAAATTGTAGGGGGAAAGGTTTGCAGATGAATACTGAAAACAGAAATAAGGAAAGCAGTCGAAAGAGAGAGATGGGGGTAGAGGAAGAGAGGGGAGGGGGGGTGGACAGACAGTCAGAGACAGAGAGAGCGAGGAGGGGGGGGGGGGATGGCACAGAAAAACAGACACAGAGACAGACAGAGAGAATACAACAGGAAAGAGGAATCCTTAACTGCCAGTTGGCAACTGAACTGCTCCAATGGTTGAGGAAACAACAGGAGTGATCAATAATTTGACAGTCCACAGTGCCCAACAACAACTGAGACTCTGTGCAGTCTCTGGAGAGACTGGTTTGGGTTGAGGAGGAGGAGGAGGAGGAAGAGGGGAGCTGTGGGATAATTGGTCAAAGGGAAACTACTCTGCTTTTGCAGAAAAAATTTGTTGTTTCCCTTCTTTGCGTTCTAAGACCTCAATAAGCATACATACCTCTGTGTCCTTCCTGTCTTTTTTTTTTTTACACACACACACGCATGCATGCATGCACACACTCACCCACACACAAACACACACACATACTCTCTCTCTAACACACACACATACACACACACAGCAACATGAGAGCGTTCTCTGGCAAAATTCTGTAGAACATTAATTAATAAGCATACAGGCATGGGAAAAAATGTGGCTTTACTCTTGTAACAACATACTGTCTCCCAGGTAGAGCAGCCTGAATTTCACGCAGAAAAATCTCCTGTGACTGAAAGTGGCAGACAGTATTCCCTACAGAAATGTCACCGTATACATTGGACAACTCTCATCTTTGGGGACGGGATAGCTCAGTGGTCAGAGCACTCGCTTTCCCCAAGCTAAGGTTAAGCAGCATAGAGCATGGTTACAAATCGGATGCATGACCGTTTGTGTACCTTGGTTTCAGTACAGTCCCCCAGTTCACCCATCTGTAAATAGGTACATGCCCTCTTTAGGATCTGGGAAGGTAAAGCAGCGAGGGAGAGGAGATGGGTGCCACCCTCAATATGCTGGCCCCTGGAGAAGTGAGGTCTCTGACACCTTGCTCCCTTACAACCACATAGGTTATGGGAAACCTTTACCCTATGGTGATAATGATGATGGCGTTTGCCACCTCGGGGTATTTTTAGGCCCTGAATAGCATGAAGACAATGGCTGTTATAAGACAATGAAGTTGTTTAAAAAAATAAAAAATCCCGAGTTTCCCATTTCTAACAAGAAGGGAAAGGCAAAAGAAAGGCAGACAACTCACTCAGGCAGTTCCCCTGGAGGGATGACGATGTTGACCACGTCAGAGATCAGCTTGTACTTCATGATGCGATCGCTGGATGTGGTTGCTGTCAGTGATGGAGACGCATTCACCTGATGATCAGAAACAGCAATTCTCCGCATCACAGTAACAGCATTGTGCCAATAACAAGCTCTGTAATCATGAACATGTAAGCAACATACAAACACCCATAGCTTTTTTTTTATATATTGCAAACACAATGCTATCAGAAAGAAAGAAAAAAGGTGGGTCAATGGTACAGAATTGGGGGGTGGGGGGAGATGGGATGAAGAGAGAAAGAAAGAGAGCAGCAGACAGAGAGGGAGACAGAGGACCAAGATAGAGAGAGATAGAGGCTGAGACATGGACACACAGATTGAAAAAGAAGAGAGAAAGAGGAGACAAAGAGAAGAAAGAGAAAGAGAGATGCGAAGGGGTGGGGGGTGGGGGGATTAAGAAGAAAAACACACCTAAATTCCAAACTATAACTACTAGAAGCAGCCACTCTTTGAGAAGCTCTCAAACACCATTACCAAATCAAATCTTGCACAGAATGCACCGGGACAGAGGCAGGGTGCGGCCACAGAACCCCCGACTATGAAATCATGAAGTACAGCAGAGGAAAAGCCGATGTATAATGCATGTGCACCTGCCTAGATCACAGCAGAAGTGAAAACTGCTGTTGATGGCTGATGCTCCAGCAGCAGACCTCCCAGGTAAAGGATGCTTCTGTGATAACCTATCTACAACATTAGAGGCCTAAAGTTCAAATTCCATCCAAAACTGAGCTTTTCTCCCATACACCAACATGCAAAGTCTGGATTCTGCTTTCAATCCTTTGGAAGGATTCACACCACATTCTGAGGTTCCATGTGCAGCATTTAAAAAATGTTATTTATTATTTTATACCACTTTAAGTCATGGCAGGTTTCTCTGCATAAAATTCAGGCGCCCCTCCCCAGGGAGACCGTGTCGCCACAAGAGCAGCATCACCTTTTTTTTTTCTTTTGCTGTACAGTACAGTTCTTCTTTCTTTGTCAAACGTATCAATACCATATCATATATCTAAATGTCTCTTCTAATGTGTACTCTCACAACTTTCTGTTGTTTTTTGTTCTTCGCCCAGACCTCTGAGGTTCACCAAAGGTGAGATGTTTGCACATAGAATTGCTTTTTCCCCAAATATTAAGGCAACCACATTCCAAATTCATGGATACAGCTGGGATGAGCCTACCCATTTTACCAGGACAGGCAGGAGGTACCTCCCTGCTCTCTCTGATGTTCAACTGTTGCTGTGGTTCTTTTAACTTGCACAAGTCCATAAGCACACTGGCCCGGCTGGTTTAGAGTCTCTTCTGAAAGATTTGACATTCAGTTCAATTTTCCCATCAAACAGGGAAGAGAGGGCAAGGCTGGGAATCGAATCCAGAACCTCACGTTTTACTTGTTAGGCAGGTGGACATCTAAACCGTTCTGCCACCTTCCTTCTTATACTCTTGCAGAGATTCCCTGGGGTGAGAAGCGAGATAGAGTCCATACTCTGGGTGACCCCCAGGATGCTTAAGCTGAAGACTGCTCAACAGCAACAACAACACATTCAACTACAGCAACAACAACGACAGAAATATGAACCAACCTCAATGAGCCAGGGTTTCAGGTTGTCATCAATGATGATGTCATAACTGGAACAGCCAACGTCCATAGTTAGATATATTCAAACAGCTGACCTAAAGATTAGATATCAACTAGATGTGTGGTAATATTGGAGCTCAATTTTGACATAAGTGTGAGAAAGTGAATGGGTGAGTAAGTGAGGGACAGAGAAAGTAAGTGTATATGTGTGTGCACGCACATATGTGTGCATGCATAAATGCATGTGTGCATGTGTTGTGTGTGTGTCTGTGTGAGTGAGTGCGTGTGTTTGTGTGTGTGTGTGTATGTGTGTGTGTCTCTGTGTGTGTGTGTGTGTGTGTGTGTGTGTTGTGTGTGTGTCTGTGTGAGTGAGTGCGTGTGTTTGTGTGTGTGTGTCTGTGTGAGTGAGTGCGTGTGTTTGTGTGTGTGTGTGTGTGTGTATGTGTGTGTCTCTGTGTGTGTGTGTGTGTGTGTGTTGTGTGTGTGTGTGTTGTGTGTGTGTGTGTGTGTGTGTGTGTGTGTGTGTGTGTAGTTCTTCAGTTTAATGTCCTTCCACTAAATAATGATATCATACGGGTGTGTGTGTGTGTTGTGTGAGTAAGTGAGTGAGACATGCGTACATGTGTGTGTGTGCATGAGTTTGAATGTGTGTGTGCATGCATGTGTGCATGTATGTGTGTGTGTGCATGCACATATGTGCGTGCATATGTACATGCATGCATGGGTGCGTGCATGAGTGTGTGTGTAAGCATGTGTGTGTAATATTTCTGAGATACTTTTCTGCAGCCTCTTACTATACAAGCATTGCTTATGCTCTGATTATGCCCATTACCTGTTTGGGCAATGTGTCTATCATTGGCCCACAATTAATGTTCCTATAAATGAATAGAAAAAAAGCCAGATATAAAGAGATAACATACTTACCCATAGCATTCAAAGCAGTGCCGGTCATTTGATATCACACCCTGAAAAATTAAATATATATATTATTGTTTTTACAAAGTCAGTTGAAAGTTGTCAGGATTCTTTTTTTCAAACCCTTGTCTTCTCCGTCTGCTTCAAAGCATAACACTTTTTAATTACTGTCAGTCAGAGAGAGAGAGAGAGAGAGAGAAGAGAGAGAGAGAGAGAGAGAGAGACAGACAGACAGACAGACAGACAGACAGACAGACAGACAGACAGACAGACAGTCAGACAGACAGAAAAAGAAAAAAAGACAGAGAAAGACAGGCAGACAGACACAGAGACAGAGACACAGAGAGAGATAGTGTGTGTGTGTGTGTGTGTGTGTGTGCGCGCGCGTGTGTGTGTGTGCGCACATGCATACAAGCACAAGTGTGTGTTTGTTAGTCAATATACATTTGATGACAGAAAAAGTCAATGATTCTATTTTCCATGCACACTTCTTAATGCTAAGAGAAGCACACACCAACTGCTGTTCTTGAGCTGTATAAGAAGATCAGCTGTTAGGACTTTAAGCTGCTCCTACATGTGCCAATAATATATATATATATGGTATATATATATATATATATATATATATATATATATATATATATAATATATATATATATAATATATATCCATTATTGTTTATCTCATTATTCAGTGCTACTACCAGGAGGAGGAGCGGGGATTGAGCATTACACTCGTGATTTGACGGACCAGGATTAAGTCACCACAGAAGCCTCCGTTTTAGAGGATCATACCCTGGAGTTCACATCAGTACTGCTTCCACTGCCCCCAAAATCCTTCAGATGAGACTATAAACCAAGGCCCTATGTGCTAATACACACAGAACATCTTGCGCACATGCTAAAAACTTGTTCCACCTTTTGAAAGAGTACGTCATTTCATGTCAGTTGGAACAGATGACAAAATTGTAGAAAAAACACATGCACATAGGTGTTGTGTTTTGACACAATCCCTGAAGTCAGAATACAGCTAACTTAATTGTGGGTATAAACCCTTAAGTATACGAAATCTCACCAATGGTGAACCTTGAAGTTCTAGCTGAGGAAAATGAAAAAGGTGCTACTAATATGCAGAATACTAAGAAAATAGCTTTCTGATGGCCAATTTTAATAAGTTAAACAACAGTCACTTGCATCGTAATCACTGTCACTTACTACATGCCCCTCACAAAATGCTTTCAGCCACACAGATCAGGAAGGTTTTCAGCTCCCTTACTTGATTCAAACAGCCTGAAAAGACTCGGAGTTTACAGATTGTCAACATAACCATCACATATTCTGCTAAGCTTTTTCACAGCCTGAGAAATAAGATTGAAGTGAAACCTTTTTGCCTAGGTTTTACATATATCAAATTTTTTTTTTTAATTCTGTGGACTTTGTTACAGGATAAGCACCATAAAAGTATTCTGAAATGTAAATGAATAAAGATCACAACACACATCCATTTGTCTATTTTCATAATTTTCCAAAGGAACCAAATACAAGCCTGGCTAGGAAAGATCTGGATTGCTCAGTGACAAGTTATTTTGTCAACATGGCAGCAAAGTCCACACAGGGCCACCCGCACTTTACCTTGCTGCTGTAGCAGCAAAGAGGCTTATGACTTATTTCTCTTATTCCCTTAAGTCAGAATGCAGCTACCTTCATGGTGGACAAAATGGTCGCATACGCAAAATCTCACCATTGGTGAACCTCAGAGCTGTAGCCAAGAAACAAAACCAAAAAGTACTGAATGTTCTTATCAAATACTGCTATTTAAGAGAAGAACAAAATGGAAATCTTACCGACACAGCTTTCAGTGAATGGACGGTGAGCCAGTTGATCTCGTCAAATAGCTTGTCTGATACCTGACCATCACACAGAGACACACACATTTATTTACTGCACTGGAGAGAGGATAAACAGTGAATGATGTATGTACATACCTTAGTGTTTGAATGAGAATGCATTTTATTTTCATGTCAATAGGTGTGTGTGTGTGTGTGTGTGTGGTGTGGTGTGGTGTGGTGTGGTGTGGTGTTGTGTTGTGTTGTGTTGTGTTGTGTTGTGTTGCGTTGCGTTGCGTTGCGTTGCGTTGCGTTGCGTTGCGTTGCGTTGCGTTGCGTTGCGTTGCGTTGCGTTGTGTGTGTGTGTGTTTGTTTGTTTGTTTTGTTTGTTTGTTCACCTGCCTGCCTGCGTGCGTGCATGTGTGTGTGTTTGTATGTTTATGTTTGTATATATGGGTATGCTGCTTATGCATGCATAGATGTGTGTGTGTGTGTGCACATTCATTGTGTGTTTTGGGGGGAGTGAGTTGGCCTTACATTCTGAACCCAACAACTCACCTCCTTGCCTCGTGTTCCTTCAAGGAAAAGGCGTAGATTTTCCACGGTCCACTTGCCTCCATGGATTGCATTGTAGTCCTCCTGGAGAACAATCATCACCACACACCACACACACACACACACACACACACACACACACACATACAACACACACACACACACATACACACACACACACACACACACACACACACACATGGGGATGGATCATCGCATAAAGTGTCATGACTGTACTATACTCTGCTTTTCAAAACAGCCTTACAACTACCACAGAAAGGCTAGAGACAGACCAGCCTGGAGAAAACTGTCAACCAACACACCCCTTGTGTTCCCCCCTGAAAAAGTCAAGTTACTGATGATAATGACTGCTGAGCTAATCTATTTCATCAGATCAAATGCATTCTGCTATCTAACAGTAAGAAAATGAGCTAGTTTTGGGCCCTCACAACAACAACAACAACCACCACTACCACCACCACCACCACCACCACAAGAAAATAGAAATTACACCACAACCCCATTTTCATTAGAAAAGAATATCTCACAAATAGAAACTATTTTGCAAAAAGAGAAAATCACAGAAACCGTGTGATGCTCATGTTTTTTACAAAATGCAGTAACTGAAAAACTTTACTTTGAGGAAACAGCCAATGAAAAAAATGTAAAACTCATCTTAAAAATAAATAACAGTCTGTTCGCAAGATTTCTGGAATAAAAAGCTTGGACAACACCGCCATATCACAGGGAGATAACATTAAAGAGGGATCCAGAAAAAAATGCATGAAGCCATGTAAATGATGGACCATCGCTAATTCATTTTATCGGTGTCCCCAAAACCTTTAAGAGTCCCAAGGCTGAGTGACTGACAGACTAAAAATGCCCTGCCTAATAATCTCTGTCCTCAAATACAGTGGCTGGCCCAGCTTACCCCAGTTTTCTGGATGGAGACATTGGTCAGATGTACAAACATGTTGTCCAGTTCGTTCACACTGGCGTTGTACTTCACCGTGCAGAACCGGCAGAACCCCAGACGATACCTGTTCCCACCACAGTCAGCATCACAGACAGGCAAGACAACTTGTTGGCTTCGATGTTATAATGATAATAATAATGTATGGAATTTATATAGCGCTGAATCTTGTAAAGCAACAAATCAAAGCGCTCAGATTTCATTTCATACCACTTTAAGTCACGGCAGATTTCTCCGTGAAATTCGGGCTGCTCTCCCCGGGGAGAGCAGGAGAGCACATCGCCACAAGCGCTGCGCCACCCTTTTTTTTTTTTTTTCATGTCTGCAACTGTATTTGTTTCCCTATCAGAGTGGCTTTTTTCTAAGAATTTTGCCAGGGACAACTCTCTTGTTGCCGTGGGTTCTTTTACGTGTGCTAAATAATTACGTGTAACACACGGGACCTCGGTTTATCGTCTCATCTGAAAGACTAGCACCCAGACCACCACTAATGGATGGGGGAAAAGTTTCCGGTCCAAACGGGGTACAAACCGCCGCACACTTCAGACCCGGACTTTTCGCTTTCTAGACAGGCGCGTTACCTCTAGACCACCGATCACACACACACACACACACACACACACACACACACACACACACTCATATTGACAGACAGCAAAGAAATCTGGTGGATGGGAC
Source organism: Rapana venosa (assembly GCA_028751875.1). Taxonomy (NCBI): domain Eukaryota; kingdom Metazoa; phylum Mollusca; class Gastropoda; order Neogastropoda; family Muricidae; genus Rapana; species Rapana venosa. The sequence continues at coordinate 53,753,166 of CM054148.1, read as the reverse complement.
AGCCTGGTTGGTTAGAGCATTGCGCATTGCACTCGTGATCTGCTGACCCGGGTTCAAATCCTGTTCAAGGGGATATTTTCCCCTGGAGTTAACATCAGTGCCGACTCCACTCCCCCCCTAAAAGTCCTTCGTTTAAGACTATAAACCAAGGTCTTGTGTGCAAATGCATGCAGAACATCTTGTGCACATGTTAAAACCTGTTCTGCTTTTCAGAAGAGTAGGTCACTGTGTGCTGGTGACAAAATTTACCAAACTGCATGTACACGGGGACTGGATGTTAAAAAGCACATGAATGCAATTCCATTATTCTCGAAATTTAAAAAAGTTAAATCATAATAAATAGATTTTTTTTTAAAAGGAAGCTGATGTAGCAGACAATGCAGAGCATGATAAGCAGCTGACATGGTGTTGTGGGTGGTAGCCTAACACACTGGACTGTCTGCTGGAAAAACACTAGAGCTTGATCCTCACCAGAGATTTGCTATCATTTGCTGGGGACTTTTGGTAAATTTCTTTTAAACTCATGCTGGCTCCTGTTTACAGTTTACTGGACTATGAACTCATTGGAAAGACTGAAACCTCACAGTCAAGCATCATCTATATTTTTAAGGATGCAAATTTGAGAATGCCAATCAATTTTGCTGACCTTGATTGCAGGTGTCTGTGCCTGGTTGATACAAGGGCATGTCATAAAACAAAGCCTTGTTATGATGTCTCATTTAACCAAACTGGATCTCTATAGCGTCGTCATCTTTTCTATCCATCACAATACAACAAACAAGTGAATGTCCCAGATTCCACACATCACTTTTGTGCCTTGATCTCATTGTAATCTCAGTTGCACTCATTCTCTCTCCCTCTCTCTCCTGCCTGTACATATGTCCGTTTGCCTGCCTGTATCTGTCTGTGTGTCTGTCTGCATGCCTCTCTCTCCCTCTGTCTCTCTTCATCCACGCTTTCTATTTATGCTTTCTTCTGGTTGCACAATAAATCACATTCAACACTTTTGTACTGACTATTTTCCTTCACAATTTTAGTTTGATTTTTTTTTTTTTTTTTTTAACTTTGAGCAAAATTTCTTACATTAGAGACCATTTACACACAAAAAGGCCTTATACAAAATACTGATTTTCTTCTTAACTTTAGACTGACAGATTATAACCCCCCCCCCCCCCCCCCCCCATCCCTCCATCCCCCAGCTGAAGTCAAATATATGAAGCAAGACATACAAAAGACTTAGATATAGTGCTTAGTTGTACTATTCAGTGTCAACATGTCTTCTGACCATACATCCTCTGAAGTCGGAGAATGGCTGCTGCCTATATGGCAAGGTACTTGAAAATGTATGGAATTTATATAGCACTGAATCTTGTAAAGCAACAATTCAAAGTGCTCAGATGACATTAAAATTTTTTTTATTTTTTTTATTATTTTATATCAAGGATAATGGAATAAGCACTCATGTGCTTTTTTACATCCAGTCCCCGTGTGTATGCGGTTTTGTAAATTTTGTCATCTGTTCCCACCGGCACACAATGGCCTACTCTTTCGAAAAGCAGAACAGGATTTAACGTGTGCGCAAAATGTTCTGCATGCGTTCGCACACGGGGCCTCAGTTTATAGTCTCATCCAAAGAGTCATACACGCAAACTTCTCATCCGGTGTACGTCCTATCTCACAGTGATTCCCAGGTGAGATGATGAGTGAGTCAGAGTGCATGTTCTGGGTGACCCCCAGAGTGTAAAGCTGGGGAAGGCACAACAACAACAGCAACAACATCCGATCATACTGGAGCCATTCTGACCACCCACATGTAGCACTTCAGGGGGCGGAAGGAGGTGACGAGAACGTAGAGACGCAGATCGAACTTCTTCCCACCAATCAGCAGAGGGTTGTCGATGTACTTGGAGATGACGTACGTCTCTTTGGCAGTGGGGGCCACAAACCTGTAAGACCACATACTTCACCATACACCGTTTACTTCACCATTTTCTGACATGCATTTATAATATATCTAAAGTGGCAACTTGATTTTCTTAAAATTAAACTGAGCACATGGTACCATCATTTTCATAAATCGCAATATTGATGAGTAAAAAAAAAGAAAAGGTTGCAATCCTTTTTTCTTTTTTAAACATTATCCTTGATATCTTTGGCATTTTGGCTACCATTATTGTTATTGTCAACACAATTTTTTTTAAACCCTAAAACAGATAAAAACTAAAACATAAAAGCAACAACAACAACAAAACTTTGTAGCAAAGTCCAACACATACATACATAGACCCTAAAGCAAACTAAAATAGAAAACTCACGAATTTCCTTTTCCATCTCTCGACCACTTCTTCAGCTGGCTGAGTTTGTTCACCAGAAAGATGCCAATCCCTCGTGCTACACAGCAAAAAAAAACCCAACCCAAACCTTTTTTGTTAAGTACAACAGCATTTCACATGGCATAAATCCATAAACTACCCAGCAGTAATATTCATGAATTACCAAGTAGTGTTTTTCTTTTATCTATGTTTGTCAGTCATGTTCGACGATGATCTCCAAAACTGCAGAGGAGGCAGCTTTTGTTTAGGAAATAGGGCAGAAATTTGATTATAGTGGAGATGTCTTGCCCACAGTACACCCCCACTCTCTCAGTCAAGTGGGCAACAATGATAAAAATCCTGTGCGCTTATGATACACGACTCTAAATTTCTCTTTTCAAATACCAAATTCTTCAAGTCTTGAAGTCGTTACCAATGGACAGACATCTTTGTAACCACAATTACATTTTCGTTGCAAGCAGTACACTACAGCTGAGTGGATAGAACATTTGACTCTCATCCCCGTGGGTCCATGAAGTTTTGGGTTCAAATCTTGGCAGCAGCATCTGGTAAAATAAGGGTGGGAATTTTTACAATCTCTTAGATCAACTTTGAGTGTAAGCCTACCAGGTGTCTTCATCACATATATTATATACTCAAGCAAAAGTCTAAATAAGAATGTCAAAGATACTGTAACTCATATTATAAGTGTTTGGTGGGTTATGGAAATATCATGCATGCAGCCTGTAGGCCTACCTGGGAATGAAGTGGCTTGATCCTGGGCCATCAGATTATGAGCGCAATCCTGTAACTACTTACTATCACCACCCCCACCCCCCACCCCCATCCTACCCCCACCCCTACTGCATCTCATTAACATAAAAGAAATGGCTGCTTCTTTCTAGATATCTCAACTAAAAGCTAACATATGAAGGAAAAAGAAAGCTTCTTTCTAGATATCTCAACTAAAAGCTAACATATGAAGGAAAAAGAAACCAACCAGACCAAATGTCCAAACAGCCTGTGTTTAATTAAAGTTTAATTTACTAACTTCCAGTGGAAAAAAATATTTGGGTGATTTTTCTTTTTAAACTCACTCTTACAAATCCTGTTCCGCTTTTCGTAAGAGTAGGCCATTGTGTGCCGGTGGGAACAGATGACATAATTCACAAATCCGCATACACACGGGGACTGGATGTAAAAAAGCACATAAGTGCTTATTCCGTTATCCCCGATATAAAAGAATAAAATAAAAACAGGATGAGGTAAAAAGCAGGGGAGAAAACTTGCTGATTTGAGTAATTTAAAACAATCTGAAATTTTAGTCTTGACTTTTTTTTTTTTAAAAGAAAGAATCTATCACAGAGAGACAGCCATACCTTTTCCACAAGGCTTCATGATCCAAGTGGTGTTGGGATTTTTGCGGAATTCTTCCACAAACAAGTTGTAGTCAGCTGGCAGCATGAATGTCAATGGAATAAAATCTGTGGAGAAAAAACATAAATTTGGTGTTTACTGAAATAAAATTAAATATGTGTGTGTGTGTGTGTGTGTTTGTGTATGTGTGTGTGTGTGTGTGTGTGTGTGTGTGTGTGTGTGTGTGTGTGTGTGTATTTATTGTTCAGCTAATAAAATGCTAAAGATATTCAGGTTATGGCCAACCACTCTATATATGATATGGGTGGGAAGGCCTAATGCGGTTTTTATAATGATTTTATCATTGAGAATGTTAATTTTCTATTTATGTGAGGAATGACTTAGTCATTCTAAAACAGGTGCAATGACACTGTAATGTCATTGGGGATGATCTAAATTATGTTTATGTTAATTTTTGCACAGTTTCATAGGATGGACCATCATCTATTCTCAAGTAAATGAAACATGTGTAAGACTAGTTACTTCGGATGAGACTATAAACCGAGGCAGAACATCTTGTGCACATGTTAAATCCTGTTCCGCTTTTTGAAAGAGTAGGCCATTGTGTGCCGGTGGGAACAGACGACAAAATTTACAAAACCTGCATACACACATGGGAACTGGATGTAAAAAGCACATGAGTGCTTATTCCATTATCCTCAATATATATAAAATAAAATTAAAATTTTAAAAAAAAAGTCATCTGAGCGCTTTGATTTGTTGCTTTACAAGATTCAGCACTATCTAAATTCCATACATTATTATTTTTATTATTACTTTATGTCGTAACTTTAATGGATATATCAGATTAGCTTTGAGAATAATTATTCTCATAAGAGTTGGGAACTGGGTAAAGTTAGAGTACACTTTGAAGATTAGTTTTATTGTGGCACACTCTTGTTTAGTGTTTTGTGTTTGCTGTGTGGGTATTCATATTAAGATATCATTAATATGCTATACCTGAAAATGTTGGTCTTGTGGTGATTTGCACCCTATGATAATGTTTGATTTCATGAAGAGATCAACAAGGTTATTGGTTGTCTGTTCCTTTTTATTTCAGGAACATTGTCTTTTTTTTTAGCTTTTGATCATTTCATTGATTTGATCGTTTGTGATTCTTTTGGTCTGGATCTCTGATTGATTCTTGATTCTAATTTCTATTGATGGCGTATTGAGGACTAGGCATATGTTTTGAGGACTGAACAAAAGTAACAGAACAGTTTGTGTTTTGAATTGTACTTGTAGTTACAATAGGTGTATAGTTATGGTTGAGTAGTAGTTGTCAGTAGTAAATTATAGTAGTGAACCCTACTTGCTTGGTCTGGAAGGTTACATTGAATGAATGTTGTTATACGGTAGGTTCACTGTGTATTCAGTGTGAAAGCTGAGTGAGTTGAGGTAATTAAATATTCACTACTTACTTTCCTTCCTTTTATATTTCTTTTATATTTTTCCTCTATCCTCTTCCTATCCCCCCTTTATCACTCCCAGTAGGTAGCGGCAGCCAAAATTTTTTATAGCATTTACATACATAAAACTAGTATTTTCAAAAAGAACTTTTTAAAACAAACACAACAAAAAAAAAATTAGGTCTCTATCTTTATTCTTCCAAAAGTTATGGACGCTCGAAGATGGAGTTCCATTTTCTTGACGTTTTCACCTTATGAAAGTCAATTTTTGAAAGGCCCTATTGTGCAAAGCACTACAATCACACCCCTGCAAATGTCTATACACAATGTCTGTAACACTGATAATCCATAAAAAAGACATCAACTCTCTATCTTTAAGGGGAAAAAAAATATGCTATGTTCAAATGGCCTTATCGTGTGATTGGCAGTTTGCTCAAATTGCACGATGAGCCATGTTTGAGGTCCAACAGTTTGGTCAAGATAGCATTTTATGGTCACTTTTTAACATAGCTCTCAAGGAATGTATATATAGACTATGCCCAATTTTTTCTAGGGCTATACCAGACCAAATGTTTCAAATATTGGGGTCTAATTTTGCCCAAAACCTTAAAATGCCCCGCGACGGACCAAAATACAGTACACAGAAGGTTTTTTTCCAATAACTTTTGAACCTGTAGAGATATTGACTTGAAATTTGGTGATGTAAATCATAGTTGTATATACTATTCAAAAATGCATTTATTGATTTTTTTCATCCATTATGTAATATATTTTTGGATTCAAAATGGCCGCCAAGTGCCCCAAAATGAGGCAAACATTCTAGAGAAATGTTATGAAACATCAAATTTGATCAAAACATGCTTAGAAAATGAGCAACAATCATTCTAACTTATATTTAAATGATAGATCAGACTCCTACTTTGCATACATTTAATATGTTGTGATATATTAATCCAAGAACCAGCTTGATTAATGCTCACTTACAGTTACTGGCAGGTGGTAAAAAGACAGGGACAGGTTCATATCAGGGTTGGGGAGCTCACTGCTGTTTTCCCTGCAAGTACTTGCGGAATGCCTGGTATCTTTGGGGAGATTGTCAGGTGTCTCAACTATGGAAGATCTGCCTGATGATGAAGATGGTGCCAAAGACAGATCTCCTGCAAAAATGAAGTTAGACGAAATGGGCCAGTGTCCGGTCGCCGGGGCCATTTGTAAACCGTTCTCCATTTGAGCCCTCAGCTTTTAGCATAAAGCTGATGATGCCTTCATCTTCACTGGCAAATGACACGACTTCTCCTATGAAAAAGTCTTCATCATAGTACACAGCAACAATCTCCCCCTCTCGCTTGAAGGAATATTTGGAGAAGTGATATTCCTGTTCTTCAGCTTCAGTGTCAGCTAAGGCCTCATCACTGTCGTCCTCTGTGACAGAATCAGATTCTGTGTCACTGTTCTGCAGCTCTTTGCGGGGACCCTTCCTTTGGTGACGTGTCTGCTGCACTAGTAGTGGTGGCAAGCATTCCAATGTTTCCCCACCAAAGAACTGGAGAAGTTGGTTGGTCAGCTTGAGGACTGTTCCAGTAACTTTTAGATGTTCTGACTTTTTTTCAAGGATTATTTTCTGGAACAAGATCTCTGCCCTCAATGCCTTTTTTAGATTTTTTGTACAAGTGTACACTTGCAGGAGACGATGGATGTCTTCAGCTGATGCACACGGCCCACTGTGAGGTTGAAGATTTTCAACAATGTCCCTTTTTTGGGTATTTTTTTCTTTCTTGGGCCAAGTCTCTTTGTCGCCTAGCTTCTTCCAGAATGGTCTGTCGTTTTTTTACAGCATCTTTTTCCATCTGGTTGTGCTTGTTTCTAAGAGAAGGAGCTTTCTTTGTTGACATCTTAAGTAGCTCAGCTTGCTCTTCAGGAGTCTTCAGTGACAGCCAGGTAGACACGGACTTGTTCCTTTTCAGAAGGTTGACTGTGGAGTGGTGGTGCACACTAGCATTTCTACGTTGGAAAAGAGAAAAGTCCATGTCTGCAAAACACTCCTCACTAACCAGGTTGGTAACATGGGAATGCTGAAGCCTTTTCCTTTTCTCTTCATCTTGAATATTGTAATATTTTCCATTAGGCAGAAAATCGGCCAGCTGGCGCTCAGTGACTTCAACTAAACTGTGGCTGACCTTTTTCACAATAGCTTGTACTGCATCTTTCTTATGGTCACTGATGGTTAGTAAAGACTGCAAGATGTCTGCATTGTGCGGGAATGCAATATCTGGAAAAACCTGAAGTTCAGCATTAAACAGTGATGAAGCGTCCTCTTGCCACCCCACCAAAGTCCTGTGTAGCTGTTCCACATAAAGGTAGAAATCCAGATAGTGCACATTCGCACCAAGGAGACACCAGTAGGGCCCTGGAAGCAGTACACAAAAAGAAAAATGAAAGAAATTTTGCAGACAAAACACTAGGTAGATTGTAAATTAGTAATACTATTTACAGAGAGGTGCTACAAGTAAAAATTATCCATGTTCATATACATATTAAATGTGTAAAATTGTATCTTCATCATGCCCTTAATGACTATTTTGATTTATTTTTGGAAGACTGACAAAAACAAATTTACTGGGCGCTGCTTTCTTTCTCCAAAGAAAGAGTTCTTTTTGTATAATGCACAAATTCGACTGTTCAACAAGGAACCGCCCCCCCCCCCCCCCCCCCCCCCCCCCCCAAACCCACACAGGGAAGAGAAAAAGTCTGCCAGGACATAATATTCTAAATTAATGCTAAGATACCAGTTTATCTCTAGATGCTTGAGCTAAATCTTTTTTCGTGTGTGTTTGTTTTGTTTTGATCATTCAACTTCATAACAATTGTAGACACTAACACTAGTAACAGCTTCATTTGTTCTATGTCTATTCTTCATGTATAAGATATACTTCTTCACTGACCTGTTATCTTGAAATAAAGCAGACCAAGGGCAATGAGATGACTGTCTATTGTATCACTCCTGCAGTCTGCCAACACACTCTCTATCTTCTTGTTTTTGCGGGTCATGTAGATGCTTAGGCATTCCTGGATGTCTTCCCGATGGTAATGAAGACTGGCTGCTGCCTGAAAGAGGTTATTAAACCTTTTCTCCCTGAAGCTGGTCACAGTGGAGGGTCTTTCAACCATCAGACAGTAAGCCTCCCAAGAATCCCTGCATCCGTATTTGTCATCTCCTCGCGGGCCCAGACAGTCACAAGCCATCCAGATATACCTACAACAATGAACAGTGTACTGGTTTTGTTTCCTTTGATATATAAATATTCTTGATTGCCTTGCGTATGTAATGATGAATGCATGAGCACACACAGTCACACAACACACTGTGGGTGACACATTTTTTTATTTTAAATTTTTTCCCCATTTGATTTTGAGCACTTCATTCTTTTTTAAAAGATGGATGACTTGATGAGAAAAAGCAAATGCATTGCTCATGCAATGTACCATATACTAGAAATAGAATTTTTGCTTGAAAACACACACACACACACCGCATGCACACACACACATGCATACACACGCATGCATACACACACATGCATACTGAATCATAATAAAGATTCATATTTTTTTAATTTTCCCTAAAGTAGTTAGTACTAGTAAGTAGTATAAATTACAACTGTCTGAATGTCAATTATATATCATAAATGAATGTCAGTGACCAATTTCACAACACTTGAATTATTTAATATTGTCATTTTTGTGTTTGCAGTTTTGTTTTTCCTTTTTGATAAAAAAAAGATACTTAGAAAGAATACAATTGTTTATAAAGCATACTTTACGTGTGATGTGTGGCTGTGTACAACTGTGTGTGTGTGTGTGCGTGTGTGTGTGTGTGTGACTGTGTGCGTGTGTGCACGCGCACTGAAACAAATCCTAGTATTACTATTAGTCTATTACCTGTATGCTGAGCAGTCAGGAAACCTGTTGAAACCGAAGAGCTCAGTCTGTGCATCTCTCCCAAGGGTTCACCATTCTCTCTCTCCTCTGCAGCCAGAGCTTTTTTGCACTGTGATCCCAGACCCAGCAGGAAATGGGCATTGCAGTGGAGAAATTCCAGCCCCTCATCTGTCTGTAGCAAATGTTGGCGTTCCGCTTCTAAACTTCTCCCAAAGGATTTCATGACTGCTGCTCTGTCAGTCATGACCCCAGACAAGTTGAGAAGCATGTGAGCAAAGTGCTCCTGGGCCTCACCTTCAGGGAATAAATCAGACAGCTCTTCCAGCATCTGAATACTGAGATCAACAAGTGTGGAAGCATCTTCGGTAGCCACTGGAGCAAATCCCAAAGAGAAAGATCCTTCTTTACACGTCACTTGTTGACTGACATATTTTTTTCCACTTCTACTTGTTCCATCAACATGCAGGTCATACAGGTCATGGGTGGTCAACAGATCAGCAACGTGTGATTTGCTGATAACATGGCCTTGATCAGCAAATCGCAATGCTGAGCGCTGTGATGGCAAGTCACTGTCGGGTATACTGGCTCCACAAAGTTGTTTGGCCACAGTCTGAATGATGCTGCCACATCTGTGAGCAGGCACCTCATTTTCACCTACCAAAGTCATGATGCATATTTTGGCTTCTTGTTTGAAATGTCCAAGCTCATTCTTTAGACGAATGACAGGTATCTCCATTTCTTTCGTTGCATCGAAATCCCCTTTTTTCTTTGCTTGCTGATTTTCAAGTTCATTGCATTTGCGTTGTAGCAATTTATATTTGCGTTTTAAGGCAGCATGGGAGAGGTTGAGAGTGCGCAGCTTTTTAAAAGTTGCTGCTGTTTGAGCTTTGTGCTTCTCCAAACACCTAGCAGTTCCTTCAAGCTGGCTATTCATTTCAGAAATTTTGAGATCTCTACGTTTTATTATTTTCTCTACACCCTGTTTTTTGTAATAGTGTATTTTTTTCTGAGCATTCTGAAGAGAAGCAGCTATTTTGGTATGGTCTTGCTTAATTGTTTCAATTTGTGCAAGTCTTTCATCAGCTAACATTTCTGCTTGCTTTTTTTCTGTTTTTAGACTTTGTAGCTCAGAAAAGTAGACTTTGTTCAAGTCTGTTGCTACTTTAAGCTTTTCTTTAAGTGCAGATAGCTCTTCTTTCATAGCTTCTTCTTTCCTTCTGGCAGCTGCTAGCTGGTTTGCTCTCTCACTAAGCTTGCGAGCCTCTGGTGTCAGAGAGCTGGGCTGCTGCAAATTTGATGTTACAGTGCCAGAGGATACTGAGGAAGTAGAGGAAGCCACATGTGCCAAATCACTTGAATCAGGTAAAGCCAGTTTACTTGATGATGAAATACTGTCCTTTGTGGGAGGAAATGCTACAGAATCCAAAAATTCATTCCAGTCTTCTTGTCCTTTTTTCCTGTGGGTATTTGAACCCAACTTTGCTGCCTTTTTTGTAATTTTTCCAGCTGTTCTGTACATGGCTGCCTCTTCCACAGAATTTCCAGTCAGCTGCTCCCACCATTGGCACATATCTTTGTATGTTTTCCCATGCTTGTTTTTAAAAGCAATGACATCTTTCAACAGTCCACATGAAGGGGATGCATAAGTCTCCAGGTGATGTCCATGAAATAATTGTTGGGTGGTTACACCAGTTGCACACAAAAATGGACCCAGCTGTTCAACATGAACTGGCTCAGACAGGAATTTTTCTCTCTGTGACACATCCTGTAGGTGTTGTATATTTTCTTCCACTTTATTCAGAAGATACCGCAACCTTGAAAATTCAGCATCCGGAATGAGTTGACTGAGAAATGTGGCCGTTTCATCAAACGTCTTCCCACCCTCTTGCCTCAGTACCAGTAACTGAATCAGCAGATGATTGGAAATCTCTACAACAGGCAACTTTGGACGACGACCTTTTCCAGTAGCCAGAAAAATGGACCTCAGCTTGCTCAGTTGACTTCCATCTGTGTGTCAGTATTTTAAGGGGACAAAATAGAAAAATAAAAACAATGCATGAAAATAGAAATACAAAAAAACTATAAAGGTAAAAAAATTTTAATTTTTTTTATACTAATTTAGTGCAAAAGATTTTTTTTTCATTCACAAGGAAAAATTATCAGAAGGTTGAAAAGAAATCTGATAAAGAGAAAAAATAAACGAATGGAATGACAACTGACATAATCTGACACACATAAGAAATAAACATTTCATGAGTACCGAACTGGTGGTACTAAGGACAGTATTTATAAATCATACTTGATTCACATATTTCTGTAAAACCACTAAAGCCAAAAGTTAAGAAAAATAATTATCTGATGCATAACTCTGATAACTGTTGAATTCTGTACTTAAAAAAAAAAATCCAAATGAAAAATAAATGTATATATTCTGCCTTTATAATTTTATATATAATAGTTTATAATTATATATAGAGAGAAATATATATATATATATATATATATATATAATATTACTGGATAGTATTTGAAACTAATTAACACAAAATAAAACTAGATACTGAACCCTCAAAAGAGTCAAAACAAAACAAACTCTTAAAAGAAAAATGACTGGGGAAAAAAGAAAAGAAAAAAAAAGTATAGCTAATTGATACAGCACTGTGTTCATAAATCATAAAAAGAAAGCTTTGTAGTAGTATTAGTCTACTACTGTGCTGAAACTAACTCTACCTTAGCTGTAGGCTTACTGAAAAAAAATTCCTTTGAACATTTATCCTATTTACTTAAACTCCGGTTGCATAAAATATTCCAACCCCCTGCCCCCTCCCCCCAAACAAACTTTTAATTCATCATAAATGAAAGTGTGCCCTAAACTGGTATTAAAAAAAAAAGAGAGAGAGAGACACACAAAAAAAACCAGGAACAAAAACAACAGCCGACGTTTGCTTCACGGAGAAGGTAATCACGATCTCAGATTATCTCCTCTTGGTTAGACGGTCACTCAACAAAACGTGAATTAACACACCTATTTCACTACAAAACCTTTCCAAAAAATTAGTTTGAATAGAAATATGTTCAAACTATCTTATTTTATAAGCATCGTAAATCTGTGAAGTAATTTCGTGAAAATTTTTGCCGATATCGGGCACCTTTCTTCTTCCCGGTTTGCACATGTCCGAAGATCGTAGCGATCGCATCTAACCTTTTCAAAGTCTTCGTTTTTAACGATCAAATGAAAAATTATGCAAACTACGCAACCTGTGTTTAAATAAACAGTGATATAAAAGATCTACAATGAGAAATTTATCAGGTTTACCCAGTAAATCGAGAAAATCGTCGATTTTTGACGTGGCCGGTTCGCCGTGTTCGTTCGTTCTTGCCTCCATGTTCGCGATCTTTCCAAGATTTGAAAACATTGTTTTGATTGGTTTGCGGGTGAACGACAGCCCATGAATACATTAACAGGTTATCCAATTAGCACAAACAGGTCATCTAGTGTAATTTTCACCTTGAGTATAGGCTATTTTAAGGTACAGGTTCTTCGGAGCTTGCCGTCGAAGATCGTGTACTGCTAAAAAACCCGGTTTTTGGCAAAAACTGTCCATAAACGAAAAAACTTTCACCCATTTCAGTATTCTACAATAAATAATGAACACATTGATACCCGATATAGCGCGGATAATTGTCTGTCGTGAATACGCATTGACCTTAAAGTTGGTATGTTTATTTGAAGCCTTGTCGGAGTTCGCGAAAATGGCGGCCGCGGAGCGTTTTTCAGTGGAACACACACCTCATTCACACGCTTTGCGTATTTACGACACACCAGCCACAGAAATAAAAATGCACTCAATCAAAAGAGGAAAGACTGAACTTTATTTTGATATATGATGTTTTTTAATCAGTACAACAGAAGCGGAGTAATAAAGAGTTGAAAAGACCGAAAATTAGCCATTTTTCAGCTGTGATGACAGGATTCGCCCAGGGCTGCCGCTACCTACTCCCAGCCCATTTAGTAGGCAAGACTTAATCCTCTTTAGGGATACTAAAGACAATAGGAATAAGTCTAGGATTCCATTTCTGGTGCCGGATCAGATGGGGCTAGGAATTGGAGTGGCGACCTAGAGAATTCCTGCTTAGGACTCTCTACAGGTGCATGGCATGTGTGCATAGATGCATGGCGCATATGTGCGTGCATGCTTGCATGTATGAGTGTATGTGAGTGTGTACGTGCATGCATGTGTGTGCGTACATGAATGTGTGCTTGTGCGTATGTGTGTGTGTTGTTGTTGTTGTTGTTGCTTTGATTTTATGTCTGTTTACTCAAAGTGATATTAGACAATGGGAAGGGGAGGGGAGGGAGCATTTATGGTGATGGTTGTGTGCAGTGAAATGGGTATCTGTTGCTAAACATCGTAAGCAGTCCACAGAAAAGGGCTAAGCAATGATAACAATAATAAATATATAACAAAAGCTAATATGACTTATAACTATAACAAATGTCCTATAGGACTGTTCATTAAAAATTCTGTTTTACGAAACGCCAAATTAAAATGTGTAAATATCTTATCCAAGGATTTTTCAGAAAAAGAAGGCAAGAATGGTTAGACTCTTGCATTAAAAAATTGTATGAATGCTACTAATTTTCTCACCACACAAACATTGTGTGTGTGTGTGTGTGTGTGTGTGTGTGTGTGTGTGTGTGTGTGTGTGTGTGTGTGTGTGTGTGTGTGTGTGTGTGTGTGTGTAAGATACTGCAAATTTGAACAAACTTGCATACAACGTAAACAAACAATTTTCAAAGAATTTCAAGAACAGACACAATGCACACAGTTATTCGCTATGTTCCTATCAGTACCCAGGTGAACGTATCGTCCATTGTCATCTTTCTCAGCCAGTGCTGACCCCTCCTTGTCCAGCTCTTTGCGATATCGCTTGATGTTCTTCACCATCAGGTCCTTACGTGTCAGCTCCACATGGTTCGGGAAATGGTTGATCACCCTGAACACACACACACACACTGGTTGTTACACACACACACTGGTTGTTACACACACACTGGTTGTTACACACACACACTGGTTGTTACACACACACACTGGTTCTTACACACACACTGGTTGTTACATACACACTGGTTGTTACACACACACTGGTTGTTACACACACACACACTGGTTGTTACACACACACTGGTTGTTACACACACACTGGTTCTTACACACACACTGGTTCTTACACACACACTGGTTGTTACACACACACTGGTTCTTACACACACACTGGTTCTTACACACACACTGGTTGTTACATACACACTGGTTGTTACATACACACTGGTTCTTACAAACACACTGGTTGTTACACACACACTGGTTCTTACACACACACTGGTTGTTACACACACACTGGTTCTTACACACACACTGGTTGTTACACACACACACTGGTTGTTACACACACACTGGTTGTTACACACACACTGGTTGTTACACACACACTGGTTGTTACACACACACTGGTTGTTACACACACACTGGTTCTTACACACACACTGGTTGTTACACACACACACTGGTTGTTACACACACACTGGTTGTTACACACACACTGGTTCTTACACACACACTGGTTGTTACACACACACACACTGGTTGTTACACACACGCTGGTTGTTACACACACACTGGTTGTTACACACACACTGGTTGTTACACACACGCTGGTTGTTACACACACACTGGTTCTTACAAACACACTGGTTGTTACACACACACTGGTTGTTACACACACACTGGTTGTTACACACACACTGGTTGTTACATACACACTGGTTGTTACACACACACTGGTTGTTACACACACACTGGTTGTTACACACACACAGACTGGTTGTTACACACACACTGGTTGTTACACACACACAGACTGGTTGTTACACACACACTGGTTGTTACACACACACTGGTTGTTACACACACACACTGGTTGCTACACACACACTGGTTCTTACACACACACACAGATATCTTCTTCTTCTTCATCGTCAAAACATTCAGACAGCAAATTTTGTTGTCTGTCATATAACCAAAAATGAGTTGTGCTGCCGTTAAGTGCCTGACAAGTCAGACCCAGCATGTCCGACTTCAGCCTGGGAGAGAATTGTTATCTTTTCAGTCTTTCTCAAAGAAAGCAGGAGAATGGACCAAGAAGGCAGAAAATAGACGAGAAGGAGGTGACAAGAAGAAAAGGAACAAGGCAGAAACAAAGAGAGGGATAGAAAAGAGGGAATTCCTCGCACAGAATTTCCAGAAAGTGGGGATGCTATTTATACTGGCAAGGCCCCAGCATCCCCACAGGGATGGATATGTTCTAAAGAAATTATGCATTTTTTTCTTCTAAAACTGTGTTAAATGATTTATCCCACTTCTCTCACTTACTAGAAATCACTGAACTGTCTCATGGTGATACCTTTCAACATTAAATTTGTTTTCTAGTAATACAGTTGTGTGAGGGTGATGTTTCAAATGCTATGGGTCCATTTAATTCATTTTTGTTTTATCTCATATGAAGTTGTGACTGCCTATTAGACAGTCTGTAGTTCTAATCCAGTCTTGCAATTCCTTGAATATTGTCCGATAAGGATCCTTTGTAACCTGGCACATCCACTCTGTACACCCTACTAGAGATTTCGGTGTGACTCCATTGAGTTAATTCTTAAAATGCATGCACACATGCATACCACATACACACCCACACACACCTGTCTAATATTACTCATAGTGAGGAGACATAAAAGGAAATCAAACATGCATGCACGCATACACCACACGCACAAATGCATGCATACACACATACACACATGCATGCACATGTGCGCACCCCACCTCATTACACACACACCCACTCACATAATATTTTCTACGTTTCATTTATGATTAAACTTGTTCTCCTGCCTGTTCTCTCTGGAAAAAGTTCAAAATGCTAACTATCAATACTAATTACAAACAGATTTTTAATACAAAAACCCAACTCAAAAAAGACATACACATGCATACACACTCATACGCAATCGAAACACTGCTTAAAATGAGCAAAAAGTTCTGTCCATTTTGTACATTGCAAAGAAAAAAGTCTATACATACTGATCATCTGCCAGTCGGAATCCTGACTCCACACTGAAGATGTTGCGAATATTGTGAACACCAGCCCTGAAACAAATAATGTTCAAGTATGATCTTCTCTTAGATAATTATACTTACATCTGGGTTCATATTCGTGTGTGTGTGTGTGTGTGTGTGTGTGTGTGTCTGTGTGTGTGCGAGAGAGAGAGAGAGAGGTGCCGTGTGCACACCTGTACGTTTTGAGAGCATGTAGATGCACAGAAAGAACATAATGAGCAATACTTAAATTATACACAAATTGGACAGGTCTAGTTATTTTTTATTGAACTGTCAATGCCTTCCCTCATATTCACATATCATATACTCAGCATCGTTGGGAAAGTCTTTGCAAGAATAGTACTGAAGAGGCTCCAGGTTCTTGCAGAGCAAGTCTACCCTGACTCGCAGTGTGGTTTCCCATCCAACAGATCCACTATAGACATGATCTTCTCCCTCAAACAACTTCAGGAGAAATGTAGGGAGCAAAGGCAGCCATTCTTCCTTGCCTTCATAGTCCTAACAAAGTCTTTCAATCTGGTCATTAGGGATGGCCTCTTCAAGATTCTTCCCAAGACCAGATGTCCTCCCAAACTTCTCAGCATCATCAGATCCTTCCACAAAGACATGAAAGGCATTGTTGTCTTTGACGGCTCAACATCAGCTGCCTTCAACAGACAGAGCGGAGTGAAACAGGGTTGCATCCTGGCTCCCACCCTGTTTGGAATCTTCTTTGCTTTGATGCTGAAACATGCATTTGGTCTTGCAGATGAAGGTATCTACCTCCAAATCAGGTCAGATGGAAAGCTCTTCAACCTCTCCAGACTAAGAGCCAAGAGTAAAATCCAGCAGAGGTGCCTGCGTGACTTCCTCTTTGCAGACAACGCAACAATAACCGCCTACTCAGCTGAGGACCTACCGCAGCTCATGACTCACTTGAGTGATGCCTGCCAAGACTTTGGGCTTACCATTAGCTTGCAGAATCACAAGTCATGGGACAGGATGTTGACTTTCCCCCAGCCATAAGCATCAATGACATAAGCATCAATGACCATAAACTGGATGTCATCCATGACTTTGTGTACCTGGGCTCATTTATCTCAGACACCCTCTCACTTGATGCAGAGCTCAACAAGCACATCAGCAAAGCAGCTACCTTCATGACCAGACTGGCAAAGAAAGCATGAAACAACAGCAAGCTGACTGAGAACACAAAGATCCAGATCTACAGAGTCTGCGACATGAGCACCCTCCTGTATGGCAGTGAGTCCTGGACTTTGCATGCCCAACAAGAGCAAAAGCTCAATGCTTTTCACATGCGTTGCCTCTGACACATCCTGAACATCACCTGGCAGGACAAGGTCCCAAACAACACTGTCCTTGAAAGAGCTGGATGCACCAGCATGTACACGCTGCTGAAACAGAGAGGTATGCGCGGGCTCAGCCATGTCGTGTGCTAAAGACCTCCACTACGGAGAACTTGTGCAGGGAAAATGTCCCACAGGCAGACCACAGTTACAATTTAAAGATGTGTGCAAGAGGGACCTAGAAGCCCTGAACATCGACCAGGACAACTGGGAAGCAACAGCCCTCGAACGGTCAGCCTGGAAACAGACTGTGCAGAAAGGTCTCTCCAAGTTCGAAGAGACACTTGCTTAGCAGCATGAGGAAAAGAGAATGAGAAGGAAAGCTGCCTCTGCCTGTGGGACTGTCATTCCTGTGTCAGACTGGCCAACCGTAACTGACATATCAGAATTAAAACCTAGAGTGCAACTCCATAGTCTTCCGAGACTGAAGGTGCCAAACATACACTGTCATCAGTGCCTTAAGTACATTAGAAACAGAAATAAGGAAAATCATCCCAGCAAAACATATTATCAGAAACAGGCATTATACAACCTCATGGACTATAATCCACTTCTTAACACCAACACCAGGACGGTGGGACTGTGGGACCTTCCAAGACCAAAACCATCAAAGTATGAAATGCACTGACAACATGTACAAGAAATGATTCTGAAATGAGTCTTAAATCTTTCAAGGCTCAGTTTTCAAACTACAGCACGCTTGATTTCTTTCTCCCATGTATATCATCAAAGTGATGGAATCAAGAGTGTTTGATGGTGATCATTTAAATAATCTGAAAGTGAAACGAAAAAATCTGACTCAAAGAAAACAATGCCCTGAATGCTGGTAAACTCATCAACTCTGGCTGAACATGAGCTGATAACCAGACCACCTCCTTTGTATATAACTGTGTATACCCTATACAACTGATACTTTGATCTATAGCTTAAATCATGATAATTAAATTTGATCAAGTTGAACACAAGAAACTGAAGGAGAGTGCTACTAGTATTGTTACTTTAATGTAAAACAAAAATCAGATTGGCAAAAAACAAATACAACATTGTAACGATTTATTAGAATTCCACAGCATTATTACCAGTAAAAATTCCAGTCATCATCAGAAGAAACCTGCACCCATCCGCGAGTATCAAAATTGTTGAGCAAAACCGACTTGTCGAAATCTGTAGCATACTTTACACGAGCCATTATACTGAAAGTTCACTGTTGCTATTTTAAAACTCCGTTAATGTCTTCTCTGTAAATTATAATAACTGGTTTGTGCAGATTCAACAGACTATCGTAAATGTGCGCGTGAAGACAAAGATTCTAGTTTCCTTTAGATCAGCGTCCATAGTTTCCACTCTGCCGCCATTTTTATAATCTTACCGTGCAATTCGAGAAGATCTTTGAAAATTATATCATCTCTTTGTTTCAATAGCAAATATTTTTAGTATATGCTTTATTCACTAATTACAAGTTTGTGACACTTTAGATATAGAAAAGGATATTTTAGAATAATGATGCTATGAATACCTTGGATCTACATCTGGACCTGTTTCATGAGACCCATTCACATGGCAGCAGCAAATCTACAATCAATGATAATGCAGTCTGAAAGGAACTTTATTAAATTAAAACAAGACATGATATTAATTAACAGCAACAAAAACAACAGAGATGACGAAGAAGAGCAGCAGCAGAAGCAGCAGCAGCAGTAGTAGGAGTAGTAGCAGCAGCAGCAGTAATAGTACAAGTAGCAGCAGCAGCAGCTGTTAGTAGTAGTAGTTGTTGTTTGGTTAGTTGGTTGGGTAGGGCTTTTTTGTTTGTTTGGGGTTGGGTTTTTTAGGATCGTGGAAAAGGGAAAAATGAACACTCATGGTTTTTTTACATCCACTACCCGAGCGCAGTTTTGTCAGGTTTTTTTCATCCGTCTCCACCAGAACAAATGGCCAACTCTTCCCGAAGGCAGAATAGGTTTTTAACATGTGTGCATAGCACTGCATTTTCTGCTTTTTAAAATTTTTATTTTATTTTAGTCTTTTATATCGAGGATAATGGAATAAGCACTTATTGCTTTTTTACAACCAGTCCCCGTGTGTATGCGGTTTTGTAAATTCTGTCATCTGTTCCCACCAGCACACAATGGCCTACTGTTATGAAAAGCGGAACAGGAATTAACGTGTGGGCAAGATGTTCTGCGTGCGTTCGCACACGAGGCCTCGGTTTATAGTCTCATCCGAAGGACTTTTGGGGAGAGTGGAGTCTGCACTGATGTTAACTCCAGGGAAAAATAACCCCTTGAACGGGAATCGAACCCGGGTGGTCAGATTGTGAGCGAAATGTTCTAACCACTAGGCTATCCCCGTCCTTTGGAGTCTTCATGTCAGTTAACTTCTGACGATATTAGTTAAGATGTGAAGTGAAAAGCCAAGGTAGTGCCTCAAACGATTCACAATGGTTTATTTCCAATAATTATTTTGACAAAATAATAATAAGAGAAAGCTCTAGGCCTAGTTAATTTGCTGAGCACGAGTAGACAACTCTGCTAATCACACTATTACAATCTCCTTCCCAGTCCAGCTTTTTTAGTTCCCAGAGTGTAATGGTGGATGTTGACGATGTCAGGTGGAGCTCCCTCGTATGGAAATTCTTCTGAGGCAAATATTGAAGGTAGACTTCCATCTAGTCCGCTTGGAGCCACTCCTAGGCGTCCTTTGGGTCAAAAGTATTCTGAGACTCATCAAAAATTGTGTCAGTATGTTATTATCGTAAAACGCTTGAATTCTTCCCAGCCAGCTGCTGTAAAGCTGATCATTAGGCCCACAGTTTGCCACACTAATTTTCCAATAAATCTACCAGTTTCACTGCTTAATGTTGCTTCCCCGCTATGCCAGTGTGATGATACCTGTTGCTATTTCCTTGATTTTAAAAATTCAATTTACTGTTGACTGAATATATCCAGTAGGCGTATGAACATTTAAGCTAACACTTGTAACAGTACCATTACTGTCATTAGAAAACTTTTCATTTATCAGAATTTGAGTTTGAGGCAACACAACTTAGACAATTTGGCTTTTTAATTTTATGTCCCATTAATTTCTATTCTTTTTCTGGCTTCGTTGAGATTTATCTGTGAAATTATTACCAAAGTGAGACCCTGTGTTTAAATACCCAGCTAACACAAGACATCACACTGCAAATTACTACCACCACAGTAGCAATTTATTTATTCATTCTTTTGTATCGAGGATAATGGAATAAGCACTCATGTGCTTTTTTACATCCAGTCCTGGTGTGTATGCGGTTTTGTAAATTTTGTCATCTGTCCCCACCGGCACACAATGGTCTACTCTTTCGAAAAGCGGAACAGGATTTAAAGCGTGCGCAAGATGTGCATGCATTTGCACACGGGGCCTCGGTTTATAGAGTAATAAAGTGAATAGACTTGTAGAGACCTCAGTCATAGTCATATTGAGTTGGCTCAGTCAAGGACAACATAATCTCAACATTGGATTTGAACAGAGCCAACCCCCACCCCCCACCCCACCCCCACCCCCACCCCCACTGTTCAGTTTTCTGAACATGGTTGTTTTTTTAGGTCTGAAATATTTGTTTTATCTCATTTTATATGTTATGTGGTTCTCCTACATGGTGAACATCCTGATTTGACCCACATGTTTGGATAAGGAGGGAGGAATAACGGAATAGTTGGTTTTGATGGTGTTTTAATCTTATATTTAAAGTTATACTTTAAATATCTATAGAGTATAGTATGACAGTTTTTCTTTTTAATTAGAGCTTGCCTTTAGTCATTGATGAGGTGACAACCCAGATACCAGTGATAGTGATAGGGCATGATTGGTCAGTGGGGCTGTAAACAATGATGATTGGATTGAGTCTTGGCTTGTCAGAGTAACTTAGTTTTTGTGTTCAGTTGCCTTTTGGTTTTGTTTGGGGTTTTTTGTTTGGTGTTGTTTTTCTTTGTTCTTCTGTTTGTGAGTTGTTGTTTTCTTCACTTTTTGTTTGTTTTGTCTCGTTTTTTTACAGTATATTTTAATGGTAAAAGTATACATATGTATTTGTCATGTTTATGTTTGTTTACTTTCTTGTCCTATACTTAAGCAATTACTAGGTTTTATTTTTAGAGACCTATTATAGTATTATTTAAAAGTCATACTTTGAGAGTTGGTTTGTGATTTATTTTAGGTTGAATTGAGCTGGGATCGTGTTTCAAAACGTTTGGTTCTGTATTACAATGTTATGTACATTGATAGAAAAAAAAGTGCTTCAACTTCAGTTTTGTTTTGTTTTAATACTGAGTGATCACTGGTACTGCTTACTATATTAATAATTTATTGCTGGTAATTTCCTAAATTTGTTTTAAAGATCATCTCACTACAACACTTTTTTTAAATGAAAAATCCACTGGGACAGTTGGTCTCTAGGTCTTGTGTTGTTTTTATATATATATAAAAAATTCCTGTCTGATGCCGTGATGTTGCAGACATAATTTAGTATGACAGTTGGACTGAAATACAATATGCATGATCTGTCAATAGTATTATTGCACAATTGGATGTAGAATTTAATGTTCACCTATTTTGTGCTTATTAAGTTTCTTGCTTTCAAGTTTATTTAGATACTAAGATAGTCTAATAAGAAATAAGATAAAACTGACAATTTACTTTATTCACTTTAATATTGTCTGTTTCAATGTTTGGTCTGATTTGGTTCTCCTGTCAGTTGTCATTAAAAATATTACATAAATTATAAAATGATAAATTAATCATCCTCTTGTAAGTAAACAGAATAAAAGTTATATTTTAAACCACATGGTATAGTCCATTCCTTGTATACTATAAGTATAATATACCTTTCATACAAATCAAGAAATGAAGATATTTATTTATTTTTCAATTTTTGTCATCCATGTCACACTAATTAGTCTACTATACTATGCTAGTGGTAAATAGGCTAAAATAGCTCTACAGGTAGAATGACCCACATACCTTGTTATTGATATCTTTGATTTGTATGATAACCCCCAGACAGTCTCCTGATTTGTATACATTTAATGTAGGCTATTATATGACTTCTTCTTTTCTTTTTCTTTTTTGTTCAACCTGACCTGACCTGTGTGAATTGAGAATGATCTGAACTTTGATCTTATGGTCAGAGACTAGGATCAGTGTCCACAGAGATTGTGGCCCTGTTTGAAAAGTACACACTGTGTCTGTTGATATACAGTGTTTGCATGCAGACATGCGTCATTGATACAAACGCACTATATATAATATATATATACATATTATATATGTGCTGTGGGTTTGCACTGAGGCCAGTTTTTGTCACAGACACGCATAACAATGTGTAGTGCATGCACACACATGCATGTGTACACATGTACACACACATGCATGCACACACACCCAGATACTGAGATAGTTGGTCTTTACCATTATGTTTGCTTATAACAGGCATGGTAATCTCCAGTTCGCGGAAATCCAAAATGAAAAAAAAAAATTTAATGAAAAAAAAAAGAAAAATGAAATCCATGATAACCAGTCAAGGGATGTAACTCTTCCCTTATCTTCTTCCCTTACATCATCACAAACCCAGGGAGCAAGTGAAGTGGTCTACTTGTATCAACAATGGATATCAGATTTCATGCTCTAAGGCAAAGGGGTGAAGGGAGATGGTGGGGGGCTTTCACTGTTTCACTTCAGTTCTGCCTGTTGTCAGAAAGCAATGTTTGTAAACATAACAATCACTGAATCAGCAGGTCACCTTTTTCAGGAGTGCACTCTCTCTCTCTCTCTCTCTCTCTCTCTCTCTCTCTCTCTCTCTCTCTCTCTCTCTCTCTCTCTTCTCTCTCTCTCATTAATGTAAAAATATGTCTGTTCTTCCTCTATCTGTGTTAGTGCACATTAATGTCAAAATATGTCTGTTCTTCCTCTATCTGTGTTAGTGCTCATTAATGTCAAAATATGTCTGTTCTTCCTCTATCTGTGTTAGTGCTCATTAATGTCAAAATATGTCTGTTCTTCCTCTATCTGTGTTAGTGCTCATTAATGTCAAAATATGTCTGTTCTTCCTCTATCTGTGTTAGTGCTCATTAATGTCAAAATATGTCTGTTCTTCCTCTATCTGTGTTAGTGCTCATTAATGTCAAAATATGTCTGTTCTTCCTCTATCTGTGTTAGTGCTCATTAATGTCAAAATATGTCTGTTCTTCCTCTATCTGTGTTAGTGCTCATTAATGTCAAAATATGTCTGTTCTTCCTCTATCTGTGTTAGTGCTCATTAATGTCAAAATATGTCTGTTCTTCCTCTATCTGTGTTAGTGCTCATTAATGTCAAAATATGTCTGTTCTTCCTCTATCTGTGTTAGTGCTCATTAATGTCAAAATATGTCTGTTCTTCCTCTATCTGTGTTAGTGCTCATTAATGTCAAAATATGTCTGTTCTTCCTCTATCTGTGTTAGTGCACATTAATGTCAAAATATGTCTGTTCTTCCTCTATCTGTGTTAGTGCACATTAATGTCAAAATATGTCTGTTCTTCCTCTATCTGTGTTAGTGCACATGTTGTGTAAATATGTCCTCATTTTTGCTATGTGATGACTTGGGTATAAAACCTCCTTTAGGTTAAGAAATGACTGATAAAGTCATTCTTGGAGACCTTATTTTAGGGCAGAACTTGCTTAGTATGAAGAACTGAAAATAGTTCAAGGAGGCTTTTTACAGGCTAGAATTGCTGAAAACCCTTCAGCTTCAGGGGGCGTTGCCCCCTGACCCCCACAAGGGGCTCTGCCCCTTCAGTTTCACCTCACCAGGGGGCATTGCCCCCTAGACCCCAAACCATTTCAGGGAAAAATGCTTTCCCCCCAGTACCATGCCTGTTATAAGTTATACCCTTTTGGGTAGATTTTTTTTTTCATCTTGAGAGTTGAGTACAACTGATATAATGTGTTTTTTAATGACCTGCACTTAGAGAATAGAATTTAAAAAGTATTGCACCTAGTTTTGACTTACTTGCTAATACAGTAATAGTACAGTGGATTTTTTATTTTTAAAAACCCTACTTTTTAATTACCACAGAAACTAAAAGTACTAAACATTATTGAACAGACAGTTCTAGGGTAAAACTAATCAATTTGTCAGAGATACTCATTTTATAACACTTTAAGTTTAACAGGGCCAAGAGGTTGAACTTTTAACAGCACTGGATGTGAAACATTGAAGCTGCTGTGTCCTTTGAGGATAGCAGGACACAACAGTAGGGAATGTGTTTTCTTTGCATGGCTTCCTTTCCTGGCTAGTAGACATGTTCCAGTGATAAATCTTGAAGCTGTGTGCAGTCATGCAAATCATAATAATAAATTTGCACTTGATTTACATGCTGAGCTTTTTATTTGTCATTATGTTTGTAACCTGAATTGCATGATAAGAGCCAAAAATAACTTTGCATGTCTGCTTCTGGACTTGGTGAGTTTTTAAGGACTGCATTCAGAAAGCACATGACATCAAAAAGCATGATGATGTGTCTTCTGAAAGCTCATCACCTGGCTTATATTAGTTATAATATTGTGACCTGATTACTAGAATAGCAATTCCATACTTAGACTAAGAGACAAGTATTTATAAGATTAAATTGCTTTTCCTCTTATTGAAACAGATGATGGAAAATAAAAAGTATGTAACTAGCCTACAAAATCAATGGAAATCAGAACGTGTATTCACACGAGACCAAGATAATAGATTGATTGACAAATCTAGGTCATTATGATATGAATGGTTACTTAAGTTTGTTTAACCTAAATTAGTAAATAGGACACTTTCTAATCAGTGGGACCCTTTAACTTAAGGCTGTGAAAACTTTGTTCAGAAAAATACATTTCACGCTTTACTCTGCTAATTACCTATGTTTCGGTAAACTACATTAGACCAACATAAGTTAAAACTAGTCCATTTAAAAGTTTTACAGTGTAAATGTATACTTTCCAGTCTACTCATGGCAATACCATCATCTGTTTTTAGTATCCAGATTTTATGTTTCACTCTCACAGTTGAACACATGTATGCGTACTGCCCCACCGCCCACCCCCCATCCACCCCCAAAAAAGATAAAATAACAAGAATATAAAATATAAACTAAACACGTGCATACACTTGAATGTCAAATGTACACACAGCATAAAAGACAATATGAAAATACACAGACACTCACACACACAACACACACACACACTCACACACAACACACACACTCACGCATACACATACATTCACCCACTCATGAATACGTGTTTACAGACGTATACATGTATATTTGCGCTGTCAGATCAAACCCATTTTCTTACCAATGTCACTCTGGCCTTGATTGTAGATCATCACGGCGGCCACGGCAAAGCAGCAGCAAATTCGTGCCATTCCAATTCAGCAGTGCATCATTCCAAAGACATTGGCCGAGTGGCCAAGATGACGGCAAAAGACGTTGCCCAAGGGGACGGTGTGGATAGCAGCAAAAAAACGAAGAAAACCACGGCTGAGCATGGCGGCAGCAGCACCAAGTCCTTCATTATACTGGGGGTGGTTTTTCTCCTGGCCCTGGTTCTCTTGGTTGCGGTGTACAGATCTTTCCCAGAACTGGATGAGTGAGTATTGTGTGTGAGGATAGTGCATGCTCGTTTTAAAAAATAAAGTGGTGTGTGCGATTTGGGGGGGGGGGAGGGGGGGTATTCTTTTTTCTTTTTTTTTAAAGAGGGGGAGGGGTTTGTTGTGTGGGGGTTTTTTGTTTCTTTGTGGGGTTTTTTTTTTGTTTCTTTGTTGTTGTTTGTTGGGGGGGGGGGGGGGTATATATTACATTTTTGTTACTGTTATTCAAGGTGGACAGTAAAATACATGACCTAGTGTTAGGGATGAAAATCAGTACATAAAGTAGACAGTAAAACAAACTGTGTGTATATCCCTGTTTCAGAGATCAGTACATAAAGTAGACAGTAAAACAGACTGTGAGTATGTTAACATATATCCCTGTTTCAGTGATGAAGACCAGTCGATCAAAATAAACAGTAAAACAGACTCTGCGTCCCTGTTTCAAAGATCAGTATGTACATAGAGTAGACAATAAAACAGACTGTATATATATATATACCTAGTATATTTGCTTGCTTGCTTGTATGCTTGCTTGCTTGTGCTTAAGAATACCTAGATTCAACCAGTCCACTGTTGTCCGTCGCTCTTTTTCTGTTTCTGGTCCATTGATCTGGAATGACCTCCCTTCACCAAAAGCCTTCTTATGACACTTTTAAATCCGGCCTCAAGACACATTTATTTCAAAGCTAAGATTCTCCCCTCTTATTCCATTTCATTTTTGTCCCTGCCCTCAACAGCCAAAACCCCATCACCCTGCCGGAGAGTACACCTTTGTGTGGGTGTGCGCGTGCGTACGTGTGAGCGTGTGTGTATACATTTGAACTTGTGAGAAAAAAAATTTAATCCTATTAATTGTAACTGGCTGCATGTGAATGAGAAGGATGAATGAAAGCGCTTTGATTTGTTTTGTTGCAAGATATAGCGCTATATAAAGTCCATGTATAATTATTATTATTATTATTTGTATAATCCCTGTTTCAGAGATGAGTACCAGTACATCAAGCTTCCTCGCAGTATGGAGGATGCCAAAGGCCTTGCCCAAGTGCTGGACAGATACAAGGACAAATATTTCTACCAAGTTTTACTGGCCTTTTTTGTCACATACATATTGTATCCTTTTTCATTAAAGAAAAAAAAAAGGTCACTTGTTATAAGAATAGCTGTGTGTTGGTAGTAAGTGAACTCCTCTAAAACGTGAGCAGAGTGCTTGACAGAGTAAGTGTATGTTGATGCATAACAACAGGTGGACAGTGAAAGATCTGTTGTATGGATGCATGTTTAGACCCATACAGACATGCACATGTACGCTGATACACATCGTAAAACACAGATGTATACAAATGTATACTGTAGACACTTGTACACGTTCACTCAGTCAGAACTCATGCATACATGTAATCACACATTTCACACCACTACACACACACACATACATTCGTGCGTACACACGCACGCGGGGGCACATACACACACACAAGAGCATGTACACAGAGCCTTAGGTTTTAAAATTTGTAAATCGCTTAATATGATACTCTCAGACACACGTACATAGTAACCCATTCGTAATACACTCATCTACCTAGACACATTTGCACAGCACACACACACACACACACACACACACACACACACACACACACACACAAACACACACACACACAAGCAGTTGTAATTGATATTTGTAAACAAAAATAAATAAATAATAAAGTGAAATGTATACCTTGGAGATAAACCTCATAACAAAAAAACGTATGTTTGTGTTCGATTCGATGTGGAGTGGAGTTGCAGTCTTTCTTTTTTAACCTGCAACAAATTCTGAATTGTTCCTTAACCTTGCTTGCAGCTTGCAAACGTTTGCTATACCAGGGTCCATATTTCTCAGTATAATCTCAGGCTTCCTCTACCCCTTTGTTTTAGCACTGCCTCTCGTTTGTCTGGTGAGTACACTGCTCCTTCGGGAGTGAATGTTAGGGGCTCTATCACTACACACTCTACAGATCTGTTGTTGTTGATGTTGTTGTTGACTGTTCCCTTGCTTAATGAAATGCCCTGGAGTTTGCACTTTGTCTCTCTCATCACATCTGAAAATCACTGTGAGGGTACACACTGTATGAGATGGGGCATGGAATAGCCTGGTGGTTAGAATGATGCGCATTGCGCTCGTGATCTGCTGACCCGGGTTCGAATCTCATTCAAGAGGACTTTTTCCTCTGGAGTTAACATCAGTGTCGACTCCACTCTCCCCAAAAGTCCTTTGAATGAGAACATAAATCAAGGTCCCATGTGCGAACACACAGAGAACATAATGCACACACGTTAAAACCCGTTCATTTTTCGGAAGAGTAGGCCATTGTGTGCTGGTGGGAACGGATGACAAAATTTACAAAACTGCATACACATGGGGACTGGATGTTTAAAAAAAAAAGCACATGAGCGCTTATTCCATTATCCTCGAAATAAAAGAATAATTTTTAAAAAAGAGGCTTGTGTGTATTTATGACTGTTTTCCAAATACTTGCCAGATACACACACACACACACACATATATAGAGTATCATCTTGTTTTTGTTCCTATTGCCGCTTTGAAACCATCAGTGCTAATTACAAGTATATTATTTTGTGGGAGAAGTATAGTTTATTCTTCCGTCTCCTTTCTTTTATTTCTGTTAATTGTAGACATACGTTTAAACTAGTAACCATTTTTGCTTTGTTATAATTAATCTACGGACTTTGCTTCTTTTTATTTTTGTTGTTTGTTGATTATATCTAACTGGTTTTGTGTGCACGTGTGTGTGTGTGTGTGTGCAGTGTTCAGGAATAGGAGCATCTCTGTGTTACCTGTTGTCTTTCATGATCAGTCACCGACTGGTGATGCTGTACATTCCAGAGCGGGTGGCAACTTGGCAGCAGCAGGTAGGTCATGACCCACAGCGTCAGTTTGCTCTGTAGGCTTCCTTCCTTCACTTCATGACTAGACACGTCTGTACATTCGTTTATTTATTCATACCACTTCAAGTCACGGCAGATTTCATGAAATTCAGGCTGCTCTTCCCGTGGAGAGCGTGTCGCCACAAGAACAGCGCCAACCATTACTGTTTTTTTTTCTTTTCCTGTCTGCTGCTGTATTTGTTTCCCTATCAGAGTGGCTTTTTTCTACATAATTTTGCCTGGGACAACTCTCCTGTTGCCATGGGTTCTTTTACATGCACTAAATAATTTTGTGTAACACACGGGACCTCAGTTTATTGTCTCATCCAGAAGACAAGCACCCAGACCACCACTCATGGTCTAATGGATGGGGGGAAGGTTTTTTTTTAGCCCAAATGGGGATTGAACCACCGCACACTTCCGATCTGGACTTTTTGCTTTCTAGGCAGCGTGTTTCCTCTAGACCACCCATCCACTGACACATCTTTTTCAATACTGTTTCATAGGGGGGGAGGCTTTGCTTTGGGTGGGTGGGTGGGGGGTTACCACTTAAATGTAAATAAACCATTTCTATTGAGCTTTTATTACCTTTCATTTGTGTTTATAAGCGTGTTTTAAATAATTTTGCAAGATACCACCTCACACTGAACATGAGATATCTTGTCAGCAGTGAAGTAAAGTAGATATACTTCAGTGTGCTGTTTCAGCGGGGAAGTAAAGGGGATATACTTCAGTGTGTTGTTTCAGCAGGGAAGTAAGGGAGATATACTTGTTTCAGCAGTGAAGTAAAGGGGATATACTTCAGTGTGTTGTTTCAGCAGGGAAGTAAAGAGGATATACTTCAGTGTGTTGTTTCAGCAGGGAAGTAAAGAGGATATACTTCAGTGTGTTGTTTCAGCAGTGAAGTAGATATACTTCAGTGTGTTGTTTCAGCAGGGAAGTAAAGGGGATATACTTCAGTGTGTTGTTTCAGCAATGAAGTAGATATACTTCAGTGTTTGTTTCAGCAGGGAAGTAAAGGGGATATACTTCAGTGTGTTGTTTCAGCAATGAAGTAGATATACTTCAGTGTGTTGTTTCAGCAGGGAAGTAAAGGGGATATACTTCAGTGTGTTGTTTCAGCAGGGAAGTAAAGGGGATATACTTCAGTGTGTTGTTTCAGCAGGGAAGTAAAGGGGATATACTTCAGTGTGTTGTTTCAGCAGGGAAGTAAAGGGGATATACTTGTTTCAGCAGGGAAGTAAAGGGGATATACTTCAGTGTGTTGTTTCAGCAATGAAGTAGATATACTTCAGTGTGTTGTTTCAGCAGTGAAGTAAAGGGGATATACTTCAGTGTGTTGTTTCAGCAGGGAAGTAAAGGGGATATACTTGTTTCAGCAGGGAAGTAAAGGGGATATACTTCAGTGTGTTGTTTCAGCAGGGAAGTAAAGGGGATATACTTCAGTGTGTTGTTTCAGCAGCAAAGTAAAGGGGATATACTTGTTTCAGCAGGGAAGTAAAGGGGATATATACTTGTTTCAGCAGGGAAGTAAAGGGGATATACTTCAGTGTGTTGCTTGCAGGTGGATCATCACAGGGACCATTTGCTGAACTACATCCTGTTCCTGCGCATCACGCCCTTCCTGCCCAACTGGTTCATCAACATCGTCTCCCCGGTCATCAACGTCCCTCTCTGGCCGTTCTTCCTGGGCACTGTCCTCGGTGAGTAGAGGATGGGCAGTGTTCCATGTGCACAGATGGCAGGAGAGGGGGAACTTAACGAAAAGAAGTTTTAAACATTTTTTTTTAAAGAAATGTGTTTTATTGTGAGGATAATGGAATAAGCACTCATGTGCCTTTTTTTTTTTTTTTTTACATCCAGTTCCTGTATGCATGTGGTTTAGTAAATTTCGTCATCAGTTCCGACCGTCTTATAATGACCTACTCAGGATATTTTAGTGAGTCATGATCAGTCTTTCATGATGGTGAGGGAAGGGAGGGAATGTATCTGGAGCTTACATGACATTTTATTGTTTGAAGTCTAGTGTAGCAGGGGGAGTGTCGCACTTATTTATCAATCGTGATGTATCGGAGCTTTGAGTGATGATACCTTTGAATATGAAACAAAGGCTTTGGTATCCTGTCAGCTCCCAATGAAAAATGGATTTCACACAGTAGAAATGAACCCAACAGAAAGTGATACTAATGTTCCTGATTAAACAGTGATCTCTGTGTTAAAGTCCAAGTCAAACATTTATTTTCAGATGATACATTGAATAAGCAATGCAGTTGCTTTTTTTCATCAAGCCATCTATCTTTAAAACTAAAATCGTAAAAAAATAATGATAAGATATATGCATACATCTGTGTGTGTGTGTGCGCGCGCACACATGTGCGTGTGTTTGTGTGTTCATGCATGTGTGTGTGTGCATGTATGTACATTCATGCTTGTGTGGTGACTGTGCAGGTGTGGAGCCTGCATTCATGCTTGTGTGGTGACTGTGCATGTATGAACATTCATGCCTGTGTGGTGACTGTGCATGTATGGACATTCATGCTTGTGTGGTGACTGCATGTATGGACATTCATGCTTGTGTGGTGACTGCATGTATGGACATTCATGCTTGTGTGGTGACTGCAGGTGTGGGGCCTGCATTCATGCATTGTGTGTGCATGTATGAACATTCATGCTTGTGTGGTGGTGACTGTGCAGGTGTGGGGCCCCCCTCCTTTGTGATGATTCAGGCAGGCACGACCCTGCACAAGCTGACGTCGTACGGGGAGTCCTTCACGTGGGGCTACTTTGGGCTGCTGGCCGTCTTTGCCGTCCTCTCCCTCCTGCCCGTCCTCTTCAAGGAGAAACTGAGGGAGAAACTGGAATAACAGGAGGCGGGGAGGGGGGCAGCAGAGGGGGGCTGGATGCGGAGAGTGAGTGCCTGCAGGAAGCATGCTCATGTCGTGTGAAGAGTGATGAAGGAAACATGTGGGACTGGTGTGAGAAAAGATGACTTGGGCTGTATGCGAGATATCGGAGCAGGTCGTGTGTCAGAATGAAAAGGAAACCATAGCTTGACTGGTGTGTGTGTGTGTTGTGTGTCCAGATGCAGAGATGAAAATGTTCCGTCTGTTTCTTATGAATGATTGAGAATGTTTTTAATTTTGTTTGCGAGTTTTTTCTCAACCATCTCAAAAATATACACTATGAGCTTTTCTGTTTCCAGAATAACAATTGGAAGTTGGTGGTGTTTTGCTTTTGTTCGCTTGGTTTTTACCATGCATAGATGGCGAAAATGACATTTCACAATAATAATAAATGGAATTTATATCGCGCTATATCTTGCAAAAGTAAATCAAAGTGCTTGATTGTCAGTGTTGGGTGCATACTTGAAAGCAGTAGGATGTGTTTTATTTAGTCTTTCATTCAGAGTTCTTTTTATGCCTTTGACTGTTTCATTTATCACAAAGGACATTGCAACAAAACCAACTTTTTAACATCCAAGACTGTGCGAGTCTTATGTGTGCATGCATGTAGGTTGTCAAATTTCTATGTGTGTATCAGTGAGAGCGTGCACATAAATTATATGGGTATGTGTGGTATGTCTGACCTCTGTTCACCTATGGAACTGCCTGTTCCATTACCTTTTTATGCCATACGTCTTCTCATGTCTTGGGTTTATCGTTTTTCATTCTGTTTGGATAATTCTGCTCTTTGCTGGGTTTGAAGTGTCATAGAGAGAGGCAACAGTAAAAAGCTGAAGAAGTTTTGTATACCTCTGCCATCCTGCCACATTGTCTGTATGAAGTTCGGGCTGCTTTCCTTGGGGAGAGAGCATCAAACTGCCACAAACACCTGCAGCAGCAGCAGCAGCATCACCCGTTGTCCTGCTGGCATGTTTCTGCTTCACTATGAAAACGTTTTGTCTTCTGCCAGATTTTTGACAGGAACAGTTTTGTTGCCATGAGCTCTTTGATCTTTCTAAAAAGTATGTAGCAAGCGGGATGTTGACTTGTCATCTAAAGGACTAGCACCCAGACCGCCACATGTGGTTTTGTGGATAGGCGTCCACATCTGGCCTCAGACGGGATCACATTTGTGATATCTCTCACTTCTTAGAGTGAAATATTCAGCCCCAGAAAAAGATCCTGGAAAAAAGAAGAAAAGATTACCAGCATTCAGATTTTGAATACATTATTCTACTTGTATGCAGAATAGTGTAACTTAACCTGTATACCTGAACATTAATCAGTTTTTCCTTATGAATCTTTATCGGTCAATTTTACCTCACACGTTCATTGCCAAATTTTTTGTACATTTTGCGGGTAATTTTATTTTTGTTTGCATGATTTCAATTCTGAATGATTACTAGTATGCGTGACTGAGGAGTCTTCTTTTACGTTTTCTTTTTTTTTTTTAAATTACTACATCAAAGAAGAGACAAGCACTAGAGCAGTTGAAAGCACGGCCAAAGTGTGTACCAATGCAACAATATTTGTAACTTTCCTGGATTTGTTAAATAGGAAAAGCATGCAACAAATAAGACACCACGCTTTTCATGATGGTTTGTTTGGGGGGTTTTGCTGTATGAGTTGATCAAAAAAACAACCTGTGTTTGATTTGGCTTACTCTGTTCAAGAAAGAAGGCGAGTCTAAAGACAATGTCCACTTTGAAAATGTTTAGATCACCACAGACGCAGTTTTATAGCAGTTGTTTATCGCATGTCATCATCATTCACTGACTTGAAGACTTCCTTCTTGCCGCTGTCGTGATCTGAATTGGGATTTGTGCATTTACATCTCTTCAGGGAGTTCAAGGCATGTGGGTTGAAATGACAAAACTTAGCTTTGATTTTCGTGAACTAGTCTTTTTTCATCTCTGTTACTTCTTTTGCCTTTTTCAGTGCTGGCTATGTGTTCATGGATATTCTGTTTGAGCGCTTTCTGTAAAACTGGTTTTTAAAAAATATGAATGCAGTGATATATTGCTTATATGGTATTCATTTCTGTTTTGGTTTGTCGTTTGGGTTATTTTTAAACTATTGTGGGGGGGGGAAAGTATACGCATTTCTGTTTTGGTTTTGAAGAATTTTTCATGATATCGTGGTGTCTTTGTCCAGTAAATGCCTAACCTGTGTTTTGATTGGAGTTGCGTCAAGTTTGTACGTTGGGTTTTTGTTTCGGGGTGGGGTTGTTTTTTTCATTCTTAAGAAATTGGTTTGTGTACTTTTTTCAATTTGAATGCTGCTTGTTGATTTCTGAACACACAGCCATGCACACCATTACTCAGAGTTCTCTCTTTGTGTGTCTGTGTGTGTGTGTGGGGGGGGGGGGGTTCTGAATTGAACAGAGAGCGGTAACTTAAGTAGAAATTGATTATATTTTTCATCTTGGCTTCATTCTTCTTTCATTTCAGTAGTTTTATGTAAGTTCATTTGTGATTTTTTTTTTGGATGTATGCTAGATTTGCTCCTCTTTGAATTTCTCTTTTCTTTTTTTTTTTTTAACATACAGTGATTGTTCTTCTTCACCCGTAGCTTCTTTTCTGTATGTTTCTTTCTTTTTTTTCTTTTTAGCTCCTTTTTTTTAAAACTTTGAATGGAACATTTCTGAGCATTGTGGAGACAGTGTATGTAGCATGTCGTGTCTATGAATTGAATCTGTAGTGTTGGTATGTTGTGGGCTGTGTGTTGTGATGGTGACACAAAGTGCGTTGCTGTTTGGCGATATCAGAGCTGTCGAAAGAGAGGACGTGTGGATGAGAGTTAGTGTGTGCCCCTCCCTCCCTACCCCCTTCCCCACCCACTATGCAGTTGTCCTCGTTCTTTAGAGGGGAAGAAACTGTGATCTGATACTCATTTGTATGAGTTCATGTACAAGTGTTCATATATATTGTATTCACACACACTTGTGCACACACACACACACACAAACACGCACAGAGAATTGTGTTTATTTCTCTTACCAAAGGAACAAAAGAAACCCATACCCAGATTTGTAATCAATGATAATACTAACACCTGCATGCTCTATAGATTGCCTCTGTTAGTCATGTTAAGAGGATGTGTGTTAAACACACACACATACACACACACAAATGCACATGCTCACACACATACACACACAAACATATGTACTCACATATACACATGCGCATGCTCACACACACATATACACACACGCACACATGCTCTCACACACACATGAAACACACACACACACACTGTTTGCATACATCGACAATGCACAAAACACTCTCTTGCTCATGCAGACACACACATTTTACCAACTAAAAGAAGAGTACGCTGTGATCAGCTGGTAAATCATCATCATCATCATCAAGGGAACAGGTGATAAATGCGAATTGGTCTTGATATGTTACCAGTAACCACCCCCACCCCCTTCCACTCTCCTTTTTGTTGTTGTTGTCGTATGAAACCAAGGGATAAAGAACAATAATAGCAGCAATGGAAATTTTCTGTGTAAAGATGGAATTCCATATTTATTCAAAGAGCGCATGTCATTGTCATGAATTGAGGACATCTGTGAGACATTGTGTGAGGGCATGCTGTAGTACTGTACACAGTTTTGTGAAGTGGCATCTGTTAGCTTCTGTACTGTTGAAAGACTTCGTTCACAGGACATTCTGTCTGGTTCTGTGCTGTGTTGTACTGTGAAGACGTTTGCTCATGAAGAAAGTAAGTTGTAGCTAGGGTGAATCTGTTAGAACTTCTACTGGCTTCAAGAGAAGGAAGATCAGGCTTTATGGAAGGAACAAAGATTGAACTGGCAGACATGCTGAATGTTAACAAAGTAGGCAGGACTTTCATACTCTTCTTTTAGCAGTACAGTTTAGGCAGAACTTTCATACTCCTCTTGTAGAAGTCTTCAGACTTGTGGCTGAACTGTCAAAAAGGCACATCTGAACTATAAAAAAACACAATATCAAGCGGGAAGCTTTGAAAAATCAAGCCTCACTGGCTCATATAACATATGAGCCTACTTTTCTCATTTCCAGTCTCATTCTCACAGTTCATTTTCTTGTACTAAAACCCTAAGTTTTATACAGGTAGTTTTGGGGGGGTTTTTGTCTGTTACAAACAAAACATGAAGTGAAATGTTTGAAAATGTCTTCAGAATAGTGTATATGCACCGAGCTGTGAATGTGACCAATTGTACATGCATTGAATGAAAATCAAGTGATGCTTTCCATATTTAGGCTGTAAGGACAATGCTGTACATACTCTGTGCAAGGAGAGAGCACAGTTTGCCCCCAGTAAGGGCATTGCCTCTGCACTCCTCTAAAGGCCTAGGTAGTCCCTACTCCCAGCCTAACTTCTAGGTGTTTTTTAAAATATATTTTCAGTTTGCCATTCCCGAATATGAACAGTTCACTGTATCAGTGATGTGGCGGTCTGTGGTGTGTCCATTTTTGTGTTTGTTGACCGATGATACATTGATTGGATCTTTTGAAGATCATTTATGTCAACCTGTGAAAAGAAATTAAGAATGGAATGAATGGCTATGCTACAAGATTCTGTAGCTTTACTAAAAGTACTTTCCTTCCAGGTGTAGAGGGAAAGGGATGGAGGGATGAATAGAAAAACAAGGGTGAATTAATAACATTGAATGGACAGATAAACCATTTGCATAAACCCAGACTGCAGCATGCAACTGTCAGAAATCAAAGCATTTGGTTAATTCAGTGATCTTCAGTGTGGTGTTCAGTAACACCACATAGAGTGAAAGGAAAAAAAGAAAACGGATGCTCGATTCAGTGTTGTCGTTGCTGGTTCACGATCAGTAAAAGTAGTATTTTGGGGGGCTATTTCTGCAGAAATTTAGCTCCCCCATCCAACCGTCCCACAGCCACACTGTTATAAGTCTTCTTTTAAGATAAGACCTGCACTGACTGGAGGAAAATTCATGGCTGCACCTTCCTCTGAGTAGTTGGGTGCCATACTTGTCAACGCACCTGTCTAGGAATAAGTAAAGCAGCACTGGTGGTCTCCACTGGGCTGTGTTGTGTCCTCAGTTTTAGACTGCTGTGTTGTATTCTGACTTTGTTAGGGGGTCTTCAGTGAAGCAGAGTAAATTCATTCATGGAATGGAACTGGTAACATTTTACGTTGTGTTTGTTTTTCACCTGGTGTCTATGCCATTTATTGCATCTTTGTATTTTAATCACTTTATTTTCTTTGCTTGGTTAGGGGGGGGTTGTGGGGGGGACGTGAAAAACGTTTTGTATGCTCGGCAAACAGCTTGAAGTCCACTAGAGCTTGTCGAGAACAAACAATATAACAGGTCAGCTAACTGATGTGTTGAACTTGTTTGTTTGTTATACATATAAGCACTGTTCTCATTCCTAGGTATTTGATATTATTGCTTTTTGTGTTGGTGGTGGTTTGTTATATATTGGGGTTTTAAAAAAAGGAATTGTTTGACTATGGGTTGAATATACAGAATCTCGTGTCTATGAAGAAATTGTTGTCTGTGGCTTATGCTTAGTGAGTGAGTGCTGCATTGCTTATGCCCTTTCTGAATGTCGTCAGTGTACATTTTGTGAGGGAGTGCAATAAGCATGGAGTATAAGTTCTACATGTAAATTTGTCCAAGTCCACAAAGTTATACTGTAGGGTTTTCAGTATTTCGTCAGATCCACCTGTTAGGCCCCTGTAAATCTTCATTCTTCAACTTGAGGTTCTCCATTTTCACTCATGTGAACAAATGGGAACAATAGTTGATGTTTGATCGTCAAGAAGAATATAGATTTAGTTTTCCTTCATGATACACTGCTAGTCCTCATAATCATCCGGCCTGTAAACAGTGCTGATAAATCATCATCAGTAATGTCCTCACAGGGGGGTTTGGGTTGGGGGGGGGGGTTTTGCCAGGATACTGATCAGTGTCAAAGGTTTGCTCCTGTTTTGTGGGGTGGGGGTGTAGTGGTGTGGAGAAGAAGCAATCAGTCCTGACTGATGTCTGTTTAAGCCAGATGAAAATTAATGTGCAGTAGGTAGTTGTAGAGCTTTGTAACATGTACATGGCTTATTCATATTCTTTGTATTTGCTCACTCTTTCAATTCTGTGCTTCTTAATTTCATCTTGGGAAGGGGAGGGGAGGAAAAAGATGGGTGGTAAATGGAAAAGGGTGGTTGAAATTTGCTTTTCTGCACTTGAACTTACAGCTTTAAGAGTTGGATGCTTTATAAAAAAAATAATAAAAAAAAGAGAGAGAGAGAGAAGAAAAAAATTGCAAGGAAATAAGTGTAAATGTTGCTTATTATCAAACTTGCTGTGATATATGACAGAGAAGATGTAAAGGAAAGGTAACTGCCTCCACAGCCTTCATGCACGTTGGTTGTGGATGGCTGGCCTTGTCTGCTCATAATTGCAGTGAAGGACCAGTAAAGAGAGAGGCAGACATTGTGTATCTACATGGATTTCTGGGTTTTTTTTAAAAATCCTCCTCTCATCCTGATTCTACCACATACAGCCACACTACTCAGGGTCCTCATTGGCCCAGGACAAAAGCTTTTTCAGTTACATGTGTTATGCTTTAAAGTGTTACATTGAGATTGTCATCAACCATAATAAACTCAGCTCACAGCATAACAATCTGTACACTCCATTAGAGGAGAGAGAGAAAAAGACTCTGAAATCGGAGTATGACTGCCTTATGGTGGAGGTGTTTGAAAGCAGCGATACATGCAAACTGTTCATCCATTCTGTACTATCAGAAACTGTTCTGTACTATCAGAAACTGTTCATCCATTCTGTACAATCAGAAACTGTTCATCCGTTCTGTACTATCAGAAACTGTTCATCCATTCTGTATTATCATCCATTCTGTACTATCAGAAAGTGTTCATCCATTCTGTACTATCAGAAAGTGTTCATTCATTCTGTACAATCAGAAACTGTTCATCCATTCTGTACTATCAGAAAGTGTTCATTCATTCTGTTCTATCAGAAACTGTTCATCCATTCTGTTCTATCAGAAACTGTTCATTCATTCTGTTCTATCAGAAACTGTTCATCCAGTACAGAAACTGTTCACCCGTTCTGTACTATCAGAAACTGTTCATCCGTTCTGTACTATCAGAAACTGTTCATCCATTCTGTACTATCAGAAACTGTTCATCCGTTCTGTTCTATCAGAAACTGTTCATCCATTCTGTACTATCAGAAACTGTTCATCCGTTCTGTTCTATCAGAAACTGTTCATCCGTTCTGTACTATCAGAAACTGTTCATCCGTTCTGTACTATCAGAAACTGTTCATCCGTTCTGTTCTATCAGAAACTGTTCATCCATTCTGTACTATCAGAAACTGTTCATCCGTTCTGTACTATCAGAAACTGTTCATCCGTTCTGTACTATCAGAAACTGTTCATCCGTTCTGTACTATCAGAAACTGTTCATCCATTCTGTACTATCAGAAACTGTTCATCCGTTCTGTACTATCAGAAACTGTTCATCCATTCTGTACTATCAGAAACTGTTCATCCGTTCTATCAGAAATTAATTCTGTACTATCAGAAACTGTTCATTCATTCTGTATTATTAGAATAATTCTGAGGTATGATGATTGAGGTGCATATTCTGGAGACCCCCAGGGTGTTGAGCTGTGAAATGCTGAACAATGGAATGCTGCACAGCAAAAACAGGGCTCCTCACTCACACCCCCAGAGGCAGCGATCCACAGGGAGTTTTGTTTTGTGTGTGTGGCAGTCACGCAGCTAGGAAGCAGAAGAGGCCATGCACTGGTGGGGTACTGGAATGGCAGTATTGCTGTGTTCTGCTCTTCTGGAGGTCAGTGCAGAGAACTGCACTGCACAGGCAGGTCAGTAATCAATCACCTCCATTAGTAAAGTTGCTCCCATAACGTATGTGGTCATTGGGGAGGGAGGTGTCCTCAGCTTCTCTAGGGGCCAGCATATTGAGGGGTGGCGCCCATCTCCTCTCCCTTGCTGCTTTACCTTCCCTGACCCTAAAGAGGGCAGGTACCCATTTACAGCTGGGGGACTGTACTGAAACCAAGGCACACAGTCACCCATGCACTTGGTAACCACACGCAGTGCTGCTTAACCTTAGCTTGGGGTAAGCAAGTTCTCTGACCTCCATTAGTAATAATCATAAATACTGATGAAATTTCATTAATTACATTGTGTAGGACAAAAAAAAAGCCTGTGTTTTTTTTTTTCTCTTTTAAATTTTTAAGAGTGTTAAATCTTGTCACAAGAATGACTTGTCTCCATCATACCATTGTCTTCATGTTTAGGATGGCCTGACTGGGTATTTGCAAGATTAATGTAACCATCCTGACCATTGATTAATCAAGAAATAACTGCATTGTGTGTTACCTTTCTTCAACGACTGTGGAAGAAGCGGTCTTGGGTGGGTATAGGAAAACATTCCATGAACAGTGTTTCCCATTACTTGAGTATGCCCATGTGAAGTAGGAGACGTTTGTGTGTGTGTTTTTGTGTTGTTGTCCATTTCCCCATCTGATGTCACTGGAGACACCAACTTCAAAGCAATAATAAGAAAGCTGATGTGTGCATTAGGAACATGATTTCAGTCCTGTTGATCTCCACTTGGGTCATGTACTACTAGGGTGTATTTATAACTTGTGCGTGCTGAAACACTGATGATATTGTATAATTATCAGTGATGGTATGTTTGGTCCAGCTTTGCTGGAGCTCTGTGTACATATTATATGATTGGTATTGCAAGATTCTGTGCACTGCAAAAGATGATAATCTGTTAACAGTAGTCTTGTTTCGTTGCGTTTGACTTGTGCGAGTGGTTTTTCTATGGTATGCGCGCATTGGAAAACATGTATACATGTGCTGTAACAAACAAGAACACATGTTCGCACACATGCACACACACACTCTCTCTCTTTCTGAAGAAATTCTGTGGAAAGGGATATCCTCATATCATTTTCACAACATTTTGTTGATGAAATTTAAGAAAAGAGAAAAGTTTATGTCTGAGCAAATCTGACAGGGTGCTCATGGCAAGATCAGGATGAAGAGCCTGTGAATAGTGGCCATGTGTGACTTGGTTGTCATTGGAACATAAGTTGGCATGAAGTGTTGTTTTTTTTAAAACAAAAATAAGACATAAAGGAGAGAACAGTGAGGTGAAAAGCATTCTCGGACAGTCACTAGACTCTTGCACAGGTATGCCCAAAAAAAAGTAACACAAAAAGAGCACACACGGTTGAACTGTCAACATCACAGTTTAATATTGGAAAAAATATATATTTATCTAGACATCACTCATGCATAAGTCTACTGTCTTTACAAAAAGTCTATCAGTTTCTATCAACTGAATATCAAAAGGAAAGCGTACAGCTAACATTCATACAGTTAAGCCAGGCATTACGTGTGTATGTATGGTAGCCTAGGGAATAGTGAATGTGTGGGTAATTAATGAACTGAAAACCTTCATGAATACAAACATAATTATGTTATTGCATAGGGATATGATGATTAAATTATATAGTTGATTAGAATAATTGCTTTAAAAATGTCTACACTTCTGAAGAACTGTGAACTATGCTTTTGAAGAAACATTAACTTTCCACTTGGTTCAACATTTGAGATTTAAAACAAAAGTTCATTATTACGCCTGTTTCTTCCATCTTTCATTGGAGATGTTGCTGTCAATGAAATATAATCTTGACGATTTAAAGAAACAAAGCCGTGGCTCTTTCAAAGAGTATTGTATTACATTTCGGCAGGATACTCTTTCAAAGAGAACTGTACTCCATTCCTTTTCCTGTACCACTCGAATATCTTTACTCTTATGTCCTGCTATATCCCATTTAACAAGATTTTATTTTTCTGAAATCTGGTCATCGCTGACATACAATAGCT
This sequence comes from Rapana venosa, assembly GCA_028751875.1. Lineage (NCBI taxonomy): Eukaryota > Metazoa > Mollusca > Gastropoda > Neogastropoda > Muricidae > Rapana > Rapana venosa. The sequence goes on along the minus strand of CM054148.1, from coordinate 53,711,133 downwards.
GAAAACAAACAAACACTGACAGGAAAGGGATAACCCCTTTGATAAATCACAACATCTACAATCAACATCTGATTATACTTTTTAAAAAAACAAACTGTTTCACTAAAAAAAAAAAGTCAATCCTAAAATGCATGCACAAAAATCAGATTACAGCTGATTTACTGACAAAAGATCACATGCTGACTCAGTGATGAAACACACTGATAAGAAACCAGTTCTTCAATCATTAAAAAAAATGTTAAGTTGATCGTTTTTGAAATAAAATCGTGAAAAGGCACAAAACTCCAAAACCATTCAGGCAACATACTGTTTGGACACACGTGTGGAGTTTTGTGTGGCACACTCGGCATTATTTTGTATTTCTTCTCTACAGCACACAGCCTTCCAGCCAGAGCAGTTGTTTGTTCACTAATTAAGGCACAGCCTCGTCTGTTCTCTACGTGTTATCTGCGTAATGTGTTCTCTCGACTAAAGACCCATCTTTCTTCCACACTCAAATTACTGTGCACAGTCAGTAGCTGCTTACAGACAGGACTCTACAAAATGCAGGTACAGAAACCTGCTTCACTACCTCAATCAGTTGTTATTTCATTCTATATGAAAACAAGACCAAAAAAGGAGAAATTATGGCCAACACAAGCATTATCAAAAGTAAGTGTGATAGTATGTCCAAATAAAGCATACAGAAATAATTGTGTTGTTACAAATATATTCATATACCCAACTCAACAAGTCAAACCTAAAAAGGATTTTTTTAAAAATTAGATATCATATTCATTACATTACAAAAACATTTCATGACTTAACCACATTCTGAAGTTGACGTTCTGCTGCCTTTCTCATCTAATATTTCAGATCAAGAAATCTGTTACTGGTATACAATGTCTGCAATACACAGTCTATGGTTTTTACAATCTGGAGTTTGTTACATCTAAAAATGATGTGTCACTGACATATTAAAGTTAGTCTCAGGCTGATTTCTTACCTCTTGCATTTACTAACACAAGCTACCTAAATAATCACTAAGACTTGCACAAGCACTCTGAAGAATCATGGAGATGCTTGTACTTACTGATACAGGGTGCACAAAGAATCATAGACTTGTTCTTACTATTACCAGATTCTTACTATTACCAGATTCCTACTATTGCCAGGTAGCCTACCTCAAGAACCAGAGAGATTTGTACTTACTAAATACAAGCTAACTACAGAATCACAGACTATTCACTTGCTAACACATGCTATCTAAAAAGTCAATGAGACTACACATAGGCCTTGCATACAATTGATGCAGATCACACTCTCGTATTGTGTAAAACTCTCGAAGCGATTGAATGCAGACTTGTTCATATTATGCAAACATATATGGACATAAGTGATATTAACACACTAAAAGCATAAAATTATGTACAATCCATGCAGATTTCCATACAATCCATGGCTTAGGAGAAGAAATAAAGTACTACTTAACGGCTTTAGAGAAAGCTATTTTAACCCCCCAAAAATATGTGTAGGGAAAGAAGTCTATAAAAAAAATTTGTTCAGACAGTTGTTTAACTGGAACTGTGACTAAACTCATGAAAACTGAAATATTTGCTAAAATGCATGAGCTGAGGGAGAGAGGGGGGGGGGGGGGTGTTAAAAGCAACATCCTCCTGATCATTTCAAAACTGACCAGGAATGACTGTAAACATGATATCCCATGAGAGAAAAAAATAAACAAAACTTCACCAACATATTTTGACACTTCACTTGCTACCTGGCTGTGGAACAGCCATCAGGAAAACCGACAACAACTCTACCGACCTTGCTGGTACCATCTCTTTTACAGACTTCAGCTGTTGTGACCACACACGAAAAGAGGAACCATTAAAAAGAAACACAGTTGTCACACACTACACATGTAACTTAGGAATCTGAATGAAGATTTTCAACATTCCTAACATAAAAATATCATTTAAAGAACAAAGATGCCTATATTACCATTTTGAAACAAACAGAAAAAAAAGCACATGACGACTGACTGACAAGCATGAACACATAGAGGTCAAGCTTTTCCTCTACACGTCTGCCTGTCCACGGGTGGTAGGTACACTAGGCCACTCTCAACGGTGAAACACAAACTCTTCATTGCTCATTTCTTCTTCGAGGTAGGCATCGGCAGAAACAACAGTTCAGAGACAAGAAGAAGACAGACAGACCACGCGCTGTTGAAAAACGAGAAAGAAATGGGGCAGGCAAGCCCTGAACACCTCACTCACCCACCCACCCACCCACCCCCACTAGTCCAGAAAGAGTCGCTGGCAAACAGGCAGCCTCAGATCCCAGATTTCATTATTAATACTACAGCACAAAAATGGCCTGCTCTCTGTCGAAGTAAAATACCAAGTTATTTACAAAAGTGTAATTTACAAGAGGGAGAGAGATTGAAGTAAATGCCCGTATCAAACAAATGAAGAAAAAAGGTGCTATCTAAAGATATAATGGGGGAAAACAACCCCAACTCAGAAGCGACAAAGTGTTAGGAAGGAGTTTTGAGACTTCTACAAGGAACGTGCTGAAACTACAAAAATAGAAACACATTAAAAATAATACAGACAAAGATATAAAACTTTTAACAGCAAGAGAATGAAAGAAAAAAAAAGCATCTATTAAAGAGCCACAACCGTACATCTCCATACATAAAGATGTACGGAGATATATACATAAAGATGTATGGAGATGCATGGCTGAGGCTCTAAGTCTGAGTTCATCAATGCACGCAATGGTCTTGGGGATTTTTTAGCACCACAATGAAAGAACATCTGCATGGTAACATGTGCACACCACTATGTACAAGTCAGTCATCCCTTTTCTTCACAGCCCAACACTAGTTAACGGATGGTGCAGTCTGCTTTCTCTTGCCCTGCTTGTGTAGCAATGACGCAGACCAGGAATGATCACTAACTGCATCATCTCTCTGATTTTATTGAGCTAATAATTTCTTGTGTGTGTGTGTGTGTATGCATGCGTGTGTGCCTGTGTCAGTGCGTGTTTTGTAGAAATTTCATCCCTAACAAACATTACCATGTCATCTTTCAGATACTTACAAAATGCCTAAGGAACAATCAGTACTCAAAAGAATTGATTCAAAAAGTAATAACCAATGCGATGCACAAAAATGTAAAATTGCCAAAAGTTTTACTTAAAAAATATTGACATGTAAATTCAGAAATGTTAGGTGAAACTAGTCAAGAAGACCTAACAGCCAAAAAACAAATGTCTGTCTGCCACTTTACCAAATCATGTGTCACTCCCTTGCAAAACAAAATAAACAGACCTTTAGCAAAGCTACATACACGCTTGCACACATGAAGCATGTACAAAAACAGCTGAGAGTGCTGATGGTTAAGATCACACAGTTTGACACCAACAGAATGTGACTTTTACCTCACACATACACCACATTCACACACACACACTGTCCAGTTTGAAGGGCTCTTTTGACAACAGTCCACATCTCATGGAACTCAACATTACACACTTCTCAGCAGTTGCATTATTTTACCTAGTTGACAAAAACATCCTAAAACAATGTTTACACACAGACACTACAACAGATGTTGCTCTTGAAATAAGCAAAGAAAGGATGAAAGTTATCAGGTGTACATCCAATGCATTAAAAACTCATGCCAAGAATTTAAATATTACACTGATGTACAAGTATAATTTAACCAGCAAAATCTAAATATTTTCAGCTCTTGATAATTTAAATTCAATTTATACACTGCGTGTCAGACACTGACACAGACTCTCTGGAAGAATCAGTTCGTAAAAATCTGACACATATGTAAAGACCTTAAGAACTCCTGGCAGACACAATCTTCACATCGTTCACTGTGGTTTGCGAGCAACACAACAAAGCGTTACCCACATTGATGAAAGGATTCGTAGATGCTTATGCACTGAATCGTAACCATGAAACTTTTACAATCCGCTGGTACACTGTACACTAATAAATAACTCAATCTTTGACATGAACAGCTGTCAAACAAGTCATTAGAGAAAAAAAAATAGTTAACCAAATTTTAATGGAATTTACAACATAAGAAAGAACAAATGATTTTTATCATCACATTTAGCTATCTTCACACAGCAAGCCAGCATAAGCCTACTGTTTATCAAGAAACATATTGATATCTGAGCTCTGAAATAAGAAAAACAAAATTCCTGGGGAAAAAATTTGTGCTTTTTATTCTAAAACCAATGGCGTTGGGATGGGGGAGGGAGCAGTGCAAAAGAGAAAAAAAAAGAACTCAAAACTGAGCACACAGACACACAACATGAACACAATCAGCATTTAGCTACTTCTTTGGCAGTCTCCTCTCCACTGTAGAGGAATCGAACAAAAAAAAGTTCACCAAGACAACAAAAACCAAAAAAAGAGTGACTGTGTACATCCTCTTTGACAGTTAGAGGAATCGAAACAACCAGCACGACAAAACATAATGAATACAGGCCATACCCTACTTTGATAAACGTAACAAGCTTTCCTCGTTCATTCATTTACTTTTTTTTCCTCAATCTTCTAGTTTAGAAAAAAATGTTCTTCCTCTATTCCTCCACTTTGAAATCAAAAAAAGGAGGCTCTCAATTTTTGGTGTGCACAAAAGCAAAACCCCGAAACAAGAAGAAAAAGCAGGAGACTGGCAGTGGAGTGCGCTGAGGAGGACCGGGCCTGGGGTGCTGGCTGGCTGGCTGGCCGGCCAGCCCTCTACGTGTACCAGGGCCGCTTCCTCATCCAGCGGATGGTGTACCCAGAGTCCACGCGGATCTTGATGGAGGCGGCCTCCGCGCTCCGCACCGTCTCCTTCACGGCCTGCATCAGGTTCTGGGCGTTGCCCACCAGCATCTCTGTGGCCTCCTGGTCCTCTTCAGAACCTGCACACCCCCCACCACATCACACACGTGTGTCAGACACATGGCCTCTCTCCACATCACACACGTGTGTCAGACACATGGCCTCTCTCCACATCACATGTGTGTCAGACACATGCCTGCCCCCTCTCTCCACATCAGATAGGGTTGGGGATGGGATAGCCTGGTTGGTTAGAGCATTGCGCATTGCTCTCGTGATCTGTTGACCCGGGTTTGAATCTCATTCAAGAGGACATTTCCTCTAGAGTTAACACCAGTGCTAACTCCACTCCCCCTTAAAGTCCATCGGATGCGACTACAAACTGATGTCCAGTGTGCAAATGCACGCAGAACATCTTGCTCACACGTTAAAACCTATTCCGCTTTTTGGAAAAGCAGGCTTGTGCTGGTGGGAAAGGATGACAAAATTGACAAAATTGCATACACACGGAGACTGGATGTAAAAACACATGAGTTTTTATTCCATTATCCTCAAAATAAAAATAAATAAATGAACTAAAATAAAATAAAGATGTGTCAGCCACATGCCCTCTCTCCACTTCAGCACCCTACATCCCTACATCAGCACATGAATGCTGCTCTAACAACACACCAAAACATGATAACTAGACAAACACATAAAACTCTGGTTACTCCTTTAAAATAAAAACACTAATGGCTGATTTCATTGTTCCTAATATCTGCTGACATATACCCATTCCTGAAGGCAAGATCCCAAAGTGTTCAATCATTGTGGGTTGGAGAAAGAGTTCAGTATGTCCCTGTTCATTTGGGCTTATAAGCACATTGTATTTTTTAACAATAATGTAATATAATCATATCACTCAGAAAACTAAAGCAAATTATGTCCTCTAGCCATTCATATTTTGTTTGCTTGTTTGCTTTTCTTAACCACACGTATACCGAGAAAAATGAATGGATAACAAAAATCATCCATCTTGTACAAGAATATAGGTTTTCTTAATCCAACAACAACAAAAAACACACTATGACTTAGTCACACAGTAGTAATGTCTAAATGTTATCATGTTATCTTATCATTACTTCAGTATTCAGCAGCAGCAGCAGTGATTCCTATTCTCTCTCTCTCTCTCTCTCTCTCTCTCTCTCTCTCTCTCTTTCACATCACACACACACACACACACACTTACACATGTACACACATGCTTATACACACTGGTAATCAAAACAATTTTGTTTTAAAAAGCCACAAAACTCTCCACATCATGGCCTCTCACATCTCTATTCACAACAGGCTACACTCCAGTCTGACAGTTCTACTCCGATAACATGCACACTATCCAGTTACAAACAAATCTAAACACTCAAACAAACATCTACCTCTACCATCTATGTACACACTATCTGTTTTGAAACGGCCATTCTACGCTAGCCTAGATTCATGCACTTAAAGATGTGTTTATATAATTATGTCTGTAAAAGTATGTGTATGAATTGTCATAAAATCTCTCGCCCACACATAATCCACTTAAGGAGCTTTTCCAGCAAGCTTTTGGTCCCACTACAAGATCCTGTTTAAGTGAATTGCAGTGTCTTTGCTTTCTGCATGTGTAACAGATATATGTGACCCTCCACCACCACATAATGAGTCGCATTGCACTGGAGGTCAATTTTCAGTTGACATGTTAAATCTGCAATTAAAAGGCTATTCAATACAGAAAACAGATTGAAAATCAGACAAGTTTATGAAAAGTTATTACTAACTGAAATGACAGACTGCGGGATGTGACAAAGCGAGAAACTGACAAGTTTAGCATCGGAACAGGTGGTCAGAATGAGGGCTTGGGTGTTTTTTAACACGTTTTAAAGCAAAAGGAAACAAAATCACGCCTTGACATTTCAGTACAAGGTAGAATAGTGGCTATAGTTCTATTTATAATCAATCAAAATTGACAACCTGACCCCCACCTGCCTAAAATGGCTCCTAGCGGCAAAGTGGGTAAGAGGCAAAGCGACTCATTTCGTGGTGAAGCGTCACAAACTGCCTGGTAGATCTACTCATCTGGTTCATGGCTAGCGCCTCCGACAATGATTGCATTGTAGGCCACTTTCAGTCCCACAGTATCGTTGCTTTCTTCACTTCACTTTGTTGTTGAAAAATATTGTTCTGATAATTATGATGTTCTTAACATCTACTCAGCAATATTCATGTCTTTCAAATTAAAAAAAACAGATTTACATCACATCCAATTACAAGCCACCATCACCAGTCAATTCTTTTTTCTCCAAAAGTCGAAGAAAAAAAGTATCTTGCAATTGGACCAAGAAAGCTTGCATGGAAAACATTTCATATTGGTCCTGTAGAGGTGAGGATGCTTTTTTTCTGTTGTTTTTTTATCACTCAAACAGCAGTGTTAAAAACTATCACTCGATTATTTAAACATATATCATTTCAAATCAATCTGTCTATGATACAGACTAGAATATAATGACGCTACGCACTAAACCTCGATTATATAAAATACCTAAAAAAGAACGAATGAAGAGAAAAAAGAGAGAGAAAATGGACAAACAGAGACAGACAACAACAAAAAAAGAAAGGACAAAAGTGTGTTTCCTGATTATGAAAAGGTGACATCGGAAAATGGGAATAGAGGGATGGTATGTTGAGGAAATATATAAAAAGGGAGGGTGCGGGGTGAGGGTGGAAGCAATAACATATGAGTTGATGTGAAAACAATTTAAAACAAAACACACATATGGTCAACTTTTGCTCAATAAACAAACTGATATTGGTAAGAGAAAAAAAAACTATTTAAAAAAAGAGCAAAACAAAGATACACTGAAACAAAAGGCAAAATAAGAAAGGAAAACTCTGGACAACCCAGCTTAAAACTGTCCAAATTTGAATAATCTGCATAAAATATATGATATGGGGGGGAGGGGGGGGATGGAGGGGGGGATCAAGGAGCAAGTGATTATTGAAGGAAAACGAATGTAAAAAACATCAAAAGAAAACAAAACAAACAGCTTCACTGTTGCAGTTTCATAAACAACACATACTTTTAAACATTTGCTTTTGAGATCAAGTAAGTGTGTGTGTGTGTGTGTGTGTGTGTGTGCGTGCCATATGTATGTGTGCATGCTTGAGTGTGTGCATGCGTGTGTGTGTGCATGTGTGAGTGTGTATGTGTATGTGCATGCGCACATGCATGTGTGTATGTATGTGTGTATGTATGTATGTATGTACGTGTGTATATAATTATGTATGTGTGTATGCTAAAGTATACGACCTGTGTGAGTGTGTGTGTGTGTGCTTTTGAAAAACATTTGACTATTGAAATTTTATGTCATAGATTTTGTCTGCAGCGCACCATGTTTGTATTATCTGTTTGTTTAAACTATTGATTATTTATCATTGATTGCATGACTGTGTAAGATTAGGTTGAATGTATGCGCTTTGATTTGTCTTTGCAAGATATAGCGCTATATAAGTTCCATTTATTATGTGCATGCGTGTGTAAGTGTGTGAGCATGTGTGTATGTTTGCATGTCTTTTTCGTGTCATTGCAGGTGTACATAGCTACACACATACAACCCTGCATGTGAATCTTTTTGTGTGTGTTTTTTTTTACACAAACATCAGGTACAAGACGGCAAGCAAAGACGAAAAATACAACTCGGTGAAAACCACTGGTGAAGAGGTGGCAGGTTGAACTCTGGTACGGGATGAACAGAAGAAGAAAAAACAAAAAAAACACAAAAAAGCCAACACTGGCATCAACTTACTTGACTCTGGAAGCAAGGCAAAGCCAATGGCAGCAATGAAGAAGAGAAAAGAAAAGAAGGAAAAAAGTCAAATAAGCATTAATAATAATGATAAATAAAAATCACCCCCAAAAAGCATAGCAACAACATACACAGAAAGGCAATGATGATACAATTTACATTACACATGAACATAGCGCAGAAGTTGAAATATACAGGGGGACAGGATAGGCCTGGTGGTTAGCATGATGCACTCGTGATCTGCTGACCCGAGTTCGATTCCCGTTCAAGAGGATTTTTCCTCTAGAGTTAACATCAGTGCCAACTCTATTCCCCCCAAAAGTCCTTCAATGAGACTATAAACTGAGGTCCTGTGTGCGAACACATGCAGAACATCTTGCACACACGTTAAAACCTGTTCCGCTTTTTGGAAGAGTAGGCTGTTGTGTGCCCGATGACAAAATTTACAAAACTGCATATACACGAGGACTGGACGAAAACAAGCACATGAGTGCTTATTCCATTATCCTCAAAATAAAAGAATAAATAAATAAATACAGCTTCATCGTACACCACACAGCCGTTTGTACTGACTGAAAACTGTGAATGACTGATACGGGACAAAAGGAATGAGCCTGGCTTCAAGACTGTTAAAGCATTAGAGGTAGTTTTGTCCACTTAAAGGTGGAGATGAAGTTGTTGTTTTTTAATGATTGAGTGAGCAAGGAGCCATTCTGAGTGATGGTGCTGAAGTGGAATGAAAGTCTTCTGTTCAGTTCTTGGAATGCAGGTGTGAGTGAGACAGAGAAAGAGAGAGAGAGAGAGAGAGAGAGAGAGAGAGAGAGAGAGAGAGAGAGAGAGAGAGAGAGAGAGAGAGAGAGAAGAGAGAGAGAGAGAGAGAACGGAGGGGGAAGAAAGAGAGAAATAAAAGAAGTAACTTTAAGCTTTTTTCAGAAATGAAGTACAGTAAATGCAAAAAGTCATAACAATATCATCTCCTCCTTCTGCTTCCTTCCTCTCTCTCTCTCTCTCTCTCTCTCCCTCCCATACATTCTCCCTCCCATACATATACATACACACACATACGCACGCATGCACACACACGCGCACGCACACACACACACTGCTACGACTAACGCACTGCTCTCTCAATACTAATCAGAACCTTTTCTTTGCCACCTACTTACTTAAGCCTGCGCATAATCTGTTTTACACCTTCTTCCCTTATATCCCCTTCCTCATCCCCACCAGTTTCCCTGATCTGCATGCATGCAAACACACATGCTTCCAAACTGACAACAGCCATGGTCAGTCTCTTTTCATATCAACTCACACACATACACACACACACACACACACACACAATAACTGCAATTCCTGGGAAGACGAAAACTACATGCTTTTGGGGGGGGGGGGGGGGTTTTTGGTCAATCTATATCAACAATCATGCAGTTTGGGTAAACTTTTTTTTAAAAGATGTACCAAAAAAAAAGGTAAAATGACAATACTGGTTTACTGCTAGATTATTCAGAAAACATAAACTCAATACTCAGGGAACTTCAGTGTGTTTTGTTTGGTTCATTAAAAACAAGCTGTCTGTTGTATCACACACATTAAAACCTGTTCCGCCTTTAGGGAGAGTAGGTCGTTTTGTGTGCCAGTGGGGAAAAGCTGACAAAATTTACAAAACTGCATGCACACACAGACTGGATGTAACAAAGCAAAAAACTGGAATAAACAAACTGGAATATTTTGCATCTGATATTCCTCTCCTTCTAACACTGTCTTTTGAACCAGAATCATTATTCCCATTTCATGAAATAAAGATAATAGTCACACCATCAAAGCTAATTCGAAAGTCACACTTGAAATCAACATCCTGTCTGAAAAAACTCATCATCCATACTTTATTTAAAATCAATACCTACAATTTAAAAAAAACAAAAAAAAACCCATCCCCCCAAAAAAAAGAAAACCTATCCCAGAGAACCCACACTTACACAATGCCAACATTTTCATCTTAACATCAATGCCCACACCTTCAGTCAATATCATCACCCCGAGACATAACCCAAACCATAATGCTGGCACCATTCCCCTTTACTTCACATGGACATCCTACAGTTGGCACCCACCCGTCACTTCCACTGGTCTCACACACACACCCCACAGCTAAAACAAATGATAACAGGTGTGTGTGTGTGTGTGTGTGTGTGTGTGTGTGCATGTGTGTGTGTGTGTGTGTGTTTGTTGTGTGTGTTGAGTGTGAGTCTGTGTTGTGTCTGTAAGTGTGGTGCGTGTGTGGTGGGGGGCTGTGTGTGTCTGTGTGTCGCTGTGTACAGCAACTACTTCTGTCACTGTCTGGCCCACAGCACTTGATTCCCCACTCCTGTCCTGTCCTGTCCTGTCCTGTCCTGTCCTCAAACAACAGATAGGGGATGCCAGGGGCCTGTCAGTATAAATAGCATCTCCACCTTCTGGAAATTCTGTGCAAGGAATTCCCCCTTTTCTATCCCTCTCTTTGTTTCTGCCTTGTTCCTTTTCTTCTTGTCACCTTCTTCTTGGTCCATTCTTCTGCCTTTTTTTCCCAGAAAAGACTAATAACAATTCTCTCCCATGCCTAAGTGGATGTGCTGGGCCTGGTTTGTCAGGCGCTTAACGGCAGTGCAATGCATTTTCACTCATGTGACCGACAACAGCAGTCGCTGTCTGAGCGTTGGGTGAAGAAGAAGAAGAAGAAACATCAGATTTCCCCTTTCTAAAGCTAGCCTTGCACGTGTGGCCACAGAGAGTGGAACAAGGCCTCCGAGGGTCGGTCCAGCTGGATGTTGTTTCACAACACACACAGCAATACACACACAACACACATCACACACACACACCACACACACACACACACACCACATGTCTATTCATCCTGATCCATACTGACAACAACACAAGTTTAAAGAAATATGGCTTCCCTGCAAACTTGACCACAGGCACGCTAGATCTAAATCCATTACACCATGTCTTCATCCGACACAAGCGCTTTGATTTGTTGCTTTACAAGATTCAGTGCTATATAAATGCAATACATTATTATTATTATTATTATTATTATTTGTGTTTGCTTTTGAAGACGTCCAGAGGAATCTTTGTCACGCTGCATACACAAGTCACACAGCTGTCAGTTTCCCCCACTTCCAGCTGCTGTCCATTCCATCCCACCCCAGCCCAGCTGGTGCTAGTTATAGCAGGAACTGACCCCCACACTAGGACTTGCTAAAAGGAAGGGAGGGCTAATTTCAGCACTGGCTCTGGACCTTGACTGCGCTGTGTTGGAATGTGTGTGCTGTGGTCATAGTCATAAAATACCACCTTCCTCCTGCTACAAGTAAAACAACTGACATACAGCCTTCTGTCAACTTCTGTCATCGCCTTCATCAAAAACCACAGTCCACACAACCCTCAGAGTTTTATTTTTAAAAGTTAGAGATATCTATAATACACACACAACCCAAAAGTGAAGTTCCCATTAAAAAAAACACAACCAGAAACAGAAAAAAAATAATCCACAAAAAAGAAGTGGGGTAGGAGGGAGGAGGGGGATGACTGAAAAGAGTGCCGCCCTTGATTAGTGGTGACTCTGGCTGTCAGCGTCAGATGCTGCATCACGAGGTACATACATACACACACATACATACATACACGAGGTCCTGTTAATTAAAACCATACACGGGGCAAGGTACTATACACGGCTTTAGTCAATAAACGTACAACAGACAGGAAACCCTCCAGGCAAAAATTAGTCGTTTTACTCCCACTTTCCTTCTTCTCGAAAAAACAAACATCCCCACACTTAAAGCTGTACACCGAGACGACAAGTTGGGATAGGGTTAATTCAGGGGCTGGGGGAGGGGATGTCAGTGTAGGCAGGCAGGCAGGCAGGCAGCCCCAAGGCTGAAGTCACACCATGCAACATGTTATTTATCACACACGGAGCAAAGTCCCTTTGTCAGGGGAGAAGAGAACCATTACCACAAGCAATTTCACTGCCGTCGGGAGCTGGGATGGGTTCTGAATAGGCACCATGAGTCAAGTCATAGCAATGAGAAACAACCGTGAGACAGTGACATGATGACATGGCAATCATGACTACATAATTATAACCTTGCTGATAACAATGGTCATCATGAATAAATTATGGTAAGCATGAATAAATGATGTCAAATCATATCATATATGAATAAGTCACAGCAATGAAATCTTGAATAAGTAACGTTATGTTGGCACCCACACAACACACAAAGACAGTTGTAATCGCACACACACTCACACACACATACACACACATTCACACAAGACACAACAGTCTCACATGGCACAACATGTAGACCTCAATATTGCTACTTCTAAATCCTAGAGAGTGAAGTCCTAGTAACACGCTCATCAATGAGAAAGTTCTACCCACAATCTTATCAATGAGAAAGTTCTATCCGCAATCTTATCAATGAGAAAGTTCTATCCACAATCTTATCAATGAGAAAGTTCTATCCACAATCTTATCAATGAGAAAGTTCTATCCACAATCATCAGCCCCCTGATGTGGCCCCGGCACAAGTTTCCCTACTCTATCAAGGGACCTCCCTTTGTCCAGTGTCATGTTGCAAGGTCCTCACACCACCAGCCTTTACACCATCACAGCTTGTCTCCTGCTTCCTGTCATGCCACTATGACACACTTTGCCAGAATGTGTAGATCTTGTTTCTCCCTCCACTTGTGTCCCTTTGAATTCTGTTTTATCACTTCAGGTACATGAATACTTCCTGAGAGTACATGAATAATTTGCCATCTATCCAGGGTGCATCAACCCTGACAGTGTATAACCATGCCTAATTCATTGTCATTGCTTTTGTCCTTTGTGTACGTGTGTTTAGCTCTTCCTCTTTACACCCGTCGTTCATTGACTAATAATTATATGTGTGCACTTTTTGTTTCTCTATAGCTCAATAGAGTTACTGGGAATGGTGAATTAATAAATTTATCTGTTCAGTTGTGCCCCTTTGTTCATTTATATTCCTATTTCTCTGTTTAGTTGTGCCCCTTTGTTCATTTACAATTCCCATTTCTCCATTCAGTTGTGCCCCTTTGTTCATTTACAATTCCCAGTTCTCTGCTCAGTTGTGCCCCTTTGTTCATGTATAATTCCCAGTTCTCTGTGCAGTTGTGCCCCTTTGGTCATTTGTATTCCCATTTCTCTATTCAATTGTGCCCCTTTGTTCATGTATAATTCCCAGTTATCTGTTCAGTTGTGCCCCTTTGTTCATTTACATTCCCATATCTATTTAGTTGTCTCCCTTTATTCATTTACAACTCCCATTTGATTTCTCAGTTCAGTCTGTGCCCTTCTTGTGTTTGTCTTGTTCGTCCACTGCTGTGTTTCTGCTCATTTGTGTTTGTTCTTTTTTTTTTTTCTGTTCCTTTGCGACCTGTTTGTTCATTCGTGTCCTATTTCTCCGTTCATTCGTGTCTCACTTCTATTCATGTGTGTTCCATTACCATTCATTTATGTCTGGTTTCTCTGCAAATCAATATTTTGTATCCTGTTCCTCTGCTGATATAGCAGTACTTTTATCCTCTTCTTCTTCATTGTCGAACGCTCAGACAGCAACTACTGTCGTCTGACTTGTATCCCATTTCTTCGTTTCTTTGAAACCAGCTCATGTTCAATTTTATCCTGTTTCTGCCTTCATTTTTATCCAATTTCTTTCCTCACCTGTATTCACATTTTAAACATTTTTTTATTTTATACTGGTTTCTTCCCCTGTGGGGATGCTGGAGGCCTGTCAGTATAATAAATAGCGTCCCCACATGCTGGAAATACTGTGCAGGAAATTTTTTCCTCTTTTCTATTCCTCTCTTTGTTTCTGCCTTGTTCTTTTCTTCTTGTCACCTTCTCATCTATTTTCTGCCTTCTTGGTCCATTTTCCTGCCTTTTTCCCAGAAAGACTTAAAAGATAACAATTCTCTCTCATACCGAAGACAGATGCGCTGGGCCTGACTTATCAGGCGCTTAACAGCAGCGTGACGCATTTTCGCTCATATAAAAGACAACAATAGTTGCTGTCACGGCGTTCAACAAAGAAGACGAAGAAGATACCGGTTTCTCTGTTCATTCCTGTCCCATTTCCCAGACGATGACTCATGGCAATTAAACCTATTCCTGTGTACCTAAATCTGTCCACAACACAAAGTAACCAAAGGCAACACACACAAAACCAATCAAACATGAACAAACAAAAACCAATGGGTGGGTGAGGGATAAACAAAATGAACAATAATAACTAAATAACAAAGAAAAGACAAAATGAAATTTTCAATTAACAAAAAAGTATCAATGAAATCAAATACACGATAATATAAATTTTATCTTTAAAACTCTAAAGTTTCAAGATTATTTTCTAGAACTAGAGAGTGTCTGAATCACGCATTCAGCTGGAGTAATGCACAAACAAGTTCACTACAATCATCACTGACTGATTAAGTTGACACCCTGCATTACCTTTTGTGAAATGAATTAACTCTAGAAACTTTCATGTTTACCTTAACAATTCTAGGGTTTCTTTTGATTAGTTAATATTCTGTACAATTTTTTTTTTCTGGTTACAAGTGTCATCACCTAGTTTATTTCAAAAGAGTTAACATCTGGTATAATTTTCATTGAATAAGTTAACATCTGGATTATATATATACTGCTATGCAGTTATTAAAACAGATACAATGAAATAGTGATGAAAAAAGTACACCATAATTAGTTGTCTTGAATATACGAATATGAGGTTTGATGGATCTCTAGCAAGTCAGCATGCTCCTGTTTTACGTTCAACACCAGTCCACATCAGCCACTTTCCAATCCAATCCAGTCCAATCCACAAGCATGTCACAAGGACCTTAACCAATCAACAAGCATGGAACATGCTGGCTTCTGGCATGTGCCAATCAGCAAACATGTAAGACAGGGGTAATGGATCACCCTTGACCAATCCACAAACACCAAACAAATGTTGCATTTACCAACTGCAATTTCACTGCCATCAGGAGCTGGAACGGGCTCTGTCAGCCAATCAGAGTGAACATGTTGATTATGTGAGAAGGAACGGCATAACAGCACTTTACTCTCTCCTCCAGCAGTGCATGGCACAATGAAAGACAGTACAGTGTACAGTGCAGACTGTCAGGTTCAGGGGTAGTAGAGTAGGATGAACATTACTGACAGAGGTTGAATGCAGAGGATAGAATGAAACACTGCACACTTCAGAGGTGAACTAAATATCTTGGATTATTTTTGTTTTGATCAGATGAATTAAAGATGTGAAACATCTTGGACTGTTCCATGATCAGATGAACTGTGGATGTGAAACATCTATGATCAGATGAACTGCAGATGTGAAATATCTGTGATCAGATGAACTGCAGAATGTGAAACATCTATGATCAGATGAACTGCGGATGTGAAATATCTATGATCAGATGAACTGCAGATGTGAAATATCTGGGATTATTCTATCATCAGATGACTGTAGATGTGAAACATCTATGATCAGATGAACTCTAGATGTGAAACATCTATGATCAGATGAACTGGCGACATGAATTCTTTCAATCATTTTTCAATGAGATGAACAGTACATTTAAAATTGCTGGACTCTTTTACTACAACAAGAAATTCTTGGATTACTACATGGTTAGACAAACAGCATGTATGAAATGACTGATCTATCATAACAGAGGATGAACTGCAAACTGCCAATATGACAAGTCTTGATCAGATGGATTGCTGATATATAGTTTCAACGCATTCTATCGTCACATAAACCAGAGACACAAAAAAACCCTGCAATTTTCTTTGACCGGATAACTACAAATCTGGAAATCTTGGCTCTTCTTACGATCAGATAATCCAAAGAATTGTAGACATAAAAGTATTAGACAATTATTCAATCAGATGAACTATGGTATCACACTCCTGGATTTTGTGCAAAGAGAACAGTGATTGGTGAACATGAGGTGACAATCAGCCAATCACTGATGAACATGGAGTAAAAAATCAGCCAATCACTGATGAACATGGAGTAAAAACTCTGCCAATCACTGATGAACATGGAGTAAAAAAAAAAATCTGCCAATCAATGATAAACATGGAGTAAAAATCAGCCAATCACTGATGAACATGGAGTAAAAATCAGCCAATCACTGAGCAGAATTGACATTTTCTGTCTTTTCTGTCAGTCAAACACAGACTTAATCTGAACTCTCAAAATTCTATTATCCTGTTTATGAATGGATATTCTACAACAAAGTAACTATCTGATTCTTTTTTAAGTTTTGAAATTGCAAATCACATTTGCAACTGAATATATATCACAAGTTTGTTAACAATATTTTTGAATGTTGGATATGTCCCAAACTGTAACTTGCACTGACTGTTGTTTGTACATAACTTTAAAAAATAACAAACTTTTGCCACAATAAAGAACAGATTTCAACCAAACAATCGGGGTAAACAACTCAGGTTTGAATAAAACTTTACCACACAAAAACAAAAAAAGATTGTAAAAGGTTAAAAACAAAACAGAAACTGAAGGGAAAAAGAAAAGTAACAACAACAACAAAATGAGCAAACCTGAAAACAGGCAGAAAACAAATGAACCAAATAATATCTGACCAAAATAAGAAACAAAACCAAAAAAACTGATACCATTGCCCTGATCAGTATGCATCCCCCTTTTTACTTTTTTATGTTTCTGAAAATGTACATTACTTTTACCACATGATTCTGCAAAAACAAAACATGGAACAGCTTGTCATATCAATCATACCTGTTTATACATAACAATGTGCACCCTTTTGGTGCTTATCTCACCTGAACATCAAGAACTTACGACAGATAACAAAACCACACAAACTCTTTTACACACACAAACATACGCACACACACAAAACGACACACACACACACACACACACACACACGCACAGCAAACACACACACAAAAATACTGATCAAAATACAAACATACACTGCAAAATTCTCCACCACATCAAATACTCTGTAAAAATAAGGTGTGCACAAAGTAAGTGAATGCTTGCACACACACACACACACACAACAGACACACACACACACACACAACACAAACACGCACACACACACACACACACACACACACACACACACACACACACACACATAAACACGCACACACACACACAAACCCACAGAAGAGTCCATTGCGGTATACATGACTACTACTACCATTAAGAAAAGAAAAACAAAAAAATCATGTTTTTAAAAAAAAGACCGGTAACATAAAGCGACCACTACCAGTATAATAAATAGTGCTACAAACAAGCAGCCTGCAAATACTGACAGTGCTTAAAGCAGATGGACAGTATACAATAAGGTGTAGAAAGCCTGACCCCCCCCCCCCCCCCCCCCCCAGCACCCCCCCCCCTTCCCCCAGCACCCCCCCCCCAGCACCCCAGTGTTTTCCGTCTCTCACCTTGAGCGCCCAGCATGGTGGCTTTCACCGTGGACAGGATCTTCAGCTGAGTGCCAATGGTGGGGATTCTCTCACAGACGTTCAGCAGGTTCTGGGCACAGCACAGAGCCATTATTAACGACAACGTAATATCATTGACGTTGTATAATACTATTAATGATAATAATAATAATAATGTATGGAATTTATATAGCGCTGAATCTTGTAAAGCAACAAATCAAAGCGCTTAGATGACTTAAAAAAAAAAATTTATATCGAGGATAATGGAATAAGCACTAATGTGCTTTTTTACATCCAGTCCCCATGTGTATGCGGTTTTGTAAATTTTGTCATCTGTTCCCACCGGCACACAATGGCCTACTCTTTCGAAAAGCGGAACAGGATTTAATGTGTGCGCAAGATGTCCTGCATGCAATCGCACACGGGGCCTCGGTTTATAGTCTCATCTGAAGGACTTATAATATAATAAATAAAACTCTAAATAATAATGGGTAACGACCCGTTTCACTGTAAACCATGTCATTTGGAGTTTGGGGGCTTACATGTAACAGTTTTTTAAGAGCAAATGTGTGGACATTCTCCACTGCTTTCTGTTGAGACAGGCCCCATATTTCTGCTCCATACAATAGAATCGGTTTAATTTGTGAGTCAAACAGTTTGACAAAAATCTCTATTGAAAAATCTCCCAGTTTCCATAGAGTTCTGAAGATGTTAATTACCCCTTTTCTTGCTTTACACAAGAGTTCACGCACTGCTTTACTGTACGCCAATTTGGTTGAAAGGAATAAGCCCAGGTATTTCTAGGAATTTACGATAGCTATTTCATTTCCCTTGTAAAACCAGACCTCTTTCTTAGCCACATGCCCACCATTTCTGAATATGACGAAATTCGATTTATCAAGATTTACATGTAAATCTAGCTTTAGTGATTGATTAGCAAGAACGTTTAACTGGTTTTGTAAGCCTGCAACACTGTTCGATATTAAAACGATGTCGTCAGCAAACAACAAAATGAACATTTCTAGTGTATCAGGGTAAACCTGAATGCCGTGTTTACCGTTTAATGACAACATAATATTATTAACATTGTATAATACTATGATTATGTGAACTGGGGGACTGTACCGAAGCCAAGGTGCGCAAATGGTCACCCATTCACTAGGTAACCACGCTCAATATTCCTTAACCTTAGCGTGTGGAAAGCGAGCGTTCGGACTGCTGAGCTATCCCGTACCCCAAACGTATGTATCTACAGTTTAAATATATAAAAAAAGAGAGAGAAAAAAGGGGGGCAAAGTAACTCACCGTCCTCATCTTCCTGTCTGTGCACTCAGCAGCCAGTTTCTTGGCCAGTCGGGTCACTTCTTCCGACGCTTCGGCGATTCCTTTGGCTGTGGCGATCAGATCCTTCTTCGTGCCACCCTCCCCCCTGCCAACAAACACTCTACAGTGTACACTCCTGTATGTTTTAGTACAGTGCCTAGTTCAGTTACTGCAGGGGTTTTGGGATTTTTTCTCTTTGAAACTAGGGCAGCTCATCCCTGAGACAGCATGTCACTGAAGTCTCGTTTGTTAGTTTGTCTGTTATAATATATATGTTTGCTTGGGAAAAGTTGCTTCTTCTGGTGAGTTTTTGGCCAGGAGGTAACTCTGTCTGTATCCACTTCAGTATTCCTTAGCCCATGGATGTGATCTTATCACTTCATAGTTGCACAATGAAAAAACTGAAAATTTTACCTAAAAACAACAACAAACAAACAAACAGAAAACCCCTCTCTCTCTGTAGTGGGTTGGTTTGTGATACATGCACTGAATGCTTTCTGCACATGGGGCATTGCCTCACCATGGGTGGATTGGGGGTCTAGAGGTACTTACCTAGAAAGTGAAAAGTCCAGGTTTCAAGCGTGCGGTGGTTCAATCCCCATTTGTGCCTGAACCTTTTCCCCCATCCACTAGTCCGTGAGTGGTGGTGTGGGTGCTAGTCTTTCGGATGAGATGATAAACCAAGGTCCTGTGTGCAATACTCATTTAGTGCACGTAAAAGAACCAAAGGAAACAAGAGCATTGTCCCTGGAAAAATTCTGTAGAAAAAGGCCACACTGATAGGAAACCAAATACATATGCAGACAGGAAATGAAAAGAAAGAAAAAGAGTGGTGTTGCTCTTGTGGCAATAATAATAATAATAATAATAATGTATAGAATTTATATAGCACTGAATCTTGTAAAGCAACAAATCAAAGCGCTCAGATGATTTTTTTTTTTTTTTTGCGTGTGTATGCGGTTGTTTTAAATTTTGTCATCTGTTCCCACCGGCACACATTGGCCTACTCTTGCGAACAGCGGAACAGGATTTAACGTGTGCGCAAGATGTTCTGCATGCGTTCACACACGGGGCCTCGGTTTATAGTCTCATCCAAAGGCAATGCACTCTCCTTGAAGAGAGCAGCCTGAGTTTCATGCAGATAAATCTGCCGTGACTTTACAAGTGGTATACAAAACAATACAATACAATATCATCTAACAGTCTTCAGACCCCACTTACTCTTTGGCAGAACAGGGCAAGAAGCTCTAATTGTGGCATTAATCTTTCAGAAAGCATATAGAGTAACAACAGCAACAACAACAATAAAACCACAAATAACCACCCAATCCATAGCAAAAAGAGAGGTGTCCATACTTCCTGAAGAAATCTGTTGTGAAGGTTGGTCATACACACAAAAAACCAAGCCAACCCAAGAAGACAAACAAAAATGAACAAAAAAACAACCAAAAACACTTTTTTTTAAAACAACCCCCCCCCCCCCCTCCCCCTTCAGACATAGCAGCTTTGAGGCTCTTGCTACCTGGCTGTATAAAATGCTTAAGTGCAGAACTCAGATCATGGGGCAGGTAATTGACAGCTCTGTACATAAAATCAATTGGATTGACTTGACGTGTGTGTGTGCATGCATGCATGCGTGCGTGTGTGTGTGCATGCATGTGTGTGTGCATGCATGTGTGTGTGCACATGAGCATGCGTGTTTGTGTGTGTGCGCACGTGCATATATACGTGCATGAATGCATATATGTGTTGTGTGTGTGCACGCATGTGTTCGCACATGCGTGTGTGTGTGTGTGTGTGTATGCATGGTGTATTCTATTTATCAGACGCACCTGACCAGCTGGCTGAGCTTGGCCATCAGCAGCGCCATGCGCTTGGCGGCGGCGATGATCTCGTTGTCTTTGCTGGACCACTGCTTGGTCTCCATGTGCAGGGCGTGGGCTGCCATCTGCCCACAACACACACACACATATATAGATATATATATATATATATATATATACGTCACCACATGCTCCTCACAACAACAGCCATACACCACAGCGGTCAGTTTCCCCCAGTGTCAGCTGCAATTCATTCTATCCATTCCCAGCCCAGCTGGTGCTAAATATAGCAGAGACTGATCGTGCTTGGTCTTGGTAAAAGGAAGGGTTGCACTAATGTTAGCACTGGGCCCTGGACCCTTGACTGAGTTATGCTGGATGAGTGTGTGCTGTGGCATGCAAACTATCTCATCCCCAGCGCAGTTTCAATCTCACAGTGATTCCTAGGTGGGATGAATGAATGGGTCAGAGTGCACATTCTGGGTGACCCCCTGGGTGTTAATCTGGGGAACGTGCAACAACGGGGATCGGCGTTTTAGAGGTAACGCACCTGCCTGGAAAGCGGAAAGTCCGGGTTTCAAGTGTGTGGTGGTTTGATCCCTGTTTGGGCCCAGAACTTTTCCCCATCCATTAAATCATAAGTGGTGGTCTGGGTGCTAGTCTTTGGGAAGAGATGATAAACCAAGGTCCCAAGTGTAACACATATTTAGCGCATGTAAAAGAACCTACGGCAACAAGACAGTTGTCCCTGGCAAAATTCTGTTTTCTTTAAAAAAAGCCACTCTGATAGGGAAACAAATGCAGTTGCAGACAGGAAAAGAAAAAAATAATGGGTGGCATGGCATTGCTCTTGTGGCAACGTGCTCAGAAAGAGCAGCCCAAATTTCACATAGAGAAATCTGCCCTGACTTAAAGTGGTATACAATACAATATATAATACACAATACAATACAACAATAACAACATATGCTCTCCAGTCTCCACAATGCAGGATAAAGACAACAGCGGTCAGTAATTAACATTTTCTTCTGCCTGGCCATCCTGTCAGACTGACCTGCACTGACTGTAGTGACCACTACTGTGTAGTTCCCTCTCTACTGTCTCATTTATCATTTACTATCTACAGTTCCAGGGGGACAGGCTCTGGTCTGCCGTGTGAAGGTGGGATCTAGCAGGTGTAGCATTTTACTCATTCACAGAGTAGCACCGCCTGCAGGACTGGGATGATGAGTTCACAAGTCAGACCTTTTCATGATAAGTCGATGATGGACGGGGTGCATTGACTCACCCAGAACTTTACCTGGGTGGAATGCATAGAGTCCGCTTCTCTCCTGCGTTTGTGACTTGTTGGCAGGCGAATATCTTAACCATCCTGCCACCCTCCTACTGATACATGTATGAATGACAGAATGCTGTTTAATCCTGACCCACACAGCAGGTACCTGTATTCCTCACATCTGCTGGATACAACTACAAGGGTCTATTCCAAAAAGAAGTGAAGGGGACAGGTCTATCATATGATAGAACACTGCACTTCTATAGCATCATACCTGCCTGACATAACTATATGTTTGTTTTTGATGATGACCTCCAAAAGAGCAGAGGAGGCAGCTGCTGTTTTTGTAAATTGAGCAGAAATATGATTATAGTGGAGATGCCTTGCCTACAGCACATCCCCACTCTCTCAGCCAAGTGAGCATAAGGACAGTCAGTGTTGGAGATGTTCTCCAAAGGCCAACTAGCCCCCAGGGCTGCAGCACATAAGGACTGTGCAAATCAAGCCTCCTAGTGAGAGAATCATAGTCGACCACTAAAGACTAAGCCGTAAAGTGGAATTCCATGAGTAGGAAAGGCACTGGTCATACAGCCTCTCACTTTGCTGTTGCCCCCAGCATCAATGGTTTAATCAAGAACTGTGATAAAGCCCAGGCAGCTGAAGGCATAACTACAAAGGTCTATTCTGAAAAGAATTGAAGAGTAAAGGCCTGTCACATGATTTAAGGAACACTGTGTGTACTGGATTCACATAGCATTATTTTCATCATCCTCAGCATAGATGGCTGCATGTGGTGGGATCAGGATAAGCTGAGAGGATGCAGGAACAATGCTATGTTATGAATTGAAGTGCAGCATCTCCCCCTCCCCCCCCCCAAAAAAAAAAGTGACATAATAAATGATAACAAAGAAAAGGAAAATCACTTCATTCTAGTCACAGCCTTTTTTAAGCCATGTACCATAAAAAAAAATTTTAACCACATCTGACTCAATAATAATGTACCTACACAAACATGCAAGCATGTACACACACACACACACACACACACAAAAACACATGAAAACACACACACAAACACACCTGTCTAATATCACAATTTGTGAAGAGACGTAAAATGAATCAAACACATACACACACACCACACACACACACACATCTTCATACAAGACACACATCAAAGGTTACCACATAGACACGGTTACACTAAAAAAAGACGACCACATTTAGGAATACGTTTACAGACGTGTAGATGTACTGCTAAAACATCAATATAGAGGACACTCTTTCCACAGACACACACTCTATACTATTGATTTCATGCTTGGTGCCATGCATTTTCATGTGTTCTTTGCACACACACACACACACACAGATAACACACACACATACACACACCCACAAACACACACATACATACACACACAAACACACACGCACAAACGAACACACACACATCAAAATCATCATCAAAAAGATATACACAATAAAACTGAAGAAAAAAAAAGATTTTGATTTATATGTATTTCTTTACACACTGTGGGTACAACATTATTCAAATATCAAATCAATACAAGAACCAGAGGAATAACAAACTCAAGAGCTCATAATATGACATACCATGCTCTTTCTATGATATATGATGTGTTTAAAGTAAACAGCTTCACATTACAGCCATTCACTACACACCCACAAACAACATGATAAAGAGGGTCTGTTCAGGGGGACAACATCCACTCCACTTGTACAGGAGCAAACATATCACTGGCAAGCGCTCTTCATTTAAAACCTAAAAAGATCTCCACAGCATCATCAAATTAATATCAGGCTTGCACAGCACTCTTGTGCTTGTGTGGGCCTTGCGCAGTTAGAATTGAACTATTTTTAGGGTGGCCTGCAGCGCCAAAGAGGGATGACTTGCAACCATAGTCTCTAAATTGGATAACTCCGCCGGGACTATACTATAATCTCAAACACACACAGCATCATTCCTCACTCATTAGTCACCACGCCAACTAAACAACTGCACTGTCTCAGGTTCTATGGTCCTCTGAGCTCTGGCATCTTTCTGACCTTACTTTCCAGTTTCCCTCCACTCCCAAACCAGCTATGACTTCATTTCAAAGTTTTACAAACATGTGCAGGAGAGTGCCACTGTTATCAGTGGAAAAGCTACTAGATAGTGTTCTATATATAACATACACCAGACCAAAACTGGCACCACCCAAAACCACCATGACAAAGTCCAGCATCAGTGCAGGGCCTCTTCACAGCAGTTACATTCTGATCGTTCTAGATCCTGTGTTGCTGGTTCTGCGAGTGAGACAGGCTAAGCCTGACCGTGGCAATGAGTGGTGCACCTGGGGTGAGTACAATGTGGGGGTACCCCATACTGGAACTTCACTAAAGATAACACCCATGCACACACGCATGCATGCACGTCTGATATTACTATTTAGTGGAAGGACGTTAAACTGAAGAACTAACACACACTGTTTTAAAAAAACATAACACACTTGTTGGAACAGAGGTCATGACAACTCTAATACACACGCACACGCACACACATGCATTATAACATTTCCATGATGACTGATGACAGAATGAATGGCAATGACCATGGGAAACAGACCTTTTGTTTCCTCCGCAAAAGCCGGCGCAAGAAAGACACAAACTGTTTTCTATCACACATCACCACTTCTGCCCCAAACACAACAATGATCACACTCATCACGTGTCTTAGTTGGCGATCAAAAAGAAAAAAAGCACATCACTGAACATAAGAACTTACCTCATATTTATTAATTCTACACTACAGCCTAACAGGAAATATGTCTCAGATTCTTGTGGAATTTTTTTTTATCAGGATTTGCTTTCAGTTCAGTTCATTTTCATACCACTTTAAGTCAGGGCAGATTTCTCTGCATGAAATTCGGGCACAAGAGCAGCGCCACCCTTTATTTTTCTTTTCTTTTCCTGTCTGCAGCTGTATTTGTTTCCCTATCAGAGTGTAAAGAATTTTGCCAAGGACAACTCTTTTGTTGGCATGGATTCTTTTACATGCGCTAAATAAATATGTGTGTAACACATGGGACCTTGGTTTATCATCTCATCTGAAAGACTAGAACCCAGACCACCACTCATGGTCTAATGGATTGGGGGGAAATTTTTGGGCCCAAACGGGGATCGAACCACCACACACTTCTGACTCAGACTTTTTGCTTTCTAGGCAGGTGCCTAGATGACGATGTTGCTGTTTTTTCTAAAGATGCATGCACATTTACATCTTTCAGAGACCATCATTCTCCCTGAAGTCAAAATGCAGCTGCTTCAATGACTAGGCAAACAGTCACACACGTAAAACCTCACCAATGGTAAACCTTGGAGCTCTAGCACAGGAACAACAATAACAACAACAACAACAACACAAAACAACAACAAAAAAGTTGTACAGAAATGGGAAACATAGGACAGACTGCAGGAGACAGGGAGCGGGGTTAGAGAAGGAGAGAGAGATATTCAGGACATGTCCTTGTTGCCTGGCATGTACGCCATCAAATCACAGGGGGGGGGGGGGGGGGGGGGGGGGGGGACACTCACCATGATGGGCTGGTTGGCCTGAGGGATGGGGAAGTCTTCCTCATCGTCCGTCTCCGGGGGTGGAGGGCGAGGGGGGGCAAGGTCGTGGGGTGGAGGAGGTCTGGGTGGAGCTCCCT
>CM054148.1:53569808-53682308 GCA_028751875.1 Rapana venosa | reverse complement strand
TTATCCAAGACGGACAGATGAATATTCACAACAAATTAAACAACACTTTTAAATCAAATAGATCAGAAGACAAGACATATTATAAAACTGAACAGAGCATACTAATGGTATTACTGGATTCTTTTTTTTATACATAGAAAAGTGGATGGGGGAGGGGGGGGGGGGTCAAATTTCAATCTTGAATAACCAGAATAATTTTCATGACTGGTGACAGTAGAACAGGATTGCCTAGGCAAACTCAGCAGGTGATATATAAAAACACCCCCTCCTCCCAGCCCCCCACAGGCCAAAAAAAAGCTGGTGAATATACAACTGAAGAATAAAGGGCAGCAAGAGAAGGGAGGGAGAGATGGGGGGGGGGTGGGGGGGGGAGAGACAGGATGGGAGAGGATGGCATGAAGGATTCGTAACGAGTGATAATTCAAGTCATTCAAACACTTACAACTCATCACCAAGAACATAAAAACGCTCCCATGCATTCATTCAAGGGAAAAACGAAAAACAAAAAACAAAGCATAGAAAGATTTTTTTTTTTAAAGTAAGTAGGATGGGGTAGAAAGAGCTGCAACAAAATAATAAAATCAACAACAACAAACAAAAACCAACAACAAAATCCTGAAGGAAAAAGAAACCTGCAAGGCAGAAGAAACCAAAGAATACATGCTGTAATCAATTCACATGTCTCCAAAAAACAAAGCTGACTGCTTTTTTTTTCTTCTTTCGTTTGTTTCAACGGTAAAATTCAAAATGAGAAGAACAAAAACTCCATGCAAAAGACAAAAGATAAGACTTACTATGTGCGTGTTAGAAGAACGCGGTTCTTATCTTACAGCTGGAGACTTCTTGTCACTTGTAGCTGTACCAAGAATGAGTTCAACCCTTTTTCAAATTCTATTCTTTATGTATCACGCTTAGAAAAAAAAACCCCACACATTTATACATGAAATTACTAATATGATTATGTTATATCTTCTGATTCCATTTGGCTGGGTTTTGTGAATGTCTCCTAACAGCTTTTCACAATCTTACCCTTTAGAAATGAGACAGCCCTTTGAAAAAACGTGGGTTTTTTCTTATGAAAAAGCATATGAAGATTTAAAAAATGCATATATTCAACTTTTTAAGGCATTTTTCCTGTTTTCTGTTGTGTTGTTGTGGGGTTTTTTTGGGGGGAGAGAAGGAGGAGGGCTTTTTTTTCCATTTGGTTGGTATTTGTTTGTTTGAAAAAACAGCAAATGCATTGCTATAAATTCAATGTACCATCTGGAAATAAAAATTTGACTTTGACTTTGCACTCAGAAAAGCTTTAGCTTGTATCCACATGTACACATCCATTCCTTCTGATAGGTTTCTCAGTAGTTTTGTCTATTTCATTGTGTTTATCAGTAAGTTTTATCATTATTTGGTTGTCTGATTGCAGGAAGGAGGGGGGTGGGGGTAGGTGAGGGTTGCTAGAGGAAATATACAGTTGGCTGTTTTCGTTGTTGTAGCAACAGCTCAAATATTGTTTGATACCAGCCTTTAGTTTACCCATCTCCTGCCAACACCACCAACAAGGTGACGTCATTCACCTCACTCTTCACTGACATGTCACATCATCCGATGTCCACTGAATATCAACCGTTCTTCCTATCAATAGTTAATCGCTAAAACTTCACACACACACACACACAAATAAAAATGATCTATTTTGATGCAGCAAGCACAAACTCTTCGATGCAATCAAGGGGAGTCAATTCAAGGTCAAGTGGGTCAGGTCAAGGTTAAGGGGGAGGGGGTCAAGGTCAAGGTCACATGGCAGGCTTAATCAAAATAGGGATGTCTACCGTAGCCGTAGTAGCCGCTGTATGGATCCTGAGGGGGTGGGGGGACCGGGGGAGGAGGGACTGGGGGGGCCCTTTCAGGGGCCATGTGGTGGTCCTGCCTCAAAGACGCTGTGGAGAGAACAGTGCACAGACATGACGTCCTGAAAACAAGTTACACCTGTATGCCTGCCTACAGCACACACACACACCACTCAATATACGATGCACCACCCAAAAATACCACCTAGCTCATCTTAAATTCATCAGTTTAAAAAGCTCACCCTATCTCATCTTACATTCATCAGTTTAAAAAACTCACCCTATCTCATCTTAAATTCATCAGTTTAAAAAGCTCACCCCCATCTCATCTTACATTCATCAGTTAAAAAAGCTCACCCTATCTCATCTTACATTCATCAGTTTAAAAAGCTCACCAGATCTCACCTTACATTCATCAGTTTAAAAAACTCACCAGATCTCATCTTACATTCATCAGTTTAAAAAACTCACCAGATCTCATCTTACATTCATCAGTTTAAAAAACTCACCAGATCTCATCTTAAATTCATCAGTTTAAAAAGCTCACCAGATCTCATCTTACATTCATCAGTTTAAAAAGCTCACCAGATCTCATCTTACATTCATCAGTTAAAAAAGCTCACCAGATCTCATCTTACATTCATCAGTTTAAAAAGCTCATCAGATCTCATCAGACATTCATTAGTTATTTTTAATAAATCATCATAAGAAAAGAAGATATCACAAAATGTCCACAAAAGATCATCAAATACAACGACTGGGCATTATCTGCAGAGAATTTTAAATTTCTCTATTTCAAAGTATATTCTCAGCTCGAAACAGAAAAGAAAGAGGGAAAAAAAGGAGAAAAGGTGGGGGACCTAGAGATGGAATTTATCAACTCTGACTCCCATTGAGGCCTTCAATGAAAAATTTGTTTTCACACACGCTCACACACCATACAGGTGACACAATCGCCTAAAATATGTCAACAACATGGTTACCAGTTTCCTATCACCTATAGAAACAGCTTATCAAGAAAAATTACGAATGTTTGTTGGTCAGAAACACATTTTACTTTCAAACTCTTTAGAAGAAAAAAATGTCAGGAAAAAATGGTTTACAATTCTTTTTCTTCTAGATCTTTTTCCTTCTCCTTTTCAAATCTTTACTAGAGCAAAAATGTCTTCAATATTGCAATCTGTAAAAGATGTTGATTTAAAATACACAAAACATCCATAACAGAAAGACAGATCAACAAAATATTTTGTTTAAAAACAAAGACACGAAAACCAGATCAAAGAGGGTCATGATAGTACTACACAACACAGCAACATGAAACTCACTTAATTAACTCACACATTCCAGAAACTGTCAGACAGGTTATCATTACAGTCAAAGGAACTAGTACATTCCTTCATTAAACAAGATTGTCAAAGTGCACATTTGTTAGAAATTCAAACAAAAAAGTATGCAACAAACAGGAGTCCATAAAAAAAAACTGGAAAAAGAAACAGAGATATCTTCCTGAAAACACAAACGCTTCTGAAATATGAACAAAAAAACTTTGTTCATTTGTGATGAGAGGTTACAACACGAGAATGAAAGAACTGCTGGTATATGAAGGGTTAAGCTGCGTACCGGAAATACCTTCTTGTGGAGACTCCCGGTAGCCATCGACATTGTAAGAGTCGTCTGGAACTGTGGGAAAGGAAGAGTTATGGCACAACGCACGGCACACATTGGCAAGGTGTCACTTCAGTTTTTCAGATACAGTTATCACCAAATTCATTTTCCTGCATGGAACACATGAGCTGATGAGCAAAAAGTGAGCTAGACATGAATGAACAGGTCAGTTTCCTGAAAAAATGACTTGCCATAAAACAAAATCATGATGATGACGATGAATCAAGCCATGTGATCCAGCATAAGAAAAAGCTTGACAACCTACTTTTTCCAAATGTTTTGCTGTGCAAAGCATTCTCTGAATAACTCAATTAGTTGTATAACACAGTACATTTACCCTGACTAATGAGAAAATGAGTTGTCCATTTTTTTCCTTAATGACTATTGGTCCACATGGAGTTTCAGCTTCATAAATCATGGTGAGTACCACAGAGTGATAAATGCAGCTTGTGATATGTACCACCTGCTTCCTTTTACCATGGGTTTTGGGGGGTTGGGGTTGGAAGGAGGGGGGGGGTTGTTGTTTTTAGTTGTTGTTTTTGTTTGGGGGGGGGGGGGGGGGGTTCATATTTGCAAGAAAAGGTTTCAAAAGAAAATCTTGTGGAAAGAAACTTTTGGTATACATTTCTTTATCTGTTCAAAAACCACAGCTCAGATTTTGCCAACCAAACCATCAACAATATGTCTTATCCACGTACTCTAAAACAACTTTTGGTTTTATGCTTTACCATTTCACTTATTGCATTTAAACACTAGTTTGTTTTAAGAGAAAATTTACATATGTAGATGGAAAAATATTCAATGATTGAAACAAGTTTACAAAAACACAGAATGTGTCTATATTGCTGTAACTTTTATCTCTCCCTATATCTACAAATCTTTGAAAAAACAAACAAACTCTAAAATCTACAATGAATAAACAGAAATGAACACACACACACACAATTTTCATGAAGTCATAATGGACACTATGTGAACAAGGAATAAAACTTATGTTTTCAGATAATAACAGTAAGAGACAGCATGACACTGATGACTGTTGATATTGTACATAACTTTGTTCAAATTCATATCATTTTCCCTAAAACAGTTTAACACTTTTGAACAGGTCACATGGACAGCGAAATCCTTAGATTTGGGGGAGCAAGAAAAGACAAGTCAATTTCAGAAACCAATCAAACAGCAAATCAGTCAGCATATGAACCACAAATTTCTGACATCTTTTCTATCAATACAAGCAGATTACAGAGTCACTGCTTGGGGAAAGCCCCTGATTTCATCACTGTATTCTGTGAGCAGACAAGGGTCAGGCAATGGGTTTTCAGGGAAGAACAGACGTGTCCAGGGACAGCCATTTATTTCCCTTAGCTCCCCGTTTTGTTCATGTACGTGTGGAAAGTGTTAAACTGTCACACAAAAATGAATCAACCGTGAAACCGACAGACAGCTCAATGAGGACATCAGTACAACTTGACATAATCATACAAGTAGTGAAGTACAACTTAAAAATAATTTGACAATCAACAGTTGAAGTAGAAGACGAACACTAAAACAAGGACAATGCCAGAATAGATCTGCTAGGTTAATTAAGGTGAATGAAAAATGCAACAATCATGCAGTTAAGAGTTCCTGTTGCAGGGTGTGGGGTTATTTTATCTGATGGATGAAAACAGATGACTAGACAGTGGAGGAAACACATCTAACAAACGCAGAAATGGGATGCTGGTGTCAATGAAATGCAGATGACTTTCACTCTCCATAACACTGCCTGTAGACCACATCTTTAATTATGATTTCATTATCCTTCCCTATCTCTCCCACTGTTTTACTGTCTCACTTTCTCCCTCTCTCTTTTTTTGTCACAGAATAGCTCTTGCTCTAACGTTAAACAAAATTTAGTATTCTATCATTTTAGTACCTATGTGCATAGATATAATTTCTGTGCAGTGATACGAGAGAACATTTGAAAGAAAATTAACCGACATGGTAACATGCCGTGATCATTAGTATATCGGTTAAACCAGCGTCTGGTCACACTATGGCCTCATCTGGAAGGCATTGAACAGGGAATTGAACAAGGAAATGGCAAGCTAGGGGATCAAGGCTAAATTTCGTCTGCTTGAAGCAATGGACATGGGCACTGCCTACTTAGCAGCAGGGAAGAGAGCTTTTGTATCTGATCTGTCAACATGCCTTTCTGCTTGATTCAACAGGACTTTAAGGTGCCTTTCAGCTATTTAAAAGACCTGATGATATTTTAAAAGGACCAACTTGCTGAATCAAAGGACTTAAAAAGGCCTTTTAATTCAAATCACATTTAAAAGGACTTAAAGACTTAAAAGGCCCTTCAAACCTTATAATCAGGACTGCCTGTTAACCCACAAAGTGTGGTGGTTAATAACAAGTGTTGTTCATAATCTAGAGAAGTTACTGAGGGCTATGTTACATTAGGGCAACAGTTTCTTCTGAGATTTACCAAAAAGAGACACGCAAACAAATAAAAAGTAGTGAAATCTGCTACCCATATCTTCATCATCACTGAGTGCACAGTGTCTTTAACATCTGACTCCTGCCTCAGAACATAGCACCAGCACAGCACAAACAGCACAAGACCATCAATCCCTTTGTACAGCACATGGCTGGATGACTAGACATTGTTTCTGTCTTTTCCCTTTATCACATTACAGGCATAGCAGCGTCTTGCTGTATACTAAGAGAACAGATGACAAAGTAAAAGTCACGCAGTTAGAACTGCTTGAATGAATCACAGGAAAACTAACTGTCTTCCAATGATGGCTGCATCATGCTTACCAGCTACAGACTACACTCTGAGATGTAATAATAATAATAATAATACATGGAACTTATATAGCGCTGTCATCAAAAGATGGTGAGACTGGCCACACAGCACACTGGCAGAGACTTTTTCTGTCAATCATTATACCCATTATTAACTCTATTGGCATACACATCATGTACTGAAAGAAAACAACTCACAGGTCAATATCTATAAGCTTTTTAAAAAATCATTATACATCATACATCCCATCTCTCCTTAGTATGTACTTGTTTTGCATCACACTTAGGTTTTTCCTTTCATTACATACAATCACATTTTCTAGCCCCCAAAAAAGTGTTTTTTCACAAGCAAATGATTTTGCCAATTTTTTAATTTTTTATAATTTCAATCCTGAATTTAAATATTCAGAGTCAGAGAGGTTCAGTGTAAGCCAAGTCCACTTT
This sequence comes from Rapana venosa, assembly GCA_028751875.1. Classification (NCBI taxonomy): domain Eukaryota; kingdom Metazoa; phylum Mollusca; class Gastropoda; order Neogastropoda; family Muricidae; genus Rapana; species Rapana venosa. The sequence goes on along the minus strand of CM054148.1, from coordinate 53,675,556 downwards.
CTACAGCCTATTTCATTTCTACATCGCAGGAACAGTCAAAAAGTCCAACAGACAACAGCATGAGCAGCTGCAAGAGAAAAACAGTCACACAAAAACAGAAGGAGACCACTACAACAAAATGAACCCAAAAGTATTAATGAACAGCTGAGGGGTGCTGACAGTCAAACAGACATCTGTGCAAAAACATCTACGTTAGAAGTAACCGCATACTAAACTGAAACAGAAATCACGCCAGTGTTTCCATGTTAATTCTATCACGAACTGAAAGAGAACAGAATATGGATTAATTATAAGCTGTGAGACAAAAATCAAAAGAAATCAATGAAATCATATTGATACAAGGACAAATAAAAACCCTACCAGGTAAAATTATAATCTATAAAACACATGCTGATTCTAACATTTTTTGTTCAAAAACATGCAAGAAAAAACCATTTAACGATCTGTAAAAAGGGATGAAGTAAAATCAACATCATTCATGATGAAAAGAAAGCCAAAATAGCTGCAGACGAAGTAACAATTCCAGATTACCAATAACAATGAAAACTACAGCCTCGCATGAAAAAAACCAGTAGCAGTGGACATTTCTCATCAACTTTATCAACTATCTGCATCTCTCCCAGTCTTTCCAGGCAGCACGAATGACAGAACGAAAGCACAAGACTGTTTCAGGTTCACTCCCTCAATTCAGCTGACTGACTGACTGACTGACAGGTCAGACACAGGAGAAGGCAAAAGCAGCCACAGTGAGCAAATCCAGCATAACTCGGTCAAGGGTCCAGGCCCCACTTCCAAAATGTATGCAGCCCTTCGTTTTACCAAGTCCAAGTGTGGTCATTTTCTGCTGTAATCAGCACCAGCTGGGCTGGAATGGATAGCAGCTGAGAGCAGCTGAAAGTGGGGGGAAACAGACAGCTGTGCAGCTAGCACCTGTGTCTGCTGGAGACAGTATGTTCCCTTTACATCACTGGCTGTAATCACAGTCACCAGGTGCCTGAGAGTTCATATCAAACATGATTTTATATCCCATGCACTATGTCTGTGTATGGAGCAGTTCAGTTTCTGAGCTTTTGTTTCAACTTTTAATTTTTTTGGATCAGGTTCCCTCACCCCTTTCAACAATCAGTAAGAAAGAAAGAGAGAGAATGAATGAGTGTGAGTGTGAGTGTGTGTGTGTGTGTGTGTGTTGTGTGTGTGTGTGTGTTGTGTGTGTGTGAGTGTGTGTGTGTGAGTGTGTGTGTGTGTGTGTGTGTGTGTGTGTGTGTTGTGTGTGTGTGTGTGTGTGTGTGTGAGAGTGTGTTTGTGTGTTGTGTGTTGTGTGTGTTTTGTGTCTGAGTGTGCGTTGTGTGTGTGTTTGTGTGTGCACATGTATGCTGACTTTTTGTTACTCAACACCACATGCTATCAATCACATTATTCACAACAAAAACAAGTTCAGTTCTCACAAACCATGCCCAACAACAAACTCCAGCCCAAAGTTAAAGACAAACAACACACACACAAAGTCCATCCACTCAACTCTCTGTGTATCTGCTCCAATGTTAAGGAACTGAAAATGCATGTCAACCATTCTAGACATGGACCATTCGGGGAATCATAACACACCAGGGTTCAGTCATCACACATCTACCAGGAGGTCAAGTTAAAAAAGATGATAATATATATCAACAGCCAAGTCTCAGCTGAGAACATATTTGTATGCACATTTTGGACATATATGTCTAAATGCAGGAGGTTCTTGGTTCAAACATATGGAACCAGTTTTTCCTTCCTGAGAAATGGGTCTGGGAGCCAGCCAGTCTCTCAGATGAAATGGTAAATCAAGGACGACCCGTGTGCACACGAACCAAGCGCACTAGAAAAAATATTTTTTTAAAAGCAACAAGAAAGTCGTTCCTGGAACAATTCCGCAGAAAAACCCGTTCTCAATTCTGAACAAATGATTTCCAAAGCAAGAAAAAGAAAGAAAAAAAATTTTTTTTTAAATGCTGGCACAAGGACAGCAAACACTGGGAGAGAGAAAGAGAGAGAGAACCAGGATTTCATGCAGAGATTCTGTGAGGACTGTTCCGCGACAGCAGCAACCAAACCAAGGAGAGAGGCCACAGAAAAAGGAACGGCGGGGGTCAGCGCTTCAGCCTGTCCAGCCATCAGGGACAGGGAGGAAAAAAGGCAGTTGCTGTTGGCGAGGTGGGAGAGAGAGAGAGAGAGGGGGAGAGAAGGGTGTGGGTGGTCACACGATGCCACGATGCCAGCAGTTCGCTAAGCTACCTCTAGCTAAGACGGATCTACCGGCATGGCTATCGATCACAAGGCTGTAGGGCGAGGACACAAAGGACGGCCACGCCCTTTCCTGCTGCTGCTGCTGCTGAGGCAGGTGCACGAAGGTGGCGCACTCCTGCTGCGGGGGGGTCAGCGGTGGAGGGGCATGTGAAGGGGGAGGGGGGAAGTGCTGCAGGCGCTCCTGAAAGGCCCGGGGCTCTACACCACACAGCCCACGCCACCCCGCCCAGGGCACAGGTCATTGTCACGGCAACATTCAGGAGGAGGATGACGACCATGATGAGGATGATGAGGATGATCACCATGACAAAGAGGACAACGATGTTGCTGATACGAAGGATGATTATGAAGATGAAGATGATGTGGTGATGATGATGATGAGGAGGGGGATCTGATGACAATAACAAACGGTGATGACAGTGAAGATGAAAATGATGATATCAGTAATGACGATGAGACCACAATGATGACAACCACACTCACACTACCGATGATAATGACAGTGATAATGGAAATGACAATCTTAAGGACTGGCAATGGAGTTAATGATGATTATGACAAGTCATAGTTGCTGCTGATGCTAACAATGGTAACAATGCTAATGATAACAGTCATATGGACAACAGTTATGAAGATGACACTTATGACGAATGGTAAAGACGTTCAGTAAACAATAATGATAATAATAGTGGCAGTGGTAAAAGATCTGAAACTGGAACTATTATGCCAGAAAAATTTTTTAATTCACACCAAAATGTACTGATGTCAATATATATCACTGTCTTCCACAGATCAAAGTTTCACCAATATGCCAATTATGACTTTTAAGAATTCTTTTCTGCAGTAATGCTTTCACAAGGAGAATAGCCTAAATCTCCCACCCACCCCACCCCCCCCTCCTCCCACAAAAATTCACTGTGGTTACAGTATTAACAATACATCCATGAAACAATCATTCAGTATGTTGGAGCCTTTCATTTCTCCTCACACGACAGAAAAGGCATGACATGAAAACAAAGAAATCCTCTACCAGTCCCATAGACAGCTGGAAACTCTCGCTAAAGAGAAAATGACAGAAACATGTGTTGGCTCCACATCATGACAAGCGACTGCTAAAAATCTGACAAACACTATCAATATGATGACTGCCTTCACAGCATGACAATCATGAACTGCAGCTAAGATTTTACAGTAAATTCAGAGCAAGTGAAGATTTCAATGAAGAGTATGACTGATGGATGTGTATGAGGAATGACATCAGTCCCAAATTGTGTGTCATATTATACATGATAGATGTATGTGAGAAATGACATCAATCCCAATGTGTGTCATTATATGACTGATGGATGTGTATGAGGAATGACATCAGTCCCAAATTGTGTGTCATATTATACATGATAGATGTATGTGAGAAATGACATCAATCCTAATGTGTGTCAGTATAGATATATGTGGTAGATGTGTATGAGAAATGACATCAGTCCCAATGTGTGTCAGTATAGATATATGTGGTAGATGTGTATGAGGAATGACATCAATCCTAATGTGTGTCATTATAGATATATGTGGTAGATGTGTATGAGAAATGACATCAGTCCCAAAGTGTGTCATATCATACATGATAAATGTGTATGAGGAATGACATCAGTCCCAATGTGTATCATGTTATACATGATAGATGTGTATGAGAAATGACATCAATCCTAATGTGAGTCATATCATACATGATAAATGTGTATGAGGAATGACACGAGTCCCAAAGTGTGTCATATACATGGTAGATGTGTATGAGGAATGACATGAGTCCCAATGTGTATCATGTCATACATGGTAGATGTGTATGAGAAATGACATCAGCACTGATATGAGTCATATCATGTATGAAAAATGTGCACGAGGAATGACACAACAGTCCTAGCACGTGTCATAACAATGTCTACAAGGCTTTTAAAACTATCGATACACATCAAGCCATATGTCACCACAAAGCCCAAGTACAAACCACATCCATAAAAGCGCAGGTACCATGTCATATGTAGCTCGCATTATGCCCACATGAAGTACACGCTATGTCAAAAAGAAGACTACTGACACAATACCGACCAACAGAAAGCGAGATAATGAAACGACAGGACTCCTACTGTACCAGACACAGTAAATGGAAGCTACTGTGCAACAAGTCCATGCACTGTTTGGTACACTGACAAAAACCAGTCACACTGACCGAAAACCAATCACCACCTTACCACAACAGTGGGTGAGGGGGAACACCTGGCGCACTGAATATCTATCACTCCAATACACACACACACAATGATCAGTACAACAGAACACAAAGCCGACACGAACAACGTCTGCTTCACCACCTTGCTCTTGTCCACTCTGTCTGCTTGGTTTGCTATCCAAGGCAGGGGCTCTCTACATCATTCTTCACTTTTCCCGTTTAACTAACTCAAGACGTTGGGATTTGTTCAAGAGTTTCTCACTGGGGCAGACTCCCTCATTCTGCTTTTTTTTATTCCCTGAAATAACTATCCCTTTGATCACATAATTTTGACTAATGGGTGTGACAATAACACCTGAAAGATGCAACAATAATGAAACATACACCTCTTTAACTGTGGACAGCTTCAATTGCCAGCTATAATTAATAATAATTTTTTTTTAAAACCAGCCCTGTTTACCCTTTTAAAAACAACTTGAAAAAAACTTAAGTTTAACTTTTAAAAAAACCCAACAACACTCAAGAAAACAAAAACTACCCAAAATGATAAAGATCACTTTCAAAAATGCCTTTATTAAGGATTACTTGACCACTGAAATTGCAACATCCGCGGTACACACCTTTATTCCACCTTCCAAAGCCAACAAACCATTTCAGCACTTTTGGATGATTTAGAGAGCACTTCTGCTTCATTTTTTGGCCAATTGGCACAAGAACTACTACATCCATCTTGCTTCACAAACGATGTGAATTAACGATACACAGTTTCCCATTATCTTTGTGATTATTAGTGTTCACTCAGAACGTTTAATGTTGCCTGGAATGTCGGCATTCTGTTTGAAAATTTCTAGCTAAGCAGAACTGGGAGGAAAAACTGATCTGTACAAATCCACTTTTATATATTTTGGGGATCTCGAATGGTAACATTTCTGTTTTAAGACTGATGATATTTCCATCCTCTGTACTTTTTTTTCCCCCAAGCAAAGATTCTTCAACTGAATGACATGAAAATAATAATACCAACAACAAAAAAAGTCTCAAAAAAACAAAATCCCAGCCTTCAAAATCATTACATGGAAAAGTGACACATACACTCCCTTTCAACAAAAAGAACAGTAAAAAGCAAGAAAAGAAAATGTCAGAAAAAAATTGAAAAGAATCCCACAACAGCGAAAAAAGGTAAGCTGCTACAGGTTAACACAAATATCCCCTTCACCAAACCATTCCAGATTCCCCAGCTGTACCAAAGACAGTGAGGATCTGGAATGTGACAGCTAGAGATAAAGAAGAACAGTAACTTGTCCTACATAAAGCCACACTGCCTCACAAAGGTCATACTTAAAACTTCTTCCATAAAGATCAACAGTTCAGAAAAAAAAGGCAAAATTTATACTACTGGCAAAAAACAGAGGAAAAAAGGAAATGATTATACTAGTGGCAAAAAAAAGAGGAACAAAGGAACTATTCATACCTAGAGGCAAAAAAAGGGAACTGTATGTCTAAGGCAAGAGCAAGATGGCGACAGCTTGTATGTCTACACCCCCTCCTCCCTCCACCAGCAAGCCCTGCAGCCACAGGCCACAGCCACCTGGCTGCTGCGGTGACGGACAGCGGACGCTTACCTGAGATGTGCAGCTGGTCCATGTCTGGGGGAGGGGGGAAGAAGTCCAGGTGAGCGTCGCGCTTCACCGTCACCGCCTCCCGTACCCCTCCCACGGCATCAATCAGCTGTAAACACACACACACACACACACATGCACGCAAGCGCACACCCACACACACACACATGCACACAAGCGCACACACACACATGCACACAAGCGCACACACACACACATTAAGTGACATAAATGTGCATGTTTGTTTTACACACACGCGCGCATGAACGCACGCAAGCGCACACACACACATTCAGTAACATATAAATGTGCATGTTTGTTTTCACACACACACACACACACAAACACACACACACTCACTCACACACACACACACATGCACGCAAGTGCACACACACACATTCAGTAACATATAAATGTGCATGTTTGTTTTACACTCACAAAACACACACAAACACACACACTCACTCACATGCACACACACACACTCACACAAACACACTCACTCACACACAAAACAGCTGTCAATCAGAACCTTTTTTCAACCAGAAACAGGATTTAATGTCATGTCCACATCACGCAATAATCACATTCTCTACAAGGGAAAATCTATAATCAATGTCAATGACCCAACACCTTGATCAAGAAAAACCGGACTTCCCAGATTCTTCCTATCAACCTCTCCTGCCACCAACTTCGTTCCTGAATCTTCCTCACTACCGGCTTTTGAGGCATCGATAAAAGGACGTGATCCCATTGCTGACAGCAGTTTCGTGCATGCGTTGGATGGAAGGCATTACCTGCCGTTAGCGTGGCCAAAGCACAAGCCTGTCCAGCCGTCCACACAGAACACAGGGCTGCCCGTGTCTTGGCGAGGTTCTATCACTAACCTTCCTCCTGGAGGACCTTAAACAAGCTGCATACTTTCCTTTTTTATAAAGTACACAGTTTATGAGCAAAAATCTTACTACTTCTTCGTCAAATGCTTAGCAACTATTGCGTGTCTCTCATATGAATGAAAATGTGTTGTGCGGCCGTTAAGCGCCTGACAAGTCAGGCCCAGCGCATCCCACTTTGGCATGGGAGAGAATTGTTATCATCTAAGACTTTCTGGAAAAAAGGCAGCAGAATGTACCAAAGAAGTCAGAACATAGACAAGAAAGAGGTGACAGGAGGAAAAGGAACATGGTAGAAATACAGAGAGGGATAGAAAAGAGGGAATTCTACCACAGAATTTCCAGAAGATGGGGATGCTATTTATACTGACAGGTTCCCCTGGCATCCCCATGGAAGAGAGCAAAAATCTGAAAATACTGGGACGGCATTAGTGGCTGGTGAAAAGTCACCACAGCAAAGTCTGCTGAAGGCTTCGATTTTCATTCAATCTGACAATGAAAATCAGAATAACCACACAAAAATAACCACCACCCTACCACCACCCCAAACCAAAATAAAACCCAAACAAAACTGAAAGAAGAGAGAAAAATGCTATTTAAAACACACACACACACACACACACACACACACACTCACACACCACACACACACACACACACACACACACACACACACAAAGAGCATATCAAGCAATTTATCTTTCAGAAATAATAATCTCTTCACATCAACAGATTTTTTTTCTTTTAAATTAAACAAGCATACTGGGAAACAAAAAAAATTCCAACAAAAAAAAGAAACTGAGATTATGGCTGCAAGACTACAAGGGGTTTCTGTCTCTTTCTTCCCTTCCCTTCCCCTCTTCTCTTTTCTTTTCTTCTTTCTTTCTTTCTCTTTCTTCTCTTCTCTTCTTCTTCTTCTCTTTCTCTTCTCTTTCTCTTCTTCTTCCTCCTTCTCTTTCTCTCTCCTTCTCTTCTCTTCCTTCCCTCCCTTCTTCCTCTCCCTTCTCCTTCCTTCTCTCCCTTCCCTCCCTTTCCCTTCCCTCTTCCTCTCCCTTCCCTTCTCTCCCTTCCTTCTCCCTCCTTTCCTTCCCTTCCTCTCCCTTCCTCCCCTTCCCTTCCTCCTTCCCTTCCCTTCCTTCCTTCCTCCTCTCTCCTTCCTCCCTCTTCCTTCCTTCCTCTTCCTTCCTCCTTCTCTCTCCTTCTTTCCTTCCTCCCTCTCTCTCTTCCTCCCTTCTCCTCTTTCCTCTTCCCTTCTTCTTTCCTTCCTTCCCTTCCCTCCCCTTCCTCTCCTCCCTCCTCCCTCCTTCCTCCTTCTTCCCTCCCCTCCCTCCCTTCCCTTTCCTTCCTTCTCTTCTCTGTCCTTCTCTCTGACACACAGGCAGGCAGGGAGGTCTGACCTGCTGGTTGGTTTTCCTCCAGTTGTTGGCGGCGGCGGCATCCTGAGGGTTGGAGGAGAGGGTGCGGGCGTTGTGCACCATGGGGGTGATGGCTGCCCACACATCCTCTTCAGTCAACAGCCGTTAGACACTCGCCACCACACACAACCCCCACCCCCCCCAACATCATCATCATCATCACACTGCGCTACTATAGGTACCCGTCAGTCATGTTAGGGTTTTTGTCGTGGTGGTGGTGGTCTATTGTCGGTTAAAAGTGCGTTTTGTTTATTCATTTATACCACTTTAAGTCATGGTAGGTTTCTCTATGTGAAATTCAGGCTGCTCTCCCTGGGGAGAGCACGTCGCCACAAGAGCAGCGCCACCCTTTTTTTTACCCTGTCTGCAACTGTATTTGTTTCTGTATCAGAGTGGCTTCTTTCTACAGAATTTTGCCAAGGACAACTCTCTTGTTGCCGTGGGTTCTTTCACATGTGCTAAATAATTTTGGTAATACACAGGACCTTAGTTTATCATCTCATCCGAAACATTAGCACCAAGAGCAAGTCTAACGGATGGGGGGAAAGTTTTGAGCCCAAACGGAGATCGAATCACCGCACACTTCCGACCCAAACTTTTCGCTTTCTGGGCAGGCGTGTGACCTCTAGCCCACCGATCCATGGATCACCTGCCAGAGGGATGTGCTCTGCCAGGTTCCTTTTGCTCAGGAGACACAGTCTGAACAACCCGGTCTCATGCTCCAATAACTCTTCAGGGAGTTAAGGGAGAGAAGAAGAAAAATGTATACATGTATGTTTGTGTACATGTACACTGGCACAGGTGTGCAGGTATCTGCACGTATACATACACACACATAATATCATGAAAAACAATGAGAAACATACCAACTTACACTTTATTGCATACATACTCACTTACACATAGACTCTAATACATACATACTCATACATACACTTTAATGCATACATACTCACTTACAAATACGCTTTAATGCAAACACATGTAAATGTGTGCATTGATCTGTATGTTGTGTTATGTATGTGTGTGTGCAGGCAGCAACATATAAATGTGCATGTTTATTTTACACACACACACACATACACACACGCACACACACACACATGCACGCACGCACACACACGCACACACGCACACGCGCACACACACACACACGCATGCACACATACACACACACACCTAAAGCCAGCATGGAGAAAATCTACTAAAACAAAATCCCCCAAAAGAAGACAACAACACACACACACACACCACAACACAACCACACCACCACGAACACGACCACGACCACGACCAGCCCCACTCACTTGACTTGAGGTTCTGCGAGGCCTCGTTGACGCGGTCCACGAAGAGAGGATCTTCGCTGTTCTGCGCCTCCATCTCCGCCACCTGCAGCACGCGGTTGGCTCGGCGCGCGATGTTGGAGGCGTTGGCCACGATGAGAGGGGAATCCACTGTACGAATGCCGTCCTCGATCCGTTTCGTTTCGTGCAAAATGCCCTCCTCTGAACGATAGCGGAACAAGACAAGGAAGGTGAAGAAACAGGCATGGGTCGGTAGGTTTGGGTTTCTGTTTCGTTTTGGTTTTGGTTTTTTGGTGGGAGTTTTTTGTGTGTGTGTTTTTGGGATTGTTGTTTTTTTGTAGTTGGGTTTGTTTTTGTTTGTTTTTTGGGGGGGGGGTTAGAACGCAAATCTAACATAACTCAGTGAAGACTGCTAAATTTACTGTGCACTTTCCATTTACCAAGTCCAAGTGTGGGGGTCAGTTCCTGCTGTAATAATCAGCACCAGCTGGGCTGGGATGGGATGGATAGCAGCTGAGAGCAGCTGAAAGAAGGGGAAAATTGACAGACAGCTGTGGGGAGGGAGGGAGGGAGGGAGGGACACTTGAAGTGAACAGCCTCCTATGTAAAACAAGTGTTGGGAAAGAAGGAAAGAACGACTGCCTACCCCCCACCCCCCAAAAAAAACCCAACAACAACAACAAACAAAACAAAAAACAAAACAAAAACAAAAAAATTATATATATATATATATATATAACATTTTCCTTTTAAAACAGGGCGAGTGCCTAAGGCCCGTACCTTCAGCCCGGATGAGCGCGGCGGTGTCGACGGCTTCATCCACCAGACCGCGCAGCCGCTCCATGTTGTCCGTCCACTGCTTCTTCAGCAGCTCAAAGTGCTCCTGGGCCGCCTGGTTGTTGGGGTTGGTGAACAGCACGCGCGCCGCGTTCACGATCTGAGGCGTCAGATCCTTCACCTGCACCCAACAAAAACACACACACCTGCACTGCTGCACACCTGCAGACAAGTCAGAGACTATCCTTGTAATGCTGGATTGTAGAGCTCTTTGGGGGCGGGATAGCTCAGTGGTCAGAGCGCTCACTTCCCCCCAGCTAAGGTTAAGCAGCATCAAGCATGGTTACCACTTGGATGGGTGACCGTTTGCGCCTCTTGGCTTCAGTACAGATCCCCCAGTTCCCCCGGCTGTAAATGGGTACCTGCCCTCTTTAGGGTCAGGGAAGGTAAAGCAGTGAGGGAGAGGAGATGGGCGCGCCCTCAATATGCTGGCCCCTTAAGAAGCTGAGGTCTCTGATGCCTCACTCTCATATGACCTTATAGGTTATGGGACACCTTTACCTTTAGTGCTCTTCCAGATATGGACAATATACTGCCCATGAGATTGTGGTCTTTGAGTAGATTCCTACAGAATGCACAACTAGAATTTTCAAATGGTTATAGTCACAGCAGATTTCTGTGCAGGCTGTTTTCCCTGTTATTAAAAGCTTACATAAACATAGCTGCAATTACAGTGATTTTTGTTTCCTTTTGCAAGAATATTTGCCTGTTATAAGACAGTTTGTACTTCAGATTTTTTCCTTAGAACAACAAGAAGCACTGAATGCATGTGGCAAAGGAACGTCAATCCATTATCTGAAAATAATGTACACAAAAAAACCGAAACAAAGCTTTTAACTGTTAAAACATACAAAGAATGCATGAACCATGCAAATTCTTCCAACCAAAATATCTGTGAACATAAACTGTTCACAGTAAAATAAAATAAAAATTAAAATTAAAAAAATAGACGAAGAAGAAGAAAAAATTACTTTAAAAAACATAAATTTTTTAAATAATAAAATAAAAACCCAGTTCCCAGTGATCCCAAACGAACAAACTGTAAAAAAAAATATTTAAAAAAAGGCAAGAGAGGGTGGCTGACCTGACTGGAGTTTTTGAAGATGGCCTCCACGGTCTGCTTGTTGCGACAGCCTCCAGCCGTGGCCACAGAGTTGGCCGTATCGGCCAGACGCTGGGCGTGGGCCTGGAAGTTACGGGCCTTGTCCTCAAAGTTCGCTTCTCGCCCAGGGGTGCCTGCACAACATGTCGTAGTTATATTTTATTTTCATGTTATTGTATTGTACTGTACCATATTGGGTTGGTTTGGATTGTACTGTACTGCATTATACCAATAGAGCCATACTGTAAGTGTTTTGTTATGTATTGTGTTGTGCTGCATTGTACAGTGTCGCAGTGCATATTACATTGTATTGTATCATCTTGCATTTTGTTTTATTGCACTTTACTGTACTGTACTGTATAGACTTATGTTCCCTTACATAGTACTGTACTGTTTTCTATCGTCTCATACTGAACTGGATTACTCTAATGACTGTCTTAATCTATATTCTATTGCATTCCACTGCATTGTGCAACACTGTCTTGTCCTGCTCTGTACCATCCACCATTTTTACTTTTATATTGTACTGTGCAGCAATGCACCTTTTTCCTGTCAGGGAATCTTCCCTCCACAGTTGACACTGGCTCCAACTCCACTGCCCAGCAAGGCCTTTGGATGAAACTATAAACCAATGCCCCATATGCAAAAGCATGCATCTTGGGACACATATTAAAACCCTACCCACTTTCACAGAAAAGTATACCAGCTATGGCTGATGGCAGGAACATACCTAGCATGCAGTCTGCAACCTGGAGAAGGATGGACCAAGTTCAAAACATGCCCATGACAGTTGCCAGAAAATGTAGTGCACTTTCCCAACAACTCCCTCCTCAGAAGTAAGAAGTCCAGTCCAATACCCAGACCACCACCACTCAGAGTCTCAAGGGATGAGGGAGAACAATTTGGCTTCAGACATGATCTGAATAACGGACCTCTTGATTGCTGAATGGTCGAGTTAACCTCACGAACCGTTAAACTGCAGTGGCATTGTGTTTGTCATATGCAGCAGTGAGAAATGCAGGACCACTGGTTGAAACTCACTTTGCCAGAAGCATTCCAAATAACATGATAATGTATCTGCTGAAATGTACTTATGCACACTCACACAAAGAGGATCCACACACACACACACACATACCACACAACACACACAGTGTTGTCGTACTGACCTACAGGTACAACAGCTGCCTCACTCAGGTGTTTCAGAGGTGTAGATATATCAATAAAGTCCTCAGCCACCTGCACGCAATTGTTCAAAAATCAGCTGTAGAACGCAGACCTGCTAACCACATGGTCATTCTCTGGATATGTGCCACTTCTTCTTATTCTCTCGTTCACTTTTTACACAGTCATATGTGTTTGGGAGAAATAATGGCAAGTCCTTTCCAGCTCCTCTCATGGGCCGTACAGCTTGGTTTGCAGGGATATCTCCATCAGCCACACCATCTTCCTCAGGTCGCTGAATAGCGTGCACCTCTGAAGGATGTGCTCACCAGTCTGGTTTTCTTTGCCACAGGCACTCAGGGGAGAGGGAACGAGTTTCCGCTTTGTGGACATGTGGTGATTTAGCATGTGCCACAGAGGGATGCTCTGTTCAGGGGATAAGCTCATTAGCAAACTGGCACGAACATCTCTGCTTTATATACTGCAGTAGCAGTTAGTTAATGCTTTGAAGTAACTGCGTTCACAGCTTTGCCTTCAGACATCTGTACCTGATGGGTGTTAGGGGAGTGTTTCTGAGTGAGAATGACTCAAGTTTTAAGACATGAAAAACAACATCTCACAATCTGATACATGAACACAAAAAACAAAAGAAAAATCCACCCCAAAAAATCTGATAAATGAAACGCTGTAGTCAAAACGCAAAGTGACTGAATGTAAATTACTAAAAACATCTAAACAGACTTTTTTTTTGGGGGGGGGGGGGGGGGGGGGGATTTATCTTTCATAACTTTAAGACTATTACAAAAAAAGGGGCAAGCTATAGAGCATAATGCACTGACTTGCTCATTGTTTGTTGTCACATGATTTAAATATAAAAACTGCACAGGAAATAAAGTCATTTTTTTATCATTAGCATTATGAAGAAAAATGTGTGAGTCGCTCTGTCTTAAACACACACGTATGCACACACTGACTTCACTGGAAGTGTGCGTTCACAATGAAAAAACACACACCCATACATGTAGTTAAAATGCACACACACAACACACGCACACTCAAAGATTTCAACTCTTAATAATGAACAAAGCATAGTAATAAATTCATTATGCACTTTACATTTACCAACATAACATTCCAAAAAAAAAATCACCAGCTCTTACACATCATATATATGTGGACTGACAATACAAAAGTGATAGGATAATAACAAATTAAATATGTACAAGATCTAAGCGTACAGAAACGTATTCTAAAGTGGTCAGAACATTCAGACCGACATACCTGACTAACAAGGGCGTCCTGGATCTTCGACTTGAGGGAAGCCAGTTTTTCCGACAGGTTGCGAGCAATCGCCTTGGCCTGAGGCGTGTTGCCCTGTGACAGAGACAATCAAATTCAGCATGTGAATGTGTGTGTGTGTGGGGGGGGGGGGGGGGGGAGAGGGGGGGGGGGGGGGAGTGAGTGAGAGTGTGTGCGTGTGTGTGTGTGTGCGTGTGCGTGTGTGTGTGTGCATGTGTGTGTGTGTGTGCATGTGTGTGTGTGTGTGTGTGTGTGTGCGTGTGTGTGTGTGTGTGAGGGGGGGATGCATGGGTGGGTGTGTGTTTGTGAGGTTTTTTGGGGGGCTTTTTTTTATTCTTTTATATCGAGGATAATGAAATAAGCACTTATGCCGTGAGTGTGTAAGTGTGTGTGTGCACATAAGTGCATGCATGTATGTGTAATATATCTACAAACACTAAAACAGACCTGTTGAAAGATAGGAAAAGCCATCCACACACGTAACCCATAAAAACGCAGACATAACTCAAAACAACAACGCCTAACACAAAGCCATGTCAACAGACAGCAAACTCGGACCACTGAAGGACAGGCACTGCTGTACACCACCACAGTGATCCACCAGCAGTGCAGGGTATCCTCTGGCTGGTGGCCTCCTTCAAGTCTTACTGTCCAGTACAGATCCTTCACTCATTACAACAGAGTAACCCCGCCAGTTTTCTTATTTTTTCTTTTTAAAATTTTTTTAAATTCTTTTATATCGAGGATAATGGAATAAGCACTTAAGTGCTTTTTTACATCCAGTCCCCGTATGTATGTGGTTTCGTCAATTCTGTCATCTGTTCCCACTGGCACACAATAGCCTACTCTTACGAAAAGCGGAACAGGATTTAACGTGTGCGCAAGATGTTCTGCGTGCGTTCGCACACGGGGCCTCGGTTTATATTCTCATCCGAAGGACTTTTGGAGAGAGTGGAGTCTGCACTGATGTTAACTCCAGGGGTAAAATATCCCCCCTTGAACGGGGATCGAACCCAAGTTGTCAGATTGCAAGCGCAATGTTCTAACCACGAGACTATCCCGTCCTCCCTGAGGCAGAGAGTGATGAACACTCAACTCAGTATAACTGTCTCCATCGCTGCTGTCACCAGTAGGAGCTTCATGCAATACCACCAGGGTTCACCATCTCTGTCTCTGCTGAGTTCTACCATCTCCTGTAGCCCTCCTCCCAGACCACTGACCTCAGTGATGTTGGTAATGTAGGATTTGGGTGATCTGCCTCTTTTCCTTCAGCCCTCAACCTTACCTTAGAGAACTGTCACCATCAGATTTTTGTCTGTATGTTTCTGTTAGCATGACCAACATACCTCAGTCCGCGCTTCTCAATTTCAGCCAAGATATGCACTGAGAGTATGATGAAGTACAAAGCACAAAAGGAGAGAGAGAGGCAGAAAGAGAAAAAAGCACCCCTGTCCCAACCACTGCCCCCTATAACCTTGACCCACTCACTCACCTGGCCCCGCCTGCACAGATCTGACAGCTGATTGGTCAGAATCTCAGTCTCGTCACACAGACGCAGCAGCTCCTGACGTTGAGGGCCGGTGCAGCAGTTGGCCACGCGGCGACCTTCGTCCACCACCAGGCGCGTCGCTGACTCACCTGTCACCAGCCCAGCACACCGCCGTTACTTTCACACAACAAGCAACGTGGGCCTGGCTGGTTACATGCACAATCTGTGCTGAGCAGAACTGGCGTTAAAAGTAACGTCTGTTACTGGGGTGTTCAGCAATTGTAAGTCTTTTTCTTGCTGGACATGCCAACTGTGTAATAACGCCACCACCAGTAGGAATGTGAAGATCTCAGTAGGAAAGGGGAACTGTGATTGACCATGGGCCTCGGTTATCATCTTCACTATATTCAATGGAACAGAACAAGTTTTAATGACACTCAGGAATCTCTTCAGGTGTGTCAACTGTCAAGAAGCCTTCATTAAAAAAAATAATCAATAAAAAATAATAAAATATAAAATTAGAATAAATAATAAAATGAAATTTTAAAAAAGAGGCCTTCATTGTTTGTGGGATCTTGTTTATTAACCCTGAAATGCACAAATTTACTTTTCTCACCCATATGTGTTGCTTTTTGATGTAAATCATTCTTCTTCTGCAATTTCTGCCTATTCAAATCAATTCAATCAACTTTTATTTTCTTCAAAAGTTTGCGGGGTGGTAGGTGCACATATAAGAAAGTTTAATAAATGGCATGCAACAAATGTAATGCTTTGTTATGTCTAAAGAGAATATCTATGTTGAACAATCAGCAAATGGCTGAATATCAGAAGAAACTGTGTCAGTGGGATGTCCTAAGGCACATTAATATAAAGAGTAATTCAAATGTAGTCTCGTGAACTAAAATCTCAGAAAAAAACCCTTCTAATTGAAGTTTCTTTGATGCCACTTTGCAGCCAACAAATAAACAATTGTGTTTATTCATATATAATACACACATGAGTAGGTGAATATTTCAATGGACGAAATAAATTCAACTGTATTCAAATCTTAAAAAATCAAAACAAAACAACAACAAAACACCAACAACCTTCATATACACATAAAAAAGGTACACAGAACAGACTAAGACAAATAAAAAAGACATACACATAACAAAAAGGGTACACAGAAATAAAATAAAATAAAAAAGATGATCATAACAAGGACAATGGTCGCTCTCTCTCTCTCTCTCTCTCTCTCTCTCTCTCTCTCTCTCTCTCCCTCTCTCTCTCCCTCTCTCTCTCTCTCTCTCTCTCTCCCTCTCTCTCTCTCTCTCCCTCTCTCTCTCTCTCTCTCCCTCTCTCTCTCCCTCTCTCTCTCTCTCTCTCTCGGGGTAAAAGTGCTATTTGTATCCCCCGTCCAAGAACTGATCTTTACAAGTCATCTCTAGTCTATTCAGGTAGTAAAGAATGGAATGAACTTCCGGATAATTTAAAACAGAAATGTAGTCTGTCTTCATTCAAAAGAGCTTATCATAAATATTTATTTGAAATGTTCTGAATATAATGTGCCCTTTGCCTTTTGTATATACCATGATTATGTAATGTCGTATTTACTTATACACCTATTTTGTTCATAGCTGGTTGTTTTCTCGACTGACTGGCTTTGACAGTGATTTGAGTGGGTTTGTGGGTGTGGGTGGGTGTGTGGCGGTGTGTGTGTGTGTTGACATATCGATTGTCTTGAACTTCAGTGTGTTTTGTTCTTATGTCATTGAAAAGGTAAAGGTTTGGATGTTTATCAATGTAGAATTATTGAATTTCTTACCTATAAGGTCCTGGATTAATTGTTTATTTTTTTGTGTATTCATGTCAATGCATGTTTTTGAGCGTGCGTTCGCGCGCGCAGCGCGCACGTGTGTGTGTGTGTGTGTGTGTGTGTCTGTGCGTGTGTGCCCGCGCGCACAAGTGTATGTGCATAGACATTCTTATTATCTTGAACTGTTATGGGTTGTTGTTGTTTTTGCTCTTTATGTAATGAAATGGTGTATGGGGTGCATTTTTTTTTTCCTGTTAAGAATGAATTGGATTTGTGATTAGAATGTCGACTTGGATGGTTTATTTATTCATATGGGCATTCATATGACTATGTATGCATGTGTGTGTGCGTGCGCGCGCGCGCGTGCGTGTCTGAGAGTGGATTTTTTTTTTATCTTGAGCTATGTTTGTTTGCTCTTTATGGCATTGACATGGTGTATGTTGCGATTGCGTTTGGTTCTGTTAAAGTAGACAAAATTGGATTTGTTAGTCGTGTCATTTTTTATTATATATATTAATTGGAATGGTTATCGAATTGATTCATGTGCATGTGTGAGTTGTTTGTTCCTGCATGTGTATGGGCGTACGTGCGTGCGTGCGTGTGTGTGTATGTGTGTGTGTGTGTGTGTGTGTGCTGTGTTTGTAAACTGATGACTGTGGAAAGAGAGTTGTTACATCATTTACTTTCATTGCAATAACTGATGTAAAGATAAGTCGTTTCCATTTTTGTCCCAAGCTTTTAAAAAATAGTGGGGCTGATTGCTTTGTTTAGTCGTTGAAATGCATGGTGTGGGAGTGTGGATGATGTAGTGTGAATGTATCTTTATGTGTGAGGAAATTTTGATGTGTGTAGACATGAAATTAGTCAATTTGTATTGATTGGCTGGTTTAGTACATAATTAAATGTTAATGTGAGCAGTTGATTGGAAGTATAACTAAGTGATTGAGTTTTTGTCAGCTTCATTGTGTATAATTATGCTATGCATTTCTTCATGTTTGTTTGCCTTTGTTTTTTTGTCTTTGGTTTTTATGTTAGTTTTGTTGTTGTTGTTTTTTTTGTTGTTTTTTTTGTTTTGTTTTGAGGACCTGGTGTAAAGAAGCCCCTGGCTTATCCAATTATCCTCATTAAAACATTCGAGTTCGAGTTCGAAAAACATTCGAGTTCTCTCTCTGTCTCTCCCTCTCTCTCTCTCTGTCTTTCTCTCCCTCTCCTCTCTCTGTGTCTCTGTGTGTGTCACATGACCCAGTCCTTTATCTCCAGGCGGGGTGGCCAGCCACTGTCGTGCCTGCTCCACTTTGCCCTCACACGGTGGGGGCTGGCTTACGGATGCCGCTGCGCTCCGTGACGTGATGATTGGCCGTTGTCTGCAGCTCCGCAGATTGCATCTGGATCTCCCGCGCCAGGACATGGCCTGCGGCTCGCCCATGACACACACAACACATACATAACACACCACACATCACACACACCCATAAGTTGACACACACACACACATAACACACCACACACACATAACACACCACACACACATAAACACCACACAACACACCAAACACAACACACCATAAGTTGACACACACACACACACACCAACATGACACACACACAACACACAACACCACACACCATAAGTTACACACACACACCAACAACACACACACACAACACACAACACACAACACACAACACACACACACACACACCATAAGTTGACACACAACACACAAACACACACACCATAAGTTGACACACACCAAAAGTTGACACACACACACCCATAATGACACACACTCCATAAGTTGACACACACACACATAGTTGACACACACTCCATAAGTTGACACACACACACCATAAGTTGACACACACTCCATAAGTTGACACACACACCATAAGTTGACACACACTCCATAAGTTGACACACACACTAATTGACACACCATAAGTTGACACACACACCATAAGTTGACACCACACTAGTTGACACACACACATAAGTTGACACACACACCATAAGTTGACACACACACACTCCATAAGTTGACACACACACCATAAGTTGACACACACACACCATAAGTTGACACACACACCATAAGTTGACACACACACCATAAGTTGACACACACACAACACCATAAGTTGACACACACACCATAAGTTGACACACACACCACCATAAGTTGAACACACACCATAAGTTGACACACACACACCATAAGTTGACACACACTCCATAAGTTGACACACACACCATAAGTTGACACACATCCATAAGTTGACACACACACCATAAGTTGACACACACACACCCATAAGTTGACACACACACCATAAGTGACACACACACACACCATAAGTTGACACACACACCATAAAGTTGACACACACACCATAAGTTGACACACACACACACACCATAATTGACACACAACACACACCATAAGTTGACACACACACACCATAAGTTGACACAACACATAAGTTACACACACCATAAGTTGACACACACATCCATAAGTTGACACACACACACCATAAGTTGACACACACACAAATTGACACACACAACACTAAGTTGACACACACACCATAAGTTGACACACACACCATAAGTTGACACACACTCCATAAGTTGACACACACACCATAAGTTGACACACAACACATAAGTTGACACACACACACACCATAAGTTGACACACACACACACCCATAAGTTGACACACACCATAAGTTGACACCACACTCCATAAGTTGACACACACACCATAAGTTGACACACACACCATAAGTTGACACACACACACACCCATAAGTTGACACACACACCATAAGTTGACACACACACCATAAGTTGACACACACACCATAAGTTGACACACACACATAAGTTGACACACACACACCCATAAGTTGACACACACACACCCCATAAGTTGACACACACACACCCATAAGTTGACACACACACACACCCATAAGTTGACACACACACACCATAGTTGACACACACACCATAAGTTGACACACACACACCCATAAGTTGACACACACACACCCATAAGTTGACACACACACACCCATAAGTTGACACACACACCATAAGTTGACACACACACACACCATAAGTTGACACACACACCATAAGTTGACACAACACACACCCATAAGTTGACACACACACACCCATAAGTTGACACACACACACAACCCATAAGTTGACACACCACACACCCATAAGTTGACACACACACACACCATAAGTTGACACACACACCATAAGTTGACACCACACACACCATAAGTTGACACACACACCATAAGTTGACACACACACTACCCATAAGTTGACACAACACACCATAAGTTGACACACACACCATAAGTTGACACACACACACCCATAAGTTGACACACACACCATAAGTTGACACACACACACACACCATAAGTTGACACACACACACCATAAGTTGACACACACACACACCATAAGTTGACACACACACCATAAGTTGACACACACACCATAAGTTGACACCACACACACCATAAGTTGACACACACACCATAAGTTGACACACACACACACCATAAGTTGACACACACACCATAAGTTGACACACACACCATAAGTTGACACACACACCATAAGTTGACACAACACCATAAGTGACACACCACACTCCATAAGTTGACACACACACCATAAGTTGACACACACACCATAAGTTGACACACACACCATAAGTTGACACACACACCATAAGTTGACACACACACACACCATAAGTTGACACACACACCATAAGTTGACACACACACCATAAGTTGACACACACTCCATAAGTTGACACACACACCATAAGTTGGACACACACACTCCATAAGTTGACACACACACCATAAGTTGACACACACACCATAAGTTGACACACACACACACCATAAGTTGACACACACACCATAAGTTGACACACACCACACACCATAAGTTGACACACACACCATAAGTTGACACACACACCATAAGTTGACACACACACACACCATAAGTTGACACACACACACACCATAAGTTGACACACACACCATAAGTTGACACACACACCATAAGTTGACACACACTCCATAAGTTGACACAACACACCATAAGTTGACACACACACCAAAGTTGACACACACACACACCATAAGTTGACACACACACACATAAGTTGACACACACTCCATAAGTTGACACACACTCCTAAGTTGACACAACACACCATAAGTTGACACACACACCATAAGTTGACACACACACACACCATAAGTTGACACACACACACACCATAAGTTGACACACACACACCATAAGTTGACACACACTCCATAAGTTGACACACACACCATAAGTGCACACACACCATAAGTTGACACACACACCATAAGTTGACACACACACCCATAAGTTGACACACACACTAAGTTGACACACACACACCCATAAGTTGACACACACACACACCCATAAGTTGACACACACACCCATAAGTTGACACACACACACACCTAAGTTGACACACACACCATAAGTTGACACACACACCATAAGTTGACACACACACACCCATAAGTTGACACACACAACACCCATAAGTTGACACACACACCCATAAGTTGACACACACACACCATAAGTTGACACACACACACACCATAAGTTGACACACACAACCATAAGTTGACACACACACACACCATAAGTTGACACCACACACACCCATAAGTTGACACACACACACCCCATAAGTTTGACACACACACACCACCATACGTTGACACACACACACACCATAAGTTGACACACAACCATAAGTTGACACACACACACACCCATAAGTTGACACACACACACCATAAGTTGACACACACATCACCATAAGTTGACACACACACCATAAGTTGACACACACACCATAAGTTTACACACACACACACCATAAGTTGACACACACACCATAAGTTGACACACAACACACACCCATAAGTTGACACACACACACCATAAGTTGACACACACACCACCATAAGTTGACACACACACCATAAGTTGACACACACACCATAAGTTGACACACACACACACCATAAGTTGACACACACACCATAAGTTGACACACACACACACCCATAAGTTGACACACACACCATAAGTTGACACACACACACAATAAGTTGACACACACACCATAAGGTTGACACACACACAACCATAAGTTGACACACACACCCTAAGTTGACACACACCCATAAGTTGACACACACACACACCATAAGTTGACACACACACCCATAAGTTGACACACAAACACACCCATAAGTTGACACACACACCATAAGTTGACACACACACACACCAAAGTTGACACACACACCATAAGTTGACACACACACACACCCATAAGTTGACACACACACACACCATAAGTTGACACACACACACACCCATAAGTTGACACACACACCATAAGTTGACACACACACACACCCATAAGTTGACACACACACCCATAAGTCAGTTCTGTTTCGTTTTCCTTATTTAGGGTACAAGCCACATATGTGACAAAAATAAACTCTGCCTGTAAACTTTGGTTCCCGTCACAGCACCATCCTGTTGCTAGTCTGTATCCAGCTTCGTGTGAAGCAAGGGTTTTGCAATGATATTTATATCTAGTACATATGCATTGCCAAGAGACAGAGAGTGGGGGTGTGCTGTGGGCAAGGCATCTCAACTATAATCAAATTTCTGCCCAATTTCCGAAACAGCAGCTGCCTCCTTTGCTGTTTTGGAGGTCATTGTCGAACATTACGGACAAACATATTTTAAATACATTTCACAATAGATAGTTGATACCTTGTTGATGCATGTGGGTTTGGTTTTTTTTTTAGGTGTTTTACAATATGCCTTTATCCTTTTTCATTGCAGATATTTGGTAGTTTCTGGAAAGGGAAAAGACAATGTCACCAGTTACTGACTCCAATTCAGAGAGGAAGAGAAGAGAGGACTATGGTCATTTTTACCAGTTACTGACTCTTATTTCAGAGAGGAAGAGAAGAGAGGCCAATAGTCATTTTCACCAGTTACTGGCTCTTAATTCAGAGAGGAAGAGAAGAGAGGACTGTGGCCATTTTCACCAGTTACTGACTCTTAATTCAGAGAGGAATAGAAGAGAGGACTGTGGTAATTTTTACCAGTTACTGACTCTTAATTCAGAGAGGAAGAGAAGAGAGGACTGTGGTAATTTTTACCAGTTACTGACTCTTAATTCAGAGAGGAAGAGAAGAGAGGACTGTGGTCATTTTTACCAGTTAAAGGTAAAAAGGTAAAGGAGTCCCATAACCTATAAGGTCGTAGGGGAGCGAGGCATCAGAGACCTCACTTCTCTAGGGCCAGCATATTGAGGGCGGCGCCCATCTCCTCTCCCTCGCTGCTTTTACCTTCCCTGACCCTAAAGAGGGCAGGTACCCATTTACAGCTGGGTGAACTGGGGGACCTGTACTGAAGCCAAGGCACGCAAACGGTCACCCATCCAACTGGTAACCACGCTCGACGCTGCTTAACTTGGCTGGGGGAAAGCAAGTGCTCCGACCACTGAGCTATCCCGTCCCCACCAGTTACTGACTCTTAATTCAGAGAGAGGAAAAGGAGAGAGGACTGTGGTCATTTTCACCAGTTACTGACTCTTAATTCAGAGAGGAAGAGAAGAGAGGCCAATAGTCATTTTCACCAGTTACTGACTCTTAATTCAGAGAGGAAGAGAAGAGAGGACTGTGGTCATTTTTACCAGTTACTGACTCTTAATTCAGAGAGAGGAAAAGGAGAGAGGACTGTGGTCATTTTCACCAGTTACTGACTCTTAATTCAGAGAGGAAGAGAAGAGAGGCCAATAGTCATTTTCACCAGTTACTGACTCTTAATTCAGAGAGGAAGAGAAGAGAGGACTGTGGTCATTTTCACCAGTTACTGACTCTTAATTCAGAGAGAGGAAAAGGAGAGAGGACTGTGGTCATTTTCACCAGTTACTGACTCCAATTCAGAGAGAGAAAGAGAAGAGAGGACTGTGGTCATTTTCACCAGTTACTGACTCTTAATTCAGAGAGGAAGAGAAGAGAGGACTGTGGTCATTTTCACCAGTTACTGACTCTTAATTCAGAGAGGAAGAGAAGAGAGGACTGTGGTCATTTTCACCAGTTACTGACTCTTAATTCAGAGAGAGGAAAAGAAGAGAGGACTGTGGTCATTTTCACCAGTTACTGACTCTTAATTCAGAGAGAGGAAAAGAAGAGAGGACTGTGGTCATTTTCACCAGTTACTGACTCTTAATTCAGAGAGGGAGAGAAGAGAGGACTGTGGTCATTTTCACCAGTTAGTGACTCTTAATTCAGAGAGGAAGAGAAGAGAGGACTGTGGTCATTTTCACCAGTTACTGACTCCAATTCAGAGAGGAAGAGAAGAGAGGACTGTGGTCATTTTCACCAGTTACTGACTCATAATTCAGACAGCTCAGAGAAACCAAACCAACTCAGGAGACAGCCATTCAATCAAGTCGGCCAACATTTCAAAACAAGTCTAAAGCACTGACAGTGTATCTTGGGAAAGACTGCAGAGTTCTACAGAATAATGCAGACTGCAGGACACAGAGTAATACATACGGCAGGACACAGAGTAATACAGACTGCAGGACACAGAGTAATGCAGTAACACAGACTGCAGGACACAGAGTAATACAGACTGCAGGACACAGAGTAATGCAGACTGCAGGACACAGAGTAATACAGTAACACAGACTGCAGGACACACAGAGTAATACAGACTGCAGGACACACAGACTGCAGGACACACAAGAGTAACACAGACTGCAGGACACACAGAGGAACACAGACTGCAGGACACACAGACTAACACAGACTGCAGGACACACAGAGTAACACAGACTGCAGGACACACAAGAGTAACACAGACTGCAGGACACACAGAGTAACACAGACTGCAGGACACAGAGTAATACAGACTGCAGGACACACAGAGTAATGCAGACTGCAGGACACACAGACTAACACAGACTGCAGGACACAAGAGTAATACAGACTGCAGGACACACAGAGTAACACAGACTGCAGGACACACAGAGTAATACAGACTGCAGGACACACACAAGAGTAATGCAGACTGCAGGACACAGAGTAACACAGACTGCAGGACACACAGAGTAATACAGACTGCAGGACACACAAGAGTAACACAGACTGCAGGACACAGAGTAACACAGACTGCAGGACACAGAGTAATACAGACTGCAGGACACACAGAGTAATACAGACTGCAGGACACAAGAGTAACACAGACTGCAGGACACACAGAGTAATGCAGACTGCAGGACACAGAGTAACACAGACTGCAGGACACACAGTGTAACACAGACTGCAGGACACACAGAGTAACACAGACTGCAGGACACACAGAGTAACACAGACTGCAGGACACAGAGTAACACAGACTGCAGGACACACAGTGTAACACAGACTGCAAGACACAGAGTAACACAGACTGCAGGACACACAGTAACACAGACTGCAGGACACAGAGTAATACAGACTGCAGGACACAGAGTTCTACAGTAACGCAGACTGCAGGACACACAGTATGATACAGACTGCAGGACACATAGAGTAATGCAGACTGCATGACACACAGAGTAACGCAGACTGCAGGACACACAGAGTAACACAGACTGCAGGACACAAGAGTAATACAGACTGCAGGACACAGAGTAATACAGACTGCAGGACACAGAGTAATACAGACTGCAGGACACAGAGTAACACAGACTGCAGGACACAGAGTAAGGCAGACTGCAGGACACAGAGTAATGCAGACTGCAGGACACAGAGTAATACAGTACCACAGACTGCAGGACACACAGAGTAACACAGACTGCAGGACACACAGAGTAACGCAGACTGCAGGACACACAGAGGAACACAGGCTGCAGGACACACAGAGTAATACAGACTGCAGCAGGACACACAGAGTAACGCAGACTGCAGGACACACAAGAGTAACGCAGACTGCAGGACACACAGAGTAATGCAGACTGCAGGACACACAGAGTAATACAGACTGCAGCAGGACACACAGAGTAACGCAGACTGCAGGACACACAGAGTAATACAGACTGCAGGACACACAGAGTAGTGCAGACTGCAGGACACACAGAGTAACGCAGACTGCAGGACACACAGAGTAACACAGACTGCAGGACACACAAGAGTAACACAGACTGCAGGACACACAGAGTAACACAGACTGCAGGACACACAGAGTAACACAGACTGCAGGACACAGAGTAACACAGACTGCAGGACACAGAGTAATGCAGACTGCAGGACACAAAGTAATACAGACTGCAGGACACAGAGTAACACAGACGGCAGGACACAGAGTAACACAGACTGCAGGACACACAGAGTAACACAGACTGCAGGACACACAAGAGTAACACAGACTGCAGGACACACAGTAACACAGACTGCAGGACACACAGTAACACAGACTGCAGGACACACAGTAACACAGACTGCAGGACACACAGAGTTCTACAGTAACACAGACTGCAGGACACACAGAGTAACGCAGACTGCAGGACACACAGAGTAATGCAGACTGCAGGACATAGAGTTCTACAGTATGATACAGACTGCAGGACACAGAGTAATACAGACTGGAGGACACAGAGTTTTACAGTATAATACAGACTGCAGGACACAGAGTTCTACAGTATGATACAGACTGCAGGACACACAGTATGATACAGACTGCAGGACACAGAGTTCTACAGTATGATACAGACTGCAGGACACACAGTATGATACAGACTGCAGGACACACAGTATGATACAGACTGCAGGACACACAGTATGATACAGACTGCAGGACACACAGTATGATACAGACTGCAGCAGGACACACAGAGTAACGCAGACTGCAGGACACACACAAGAGTTGTACAGACTGCAGCAGGACAGAGACCTTGCCCTGCTGGCGCAGCTCTGACAGGGCGTTGGCCATGGACTCGATGTCCCCGACGTTCTTCACGATGGCCTCCCTGTCCTGGCGGTTGGTGCAGCGGTCCGCCACCTTGCGGGCGTCGTCCAGGATTTGCCGCAGTGACTTGTCCCCTGAAGAACAGTACACACAGCTTCTGGTGTGTGTGTGTGTGTCACTTCGCGCGTGTGTGTGTGTGTGCGTGGTGTGTGTGTGTGTAGTGTGTGTGTTGTGTGTGTGTGTGTGTCGTGTGTGTGTGTATGTGTGTGTGTGTGTGTGTGTGTGTGTGTGTGTGTGGTGTGTGTGTGTGTTGTGGTGTGTGGTGTGTGGTGTGTGTGTGTGTGTGTGTGTGTGTGTTGTGGTGTGTTGTGTGGTGGTGTGTGTGTGTGTGTTGTGTGTGTGGTGTGTGTGTGTTGTGTGTGTTGTGTCTGTGTGTGTGTGTGTTGTGTGTGTGTGTGGTGTGTGTGTGTTCTGTGTGTGTGTGTGTGTCTGTGTGTGTTGTGTGTGTTGTGTGTGTGTGTCTGTGTGTGTGTGTGTGTGTGTGTGTGTTGTGTCGTGTGTATGTGTGTGTGTGTGTGTGGTGTGTGTGTGTGTGATGTGTGTGTCTGGTGTGTGTGTGTAGTGTGTGTGTGTGTGTGTGTGTGTATGTGTGTGTGTGGGGTGTGTGTGTGTGTATTTTTTTTATGAGTGAGCATTCAATACGTACATGCATGTGTGCATTGTGTGTAGTGTGTGTGTGTGTCTTGTGTGAGTGTGTGTGTGAGTGTGAGAGGGCATGTAACATGTGTGTGGAGTTTTTATTTTATTTTTATTCATTTATTTTATTGAATTATATCAAGGATAATGGAATAAGCACTTTTTTTTTTTTACATCCAGTCCCGGTGTGTATGCGATTTTGTCAATTCTGTCATCTGTTCCCACCGGCACACAATGGCCTACTCTTTCGAAAAGCGGAACAGGATTTAACGTGTGCGCAAGATGTTCTGCGTGCGTTCGCACACTGGACCTCGGTTTATAGTCTCATCTGAAGGACTTTGGGGGAGAGTAGAGTCTGCACTGATGTTAACTCCAGGGAAAATATCCCCTTGAACAGGAATCGAACCCGGGTCGTCAGATTGCGAGCGCAATGTTCTGACCACTAGGCTACCCTGTTGCCTGTTCTACAGTATGTGTATGTGCATGTACATGTGTGTGTGCGTGCATGTGCATACATGCATGCACGCATGTTTATATGAGAGAAAACGAGCGTGCCCCATAAACTCAAACTAAGGCACTGAACTCTATCCCAACACATTTTCTCTAGACCTAGCCTTTCTTTGTGAACCACAGTGTGAAGGCTTCTAAGCCCATTAACACTTCTCAATTATATATCTAGGGAAAACAACAAAAAACCTCCCACAAATGGCACTTATGGATATGAAAATCCATTATCTAAATGTTGTCAACAACAAAAGAAACTTTTTCTCAAACATCAGCAGGCTGTAATTGTTATACAGCTCTGCAAAGGATGTACTGGTCTTTCTTTTTTTTCTTCTTCTTTTTTTTGGAAGAAAATGGAATAAGCACTTGTGTGCTTTTTTACCTCCAGTCCCCGTGTGCATGTGGTTTTGTAAATTTTACCGTCTGTTCCCCCAGCACACAATGGCCTACTCTGCCGAAACGTGGAACAGGTCTTAACGTGCGCACAAGATATTCTGCAAGCAGTGGAGTCAGCACTGATGTTAACTCCAGGGGGAAAAACTTCCCTTGAACTTGGATTCAAACCCAGGTGAGCAAATCGCAAGCATAATGCTCTAACCCCCAGGCTTCCAGGTCAAAGGTCTTTCCTATCTGACTTATGATGCACAAAGATAAAAATGACGTGAGGTAGTGGTAACAACATCATTCAAGTCCATGTGACGTCAACTGCAGCAACAACAAAAAGGTTATAAAAAAACAATGACAGACAAAAAGCAATCAACCAAAGGAAGAAAGGGTGTTTTCTTTAATATACTGAATTCTGTTTTCTTTCTCATTTAGGCACGTCACAGCGAACAAATCCAGCATAACTCAGTCAAGGGTCCAGGACCCAGTGCTAAAATTAGCCCCCCCCCCCCCTTCCTTTTACCAAGTCCAAGTGTGGTCAGTTCTAGGAAAACCTGAGCTGCCTGTATTGCAGACCATCTTAGAGAAAGGGGCATAAATAAGGAGGAAGCTCAAAACAGAGAGAGATGGAGAAGGCTCATCAATGTCAAACCTCCCCTGGGAGAAACATGACAAAAAAGGAAGAAGAAGAAGAAAGAAGAAGTGCAGTCAGTTTCCGCTATAGTTAGCACCAGCTGGGATGGAATGGATAGCAGCTGAGAGGAGCTGAAAGTGGGGGAGACTGCCTGCCAGTTGTGTGGTTGATGCGGCATAAACTCAACAGCCGATAGACACACTCACCTGCACTGCCCACCAAGGCAGCTGGGTCCTGCAGCCAGTCCTGGGCTGACTGCATCTTGCCTTCGATGGCATTCTGCACATCACATCACAACACACTTCACTTTACACAGTGTCTGTTAGCGTAGCATCCATTCATTCCACTTGCTTTTGTTGGTGGTGTTTTTTGTTGTTGTTTTTTTACTTTCTTCAACATATATAAACGCAACTAGAATCCCAGTTATATTCTATGATAAGACACTTCAGTTTACACAATCATTACGATCATAAATTTATTCCACTTTTTCTTCTTAAAAAAATTTTGGGGGGGTTTACTTCCTTTAACATATCTGACCACAACTAGAAGCCCTTAATCATCTTCTATGATTAAATTTCTTGTTCTGTATGGATTGCTGTGTGTCATGTCATAACATGGAATACAGTGTTGTATCACATCGAGTCATGTCACACTGTGTCATATCATCTCATCGCATCTCTATACACATAAGTACAAAAAAGCATGTAGGTCATAGAACCTTAGTTCAACATCCCATCTAACAGACTAACACAAGATCAATTAAAACAGTGCAACTGTAGTTATACAGATAAAAACAGGGTTTAAAACCAACTCTACTGTCATTCTTTGTATGAACACCCTGGCCAACCCTAAGGGTCAACCCAGGACAGTCGGCACACTGTGGAAGAGTGAGGCAGAGTGCATATTCCGAGGAACGTGCCACATCAACAACAACAAGAGGTTACACACTGACAGCTCCTCCACCACCAAGCTGTTGGCAGTGTTTTCAATTAGAAGTGATCCCAGACGTCAGCAGGGGGCCTCACCTGGCACTTCTTCATGACAGTCAGATCATCAGCATCCCACTCCTCTTCATCGTAGGTGGTCAGCTGAAGGACTCGGATGATCTCATGGATCTCGTCAGACATCTTGCGCACAGTGTAGTCACGGTTGTTCTGTGCCTCTACCTGACCTTGACCTGAAACCAATAGAGGGTGACATGCCACATTTGACTTTGCACTGTTTCTTCTCTCAAACAACAAATGGTAAATGTAAGAAAAAATATAGGTGATATTACTCCTATGCAGAACAGTAACGTTTATCACAAAAAAACAACCAAAACAAAACCAACAACAAATATAACAAATATAAGCAAAAGGTTGAAAACACTGTGAACAAATTTGATAACAGTAATCTGTGTATCAGGAACTTCATTCACAGTGTTCTCAATCTTCACCCTTCTCAGCAAGGAACCCCCTGGGTAGAAAACAAAAGTTGGAACTCCCTCTAATCCTCTCACAGAGGATCTGAAATGAAGCTGAGTATCTGTCAACATTAAGAAAAGAAGTCATGTGCTGAAATCATTCAGCCACCAAGTTTAATCAGAAACAGTAATTTCAGCCCCTGCTTCAACCTAGCTGAGAAGACACTGAGACGGAGCTGAAAGCTGACTTTAAAAAAACAACTTTCCGTTCCTCAGCTAGAGCCCCGAGATTCATCAATGGTGAGATTTTTGTGTATCTGCAACAATTGTTTTCCTCACCATAAAGCTAGCAACATTCTGACTTTGGGGAGATAGCTGATGTAAATGACCACACGCTTCACAGGAAACTAGTTTCTGTTTGCATGAAATAAAGCTGTTTTCTGTATAAGTATATATATTTTTTATCCTGCCCTATAGAAAATGACAGTTCTGGCCAAGAGCTTCAAAAAATGGTTCATCTCATGACTTGATACCCAAGTTAAAATCGATGTGACATTATGGGATAATCCACAGATTTTCTGCCCACCAGACTGCTTGGCGGTGATGAAGATCTTGATGCCTGAGATGAGGACAGGGGTGAGGTTCTTCACTTGCTCCAAAGAGCGCAGCAGCATGTCTCGGTGCACCTGGTGCGTCAGCTCCTTCTCTCTGGAGTCCACGTTCTTCGTCATCCTTGTCAGCACCGGGCTCAGGTTCTGAAACAGCCAGCACAGACAGCCATTTTTTTTGTGGTTTTTTTGAGGATAATGGATTAACCAGGCATGTGCTTTTTTACATCCAGTCCCTATGTATATGCAGTTTTGTAAATTTTGTCATCCGTTCCCACTGCACTGTGAGACTAAGTAGCATTCCATCATGTAACATTGCATTGTACGTCTTATCTCTGATTTGAAGCTCAATTTTACAAATGTGTACCCATACATTCTGAAAATCAGTCCAAAAATAAAAACAATGTCATAACAAGCAAGACTTTCTTCAAAGGATTTAAATTTTCAAAATCAAATTTTAGGTATGTAGAGTCACAGTTTCAAACACTTTTTTTTCTTTTTTTAACATGTACATTTGAGTAACAATATCAATTGTTTTCCGTCGCTCTTTGCTGTTTAGCATACTTGTTATGCAAACATATGGAAAGACAATCACCAATATCTACAGACCTGCCAAATTTGATGTCTGTAGACAAGGCAGTTTCCAAGAAAGCTGCTATGTAAAGTTTACAGCAAACAAACTACTCTCTCTCTCTCTCTCTCTCTCCTCTCCTCTCTCTCTCTCTCTCTCTCTCTTTTCTCTCTCTCTCCCCACACACAACACACACCTCTCTTTCTCTCTCACACACACACACACACCACACTCACTCTCACACACACAACACACACACCCATGCACAAGCATGTGTGCATGCAAATACACACACACATACCATAGACATGAATAAAACAATTCGAGACTGGACCATAGACTCTTTTGTTTACACATGTATCATACAAATCAACAACAACAACAACGAAAGAAAGGACAATGACAAGGAGACCATAGGTTTACAGTGTTTACTCAGTGCTGCACCAGTCATCTTCACCTTGACAAATGTGACCAGGTCCTCCATGCGATCCACCACCTCTGTAATGGCCAGGTACTCCAGCACATTTTTACACACCCGGACAATTTTCCGAACCTCAGACTCGTCAAAAGCAAGCAGCAGAGCAGAGGTGCCTTGGAGGATACCTACCATCAGAACATTGAAGTGATGTATATTATGTGTGTGGAAGAGAGAAGAGAAAGAGAGAGAGAGAGAGAGAGAGAGAGAGAGAGAGAGAGAGAGAAGAGAGAGAGAGAGAGAGAGAGAGAGAGAGAGAGAGAGAGAGAGAGGAGAGAGAGAGAGTGTGTGTGTTCGATTGCATTTTGACATCTCTTCACAAATTATGATATTAGTCTCAGTGAGGTGTGTGTGTGTGTGTGCGTGTGTGTATGTGTGGGTGGTGTGGTGTGTAGTGATGGGTGGTGTGTGTGTGCGTGTGTTGTTGTTACATTGTGTTAATTGTCACAGCTGAAATAGTCTCAGTCTATTCATGTATGTCAGCTGAAAGAATCTTCGTCTATCATGTATGTCACGCTTGAAGATCTTAGTCTATACATGTATATGTCACAGCTGAAAGAGTCTCAGTCTATACATGTATGTCACAGCTGAAAGAATCTCAGTCTATACATGTATGTCACAGCTGAAAGAATCTCAGTCTATACATGTATGTCACAGCTGAAAGAATCTCAGTCTATACATGTATGTCACAGCTGAAAGAGTCTCAGTCTATACATGTATGTCACAGCAGAAAGAATCTCAGTCTATACATGTATGTCACAGCTGAAAGAATCTCAGTCTAAACATGTATGTCACAGCTGAAAGAATCTCAGTCTATACATGTCACAGCTGAAAGAATCTCAGTCTATACATGTATGTCACAGCTGAAAGAATCTCAGTCTATACATGTATGTCACAGCTGAAAGAGTCTCAGTCTATACATGTATGTCCCAGCTGACCTCTGGAGCCTTCAATCAGCTTCTTCCTTGCAGGACCAGAGTAGGGGTCTGCCCTCAGCAGGTCTGAGGCCTCCAGCAGCAGGAGAGACGACTCCTCCACTCGGGTCAGAGCTGGGGGCATGTCCTGCTTCAGGATCTGGTCATCGCTGCTGTTGACCGTCTCGTAGCCAACCTGACCACACAGGTATGATTTATGAAGTCATACAGTGGTATATATATTATATATCTACCTGTGTTGTTTAATATTTTGCTGTGCAAAAATCAAGGAAAATGTTGTGTGTGTGGTCAACTTGAAGGACGCATGTGTATGTGCATACAGACATACACAAGCATGCACATAATATGCATGCATATATAAAAAATTATTATATACAAATATATATATTATACACATATGAAGGCACACGCGCGCACACAAACACAAACACACACACGTCACACACACATCACACACATTACATACATTAAACATCAATGCTGTTCGATTCATTACCAAAATACTGACATCAAGAGATTTCAGAATCATTAATAATCCCTAAACAACAATGACAGCGGTTCTACTAGTGTTTATATATCCTTCTTCACTTCCACCTATCCCGTAGTTTTGTAGACTGTTAGGGCACCACTGCAGATTTTGCAACCAGCTTCCTATATCAGTATATGATATCAGTAATACACAAATACTAATACACACCCGCACGAGATTATCCACAGCCGCCTTGACAGCACGGACTGGGATAGCCAGGTCAGGCATGGCGTTTCCATCTTCAGCTTCTTCATGGAGGATGACCAGTCGAGACACCTGCACAACACACAAGCAATAAAAACCTTCATTATATTGTAACAGTCATTATCATTTGCACTGCCGGCATTATTTCTCCCATGGAAGCTCCAGGAAGCTTACTTTACACTAACATGTAAAACAAAACAAGACAAAAAAACAACAAAAAGCCAGAAACATCTATTACTGTACCAGTGACATTCTTTTTCTTCATAAAAGCTTCCATTACACTAAAATTCATATGAAAAGCATTACACTAAATTCATATGAAAAGCAATTTTTTTAAAAAATACATTTAATGCTACAAGTAAAATAGAGCAAGGAATACAATTAAAACACAAATTTATACATAAATAAATAATTATGACATAAGTATTCACATATGCCAAAACACACATGTGTGTGCGTGTGCGCACACACACACATGCACACACACATCCGCACACAAACATACGCGCACACACAGACAGACAGACACCACACACACACACACACACACACACACACAGAGCTCACACTGAAGTTTCAGTTCTCTCTGCCAAAAATACATGGAAACAACATAACAAATTCACAATATGATGTTTTCATGTTTTGTGTATGTGTGTGTGAGTGTGAGTGTGAAGTGAGAGTGTGTGTGTGTGTGTGTGTGTTGTGTGTGTGTGTGAGAGAGAGAGAGGAGAGAGAGAGAGGAGAAGAGAGAGAGAGAGAGAGAGAGAGAGAAGAGAGAGAAAGACAGACAGACAAACAGACAAGCAGGCAGAGACAGACAGACAGAAAGAGAAAGAAAGTGTGAGTGTGTGTGAGTGTGTGTGTGTGTGTGTGTGTGTATGTTGTTGTGTGTGTGTGTGTGTGTGTGTGTGTGTGTGTGTGTGTGTGTGTGTGTGTGTGTGGTGTGTGCCCTTCATGCACTGTTTCACATACAAGAGAAAGCAGTAAGACTAAGAGTTAGTAAGTGAGTATGCTCAAGATGCATACATTTATAAGCAGCCACAGCTAAAAGAGAAATGATAATAATTATAACAATAATATATAATAATAATGATAATAAAAAGCACCTGAAGTAGGTATTACCATTAATCATTAAACTAATCATCTGTGAAACAGAATGATACGTGCCAGAACTTGAGCTGGTAAAAAAATCACACACACACACACACACACACACACACACATACACACACACCCTCTCTCTCTCACACACTCACTCACTCTCTCTCTCTCTACTCTCTCTCTCTCTCTCTCTAAAAGTGTATGGTGTATGGGTATTGGGCTTATAGTATATGATTTATCCCTAAGGGGGGACCGGATGTAAAAAAGCACATGGATAATTATTTTTTTTCCTCTAAATAAAAGAATTTGATATGATATGATCTGATCTGATCTGATCTTATCTCTCTGAATCTCAATCTCTCTCTCTCTCTCTCTCTCTCTCTCTCTCTCTCACACACACACACACACAGAAGCAGCCAAGCCAAACATAGGTCACTGACATGAAGGCCAGTGATTACACTCTACCCTCACTTCTCCAATGTTTGCTCAAAGCTAGCTGAGACTACATAAAGGGGAGTTAATAGCCTGCCAGACATTGTGTATATCTAACCTAGGCTAGCCTACCAGGCAGGACAAGGCAGCTAGCATCTGACTGTTCA
Source organism: Rapana venosa (assembly GCA_028751875.1). Lineage (NCBI taxonomy): Eukaryota > Metazoa > Mollusca > Gastropoda > Neogastropoda > Muricidae > Rapana > Rapana venosa. The sequence goes on along the minus strand of CM054148.1, from coordinate 53,639,391 downwards.
ACAGGGCTCTCTTTGTCCGGAGGGAGAGGGCAGGGCAGTAGAGGAAGGAATGTGGGCTGTCTACTGGCTCTAGCCTACAGACACAACAGTCATGTAGGCCTACAGCAGGACCTGACAGAAAGGAATGCCTAATATATCTTGTTCAGTCGTCCACCTTTTTCCTCTGTGTGTATAGAATAGCCTTTTATCCTGCTGTTGACTGTAGTGAACTATATTATGATACTGCTTCTCACAACATGTTGTTTTTATCTGTGTAAAATACCAGCTGCCAGCTCAGCACATTGATTGTGCTGTACTATATGACCATGATACTCTTGTCACAACTGTTTTCTCTGAGTGAAATTCCTGCTACTCTGGGGGGGGGGGGGGGGGGGGGGGGGGGGGGGGGGGGGGACCACACTGCCAGCATAATTATTTAGCATAAGACTTTACTTTATGTCCAATCCAAATCAATCCAATTCTGTTGTTTACAGAGCCCCACCGACCAGAGGCCATATCAAAACAGGGCTGTCACCTCATTACACTATGTGTGAAACCCAACATCCCTATAGTATATGACTTTTATGAGACTCAGTCATTAATGTTTTTCTGTGTGAAACTCCAGCTGCTCTGAGCTCTGAAAACTAGTGTACACTGGAAGCATGCTTACTTGTCTAGAGCTGAGTGAATGTGACAGTTTCAGAGAAATTAAGCTTTTTGGCAGTTTTGCAGTCTTTATCCACCTGGCACCAACCCCATCACAGTTTTTCAAGCCAAGTAACACACATGTGCACACCCACTGCACGCACACACACACACAGAGTGGGAGAGTGGAACCTAGATCTATCATAATAGGTAGAGCCTAACTGCACTCTCTCTCTCTCTCTCTCTCTCTCTCTCTACCTCCTCTCTCCTCTCTCCTCTCTCCTCCTCCCTACATGCACTCACACACACTTACATGCATACATATGCTTTCACACACACACACACACACACACACACACACACACACACACACACATAAAAGTAGGTATCCACCCACTCATATATAAACATCTTTACTCCAGGAAAACATAAATCTTAAGCGGGAGGGACCCTCTCTGATATCATCTAGAAATTAAAGAACATAAACGTCAGGATTATGCAGACGACAGAGGAACCATCTCCCACCCCTCCCCCTGCATTTTTAAACACCCCTTCTCCCCTCCTCCCCTCTGGAGAGGGAGGGGCCTATTTCCAAAGGAAGACCTGAGTAAGCACATCACAGCACAGAGATGAGTTGTACCTGGGTTAGGGAGTGAATCAGTGAGGATGTTTTTTAAACGTGCAACAACACACACTACACTGCCAGAGTGCTGGGTAACTGGAGCAAGAGGGGGGGGGGGGGGGGGGGGGGGGGGGGGGGAGGAGGAGGAGGAGAGGGGCTGAAAGCACAGGTGCTTGACGTGAAGCCAATTTTCCTTGTTAAAGACTCCTTTTAACTCCGTGCATTAAACTTTTATAGTCATTATGTGTCTATGAGGGAATAAGGATGTCCGGTTTGTTTTGGTTTTGATTCAAACTAGAATTTTTGTTGTTGTTGCTGTTTTGGTTTTGGTTGTGTGTGTGTGGGGGGGGGGGGGGGGGTTGGCTTTGTTTGGTTGGCTGGGTTTTTTGTTTTGCATGTTTTATTTGATTTGTTGGGGGGGGGGGGGGGGGGGGGGGGGGGGGGGGGGGGGGTCTTTGAATTTGATAACATTTCTGAAGATCATATACTTCTTGAGGTTATTTCAACAGAGATGTCGTGGGACAGAGAATATCTGTTGTGTGTAATTCATGTGTTTGTATGGTGTGTATACAGTGCATGTGCAGGTGTGTGTGTGTGCGCACATGTGCAGCTGCCCATGTGTGTGTGCACAGGTGTGTGATAGTCTGAACTTGATAGGTACTTTTTCTTCAGCACACCTTAATGCAGCCTATAAAAATCTTGCATAACTTTCAAATATATTAGTTATAATGTGCAAAATTTGAATGAAAAACACTGTGATTTTTTTCCCCTGGAACTGTATTATTTAGTTCAAACACTACTGTAAACGCCTGGTTTTAAGAAATGTGGAGCCGTGACTGTGAAACCCTTTTCATTCTGTCACAGCTGGATAGTGACAAGATGGCTTTTGTTGTTGAGCCTTCCCAGAATATTTTATATGCTGCACTCTATCTCACCCACTGCCTCTGAGAACAACTGTGAGAGTACACACTGAATAAAGAAGTCCATGTATATCATTTTGTATGACTGTTTTCTAATATCTATACTTTGCCATTTCAACAGTTACACTATAAACTTCAGGGCATTTTTCCCGCCCTTAATGCTTTTATGCTAGGAGATTGTCAAAATTCAAGGGAATCCCAAAATTACATTTCAAATCTTAGTTCAACATTTAAACATAGGCTTTGGCAGGCAATCATGGCAGGTAATCTGCTTACATAAGTGGAAAAGCTTTTGGCCAGGGCCAAATGGCTTTCAATCTAATCAAATTACAGGACAATAAAAAAAATTTGTAAGACTGAACAATGTTGATGCCATCTTGACTGTTTCAAAGATGGCTTTAGAGAGAGATATATATATATACATGGAAATGACTGTACAGCGATCTATCTCTCAGAGAGCTACACTTGCTATAATCATAGCTAAGACCTTGTGATCTTTCACCACCACCTTCCCTCCCAGCACCCTGAAACACTTCAACTCCTCAAGCTGTAAAGAAAACAGAACAGCTGGTAATGATATGGCCTCAATGACATGAAAAGCCTGTACAAAATTCTTCACTTCACCTTGAAAAAAGAAAGAAGGCCAGCGTGTGAAGACAGGGAAAAGGGGGGGGGGGGGGGGGGAGGAGGTAAGGTGTTGACACACATTCAGTGTCTTGAAAGCAAACATTGCTTCCCAGGTATAGCAGGTGGGTTTTAAATCCTGAACACCAGCATGTTATGTGCAAGGGGAAGCAACCTACTGAAATAGGGTTACCTTTCAGTGTTTCACACTCTTTAGCACTCTAACCAGTCACATGAAACTTCAACCTCCATGGTCAAAGTGGTGGGGTAACTAGCCTACTACACTACACTACACTACGCTACACTATACTACACTACACTACACTACGCTACACTACACTATACTACACATATTTATTTCAAACCTAAGATTTTCCTCTCCTGCCTCATCTCATAGTTTTTCCCTGCCTTCAACAACCAAGATTCTATTGCCCTGCCAGGGTGTGTGACCTCTGTGTGTGTGTGTGTGTGTGTGTGTGCGTGTGTTTGTGCATGTGTGCACATTTGGACTTGATGGAATTATTGCTTGTCACTGGTTGTATGACTGTGTAAGAATGAGTTGAGTGCAAGCGCTTTGATTTGTCTCTGCAAGATATAGCGCTATATAAATTCCATTTATTATTATTATTATTACACTACGCTACACTACACTACACTACACTATGCTACACTACACTACTACTGGTCAAAGTGGTGGGGTAACTAGCCTACTATATTATACTATACTATACTACACTACACTACACTACGCTACACTATACTATACTTGACTACACTATACTATACTATACTATACTATACTACACCACACCACACTACACTATACTATACTAGACTAGACTAGACTAGACTATACTATACATGGCAGCCTAGTCAACAGCCCCTTTAATGACTACTGGTTGCCAGACTACTGGTACTAGTTGCATTCCTGATTCAAATAATGCCCCCATACTGGTCAGCAACAACCATAAAATAATGCCTTCTCCCTCTGTCTTGCGTTGTGTATTGTTGTACCATATAGCTTGTATGGTGTTGTCAAGTGTGTTGAGTTGTACTCTTTTTCTTTTTTTGTTCCTTGGCAAGAACTCTGAGGTTCACCAATGGTCTGATTTTGTGCATGTGACTGTTTTCACCCACCATTCCAACTTCAAGGATGATGTCTAAACACAACACCAGTATGCATGCATTTTTTACATTTCGTCATCCATTCCTGCTGGGATGCAATGGCCTACTCTTCCAAAAAGTGGAACAGGTTTTAACTTCATGCACAAGATCCTCTGTGTGTATTCACACACAGAACCTCAGTTTACAGTCTTATCCGAAGAGAGTGGAGCTGGTACTGATGTTAACTCCTTGAGGAAAAGCCCCTTGAATGGATGTCTTGGTGGAAGCTCAAACCTGGGGCATCAAATCATGAGGGCATAGTCTAACAACCAGATCCCCCTCATTTATAAATTTATTTGTATGGTGTTGTTTCATTTTTTTTTAAAACCCACCCACAGCAGATGTTCACTTCATGATCATCTCATGTTTTACAACCCCCATAGCAGATCTTGCAATGAAAAAGGTGAGGTAATTTTCTGGGTTGACTGCATCTGGGATAGTACAAAATTACTCCCCCCCCCCAATGTTTGTTTTTTTCATATTCTCTGCACATATATACTCATTATACTGTATACATGTGTGTCTATGTGTGTGCGTGTGTGTGTGTGTGCGTGCGTGCGTGCGTGCGTGTGTGTGTGTGTGTGTGTAAGAGGCAGGAGGATGGGATGGGTTCTAGAGGCCAGAGCATCAGGCTCATTTACCCATCAGTTATAAAATCTATAGCCGGTAAAGATTTGAGTCACAGCTGAGCAGTTGATTTGTGAGTGTTTGTACCTGGACTGAAGTTACACTGCTTTTGACTCTAATGTTTCCCTGCTCATCCTTCAGAAGATCCTTTTTAATTATTTGTTTGTTTGTTTTGTTCACAAGAGTCTAAACCCAGATGACCTTTCAAAGTATCTCATCTCATTTCATCTGCTCCCATAACCCCTCCAGGGTCATAGGGACACTGCAGTGACGAACGTATAATGCATGCATTCAAGGTATAATGCGATGAAATATCTGGCTTCTGAAAATATCTTAACCCCAAACTTCTCACTATCTAGATGGCTGCATTAATCTCCAAACAAGCCTTGAACCCATGCACCAAATGTTGCAAGGTGGTGGGTGACTCAATCAGTGTCATGATGGTCAATGCCCACAAGATCTATGCTTTACACTACAAGTACACCATTTTAAGCTTTTTTTAAACTTTCCGACAGTTCTTTGGTATTCCTAGGGTGGTGCTTGGACAGTTCATTTGGTAGAACCACATATACTCCTATAAAATCAGACAAGAAGCCTTAGTTTTCTAGAAGTCCAAAAGGATGGGAAACAACCATTCAGATTCCACTCCTCATCACCCTAGTATTAAGGTACCCACATTTTGACTTCAGGACTATGCTGGAAATTTTCATGTTTCTGTAACCCACCACATGCTGATCGGATCTTTCATGTCTATACTTGATCTTCTGAAAGTAATAAGCATATAATGAAGGGAATTACCATTATCACTAATAACCTTGACCTATACTGGCTATAGTCTCTCTGCTGACCAGTGCAAGGCAATGTTACCCTTAGATAGACCCCCCCCCCCCACCCCCCTCCCCAACCCTCCTTCCAGTTTCCTTGGGTTCAGATCTCCCACAGTCAATAAGTACAGTGAATGTCTACATTCAACACATGAATAAAAGAAAAGAACTGAACAAAACCATGCCCGAATGTTATGTCATGGAGAGGAAGGAGAAGAAAACACTACAGAGAGCTAACAGCAGGGGAGGGGGAAAGGCTGAAAAGGAAAGGGAGGGTAAGAGTTGTGGTGGGAGATGGGGGGGGGGGGGGGGGGGGGGGAATAGAGTCTGAGATGGGAACTGTTATACCTGGATGGCCAAGCAGAATGTCACTACCTCTTGAGAATTCTACCACGCCATGCAGCTGCCAGAGCAGAATGACTATAAGAACCATCTGTTTGCATTATTTATGGTCTGTACTCTGTAGATATTAATGCCAACTGTCTTCCATGATATTATTGGTATGAACACTGTTGTTACTGTTGTGTAAGGTATTGTTTTATTGTACATGATATCCATTGCACTGCGATGCATCACCATATTCATTGTTACCCTGCTGCTTTCTTTTGTGTGTTGTGTTGTGTTGTGTTGTGTTGTTGTGGGGTGTGGTGTGGTGTGGTGTGGTGTGGTGCGGAGCGGAGCGGAGCTGAGTTGAGTTGAGTTGAATTGCGTTGAGCTGTGTTGTGTTGCGTTAAGTTGCACTGAAATTATAATATGTGAGAAATATGGGATGTTGCCCTCAGGTACAGCACATCACCACAGCAGCAGAGTACCACTTTTGTAATCTAACTTCCTGTGAGTAGGCCCCCTATGCATCATTGCAGATCTTCGTCTGTTTACCAGGCTATTAAAAAACATATTTTCACAAAATTTCACCAAGGCCAGTTGTTGCCATGAATTCTTTAATAAGTTTCAAATGAATTATGTACATTATATGGTGTTATTTTTGTGTGCAACATGACTTTTTTGTAGAGGTTTTTTGGGGGGAGGGGTGGGGGGCCTTTTTACATAGATCTGGAGGAGTGCCAGTATCAACAAAATACACTCCAGGCCTGGTAGAAGAATGGATGAAAATGAAGTCTCACTTCAGAATACAATCAAAGAAAGACCTTTCACTAGTTTCAGTCTCATACTCTCAATTACCAAACATGTATACCTCTAGGCAAATAAGACAGATAACTTGAGAGAACAGCTGAAATAATGTGTTCAACTTTATCAGTGTGTTGGTGGGGTAGATACAGTGCTGGCAAATTTGTTCCAGGCTGGGGGGTTGTTTGTAAATCTTATTCCAACCCACTTCCTTCATTAACCCCCCACCAGCTCCCCTTCCAACTCACTCCTAACCCTCCTCCACTTCACCTATACTATAGTGTGGTCGACCCCTGGGGCACCACTGAAGAGTTTGAAACCAAAATAATTTCGTTCATCAAGCGCCTGTGTTGAGCCCTGCAAACCATCCCTCCCCACCTTCCCGCAATCAAGGTGAGTGTTGGCATAGGCCTACCTCACACACTCCCAGTCTGGGAGGCTGACATGTGTATCATCATCAGTGCACTGACTCAACAGAGAAAGGGAGGGTTGCTGCTTTTGTGCAAGTCACCAGGCAATACACACACAGGTCCTGACTTAATCCCTTCCACACTGGGCTGGGTATACTTACTGTATTTTTCCTGCCATTTAGCTGCCAACGAAGCTGACACAGAACTTTATTTTCACAATATCAGACAGCATCACTTTACATGTCATTTCCAGAGGAAATTTTGTGAGGCAAGGGTGTGTGTGTGTGTGTGTGTGTGTGTGTGTGTGTGTGTGTGTGTGTGTGTGTGTGTGTGTGTGTTGTGAAATCAAATTCAAATTATTTTCTTTTGATGATAATTAGGTGTGTGATGCGTGTGAGCGTGCATGTGTTACTGTGTTTACATGTGTGTGTCGTGCATGCTGCATGCATGTGGCATGGCGTGTGTGTGTTGTGTGATGAGACACATACACCCTGTCTGTGTATATATTCATGTATGAATAGACACGCAAACACATGTGCATACACATGTGTCTGTGCATGTATTGCATGTGTTATGTGTATTATATCATTTATGCACATAAGCAATGTATGCATGCATATGACTGGGTGCATGTGTGTGTGTGTACATTATATATGAATTAAACACACAAACTTGAGTTACAATACACAGTTCCACAAGCATATGTATGTACTCACAAGATTAATTTCGAACAAAAACTACTATGTAATGTTCTATCAAGTATTCTTTGTGCCCACAACCTATCCACATCAGTGTTACCACCCTCATAACATTACATCACAAGATGACTATATCCCCTGTTGAAAGACTTATCTGCTTTTCTCACACATCCTGCTCTCTGCTAACTGCAGTCAACCCTTCTGCACAGGTCTACACCCACCCATTCACTGATTACTCTGTTCCAATTACTGTCAACTAACTACACAGTCTGCCTACTGTTGGGGCTTGGCAGCAAACAATTCACCACTTCAGCATATATTTATTCTGTATGTAATGCACTAACCACAATCCTTCAGCAATGTTGTAGTTCTACCAACTTAAGATCAGAACTTGGACTCTTCCACAAGTGCTGTGGTTAGTCCAAACTGTTCTAAAGTACAGTAGGTCAGTAACTAATGTCTTCAAGACGAACACTTACTTTCACATTGAAGAATTTTAATAAATAAATTAATTCAACTGCAACTGGATCTGTATTAGTCATTTAGAGATGTCACATGTATAGTATCCACATTAGTTTTTCTGGGCCTCAGGTTTGCTTGAAATTTCTTTTTTCATAGTAATGGTAGGTGGTGGTGTTTTCTTTTTCAATCTTTTTTCTCATACCACACACAAACACACACACACACACACAAAAGAGGGGTGGTATTCTGTCAGGAAAGATCCCCCCCCCCCCCCCCCTTAAAAAAAAACACCCAAAAAACAACAATTTTGAAACTTAACCAACAACAACAACCAAAAAAGAAAACCAGTATAAACCCCACCTGCAGTTACTAGATTAATTCTGGACAGCAATATTATTATCATGAATATATATATATATATATATATATATATATATATATATAAATATATATATAAAATATATATTAATGAATAATATAAAAACCATGAAATGGTATGATGCTAATGATAGTTAATGACACTGCTGCTGCTGCTGCTTCTGCTGATGATAATGATGATGATGATGATGATGATGAAGAAGAAGATGTAGTAATCTTAAATACTTATCCTGGACAGTAGCAGAGTCCTAAGCAGTGATACAGTAAATAAAACCTACAACACTAGGTCAATCACAAGTATGCATGCATACAATTTAGTGATCTTACCCTAACTTGACCTAAGTGCTATGTTTGACCATTACTAATACAGTAATACTAATAGTAATAATATTAACACTAGTTACACACCCACACCCAAACTCACACACACAAGCACACACACACATATACACATGTATGCATGCACATACACTCACTCTCTCTCTCTCAATTACTCACTCAGTCTCACTCAGTCACCACACACACACACACACACACACACACACACACACACACACACACAAATAGGCATGAGAATCAACCAAGGAGAAGACAGGACAAAAAGGAACAATGCAAAAACAAAAACAGGGATAGAAACGAGGGAATTCCCAGCACAGAATTTCCAGAAGGTAGGGATGCTATTTATACTGACAGACCCCTGGCATCTTCACAAGGGAGAATTGACAGTATAATTTGAGGCCAATTAAAAAAAATGAATTATGCAATATTAGTTCTTAAACTGCCATCAGTTGTCACCCATTGTGATTCACTGATTGGTAAATGACTTTCATTAGCAGAGGCAATCAAAACAGTTTCATAGATCTCTGTCTGTCTATCTGCCTGTTGTCTGTCTGTCTCTGTCTCTCTCTCCCCCTCACAAACACACACATTTTCACACACACTTAATAAATTATTTATAAATATCACACACACACACACACACACAATTTTCACACACAATAACTGAATAAATCATTTAAAATTATATCCCACAGACACAGACACATGTTCATGACTTTGATTTACCAGATTTTTATCAACTATCAATCATACACATGATTTCTGTTTATTCCAACATATTTTAAAACAACACCCAGTTCCAGCCAACATCACCTGTATCAATTGATACACAATCTCCTGTGTGTATCTGTACATATCACAGTATCACTGTGTTGCTGCTCTGTGACCCATTTATAATCTAAACATCTGAATGTGCTTCATCAAGCATGAAAATCATAATCCTTTACTATTCCTAGTAGAAGTACTAGCAGTAGTTCTAGTACAAGTAGTAGTAGTAAGTACTATATTTCATATTTGACAATCTGTGAATTAGTCACATCTACTACTTGGGGTTGCATAAAATAAAGTATGCTGCAATTGTAAAGCTGCCTACTGGGAGCATGTAACACAGATAATCTATGTGTACACAAAGGCCAATGTCACATACTAACATACTGAGTGATGCTGGTAGAAAAAAAATGTTTGGGTGCTGTTTTTTTTGGGGGGGGAGTTGGGTTTATTTTGTTGGGGTTTTTTAAGAAATTACTGCTTTTTTTTTTTTGTTGTTTTTTGGGGTGGGGATTACATGATTTTTGCAATGTTCAATAAAATTAATGGCAAACTGCTTTTTAAGTGAAACCTACAAACCTCTTCCAATTCCATTCCCTGGGCTTTTAAAAAATATTCTCAAATCTAAATAACATAATAATTTGCATGCATGCAAAACAAAGTCTATTTCTATAAAATTATTATGTACTTCTCTTTAGGTGTAAACTTTTATTGAAGTGTGTGTGTGTGTGTGTGTGTGTGTTTGCACTTGTGACTGTAAGAAAAGAGACTGAGCAGAAACCCAGCAAAATGGAGTACCTGGGTGGGGTGGGGGTGACTGACAAAGAGACCTGAGTGAAAGTTCAAGCAGACTAAAACTTAACTCATGAATTCATAGGGCCTAGTACTGCAGTAGGCCTAACTGCGGCAGTGAGCTTGCTGATTTGCAAAGGATGAACATGTGTGGATTACTCTTAGTCTATTGCTGTTTGTGCATAAATATTTAACCATTCATGAGTCTGTCAAGTGTCTCGCGATCAAATTGCGAAGACGCATGCAGAACAGCATTCCATCTTGTTAGGAACTGGGGAAGTCTGGTATGTATGGCCGGTATGCGTGCGCTCTTGAAACAAATATATTGCCCGTGTATGGGAGGTCAGTAAGATGATCGTCTGCTAGAGCTACTTGAGGAAAAATGTCCAGTCAGTTTACACTATTCTAAATCTGATCTACGATCTGCGCGAACACACTGATCGTACTACAGGGCCATGATGATAGATGATTCGTTACTGATTGAGGCCGACTAAGTGACAATTCCTTTAATAACAAAATATCAGGAACAAAATCTGAAGAAAACCCCCAACTTTCATGGTCTTCCAACAAACAAACCGACTCCAGCGATATTTAAAGATAACTGAAATATTTTTGCACTTACCTGCTGGGCTACTGGCTCCAAAATACTCTCGATTGTCTTCGTGTGGAAGACCGGCATTTTTCTTATCTAATAATACTCCAAACAAAGTTGTAACGTGTTTTTTTGTAAACCAAGTTTCACGTTAGCCTGTGAACACCAAAATCCTTAGCAGTGACCCAGGTCACTGACTCACTGAACAAGATAGAGTCAGCGCTTCCTAACAATCATGCAGGTTTCGTACAACAAAACTACAAGACCTTCGTCGTCTCTTATTGGTAAAATCTGTCATTGGTGTGCTCAAAAAGCTGGCAAGTCTTTTATAATTGCAAAAATTAAGTGAGGAACATTCTGTTCCCCAGTTTACATGCAGCTAGTTTCGAAATGTAACCAGGCCATGTTGCCATATAAGGAAACGGAGCTGACGCAGAAATATTATGAGGTGGTCGAATGGTTAAAACTCAGGAGGAAACTGTAAGGCACCTGGAAAGAGGGATGGGCACAACCAGCCCACAACACATTGCCCACAATCACTGCACCATGACTCCTCAAGAAGTTAAAGGAAACTCAAGTCAAAATGTGCAGCTCACTCATGCTTGTATCACACGAGTGTATTTGTCGAGCACGCGCGTGCACGAACATGTCTGTGTGTGTGTGTGTGTGTGTGTAGATTTAGTTGGGTTTTTTGTTTGTTTGTTTTTAAAGATACATGGGAGATAGTCCTTGTGGTCAGAATGTCGATATCCAGTCTGAAAACGTTGGCAAAACACCTTGCGAACACGTTAAAACACTATCCCACCTTTCATTAAAATAATAATAATGATTATAGATAAATAAATAAAATAGGTAAGCTATGGCTGTTGGCTACTATATCCAGCATTACCCTGGTTCCTGGGGGAAGGGGGGGAGATAAAATGGCCAGATCATAGACATTCAAAACGTCTGTGCCCACGACCCCCCCCCCCCCCCCCCCCCCCCCCCCCCCCCTTCCTCCCAGTCCAATAAACCAGAAATCTTCCCAGGGTCAGTCCGTAAGTCGGGTAATTCCGCTGGGACTGTAACACAATCAAATCTATGGTCATAAATACAATGACAACTTGTTCCTATGATTATATAAAGTTTACATCCCATCCGAGATTTCCGATTTAGGGGCTGATACAATAACAACAGCACACAGCCTGAACAGTCAGTGCAGTGCCCCAAAGACTGCAAAAGCCAAGGGAAAAATCAGGTAAAGTCTCCAACAATCAGGACCCAAACAGTGGGAATAATCAGTTAGTAATCTGGCTGCTTTGTAAGTGCAGTGTTGGATGTGTTTGCCTGTAGGCCTACCGGAACACTGAGAGCTAATTTTCAAAATGGTTTTACTGTTTATACTGATTTGGTCATTTGTTTCAACATTGAAAGTACTAAAGTATACTAAAGTATTAAAGTACTAGCGGAATTAGCTCATTTAGGAGCAGCATCAACTAACTTGGGACGGGATAGCTCAGTGGTCGGAGCACTCGCTTTCCCCCAGCCAAGTTAAGCAGCGTCGAGCATGGTTACCAGTTGGATGGGTGACCGTTTGCGCGCCTTGGCTTCAGTACAGTTCCCCCAGTTCACCCAGCTGTAAATGGGTACCTGCCCTCTTTAGGGTCAGGGAAGGTAAAGCAGCGAGGGAGAGGAGATGGGCGCCGCCCTCAATATGCTGGCCCTAGAGAAGTGAGGTCTCTGACGCCTCGCTCCCCTACGACCTTATAGGTTATGGGACTCCTTTACCGTTACCTTATCAACTAACTATGTACCACTACCGAGCAGCTTTCATGTAACTCTGGCCAGAATAATTATGAGTACGAATTGAAAAGTAAGCTTCTTATTGCCGGTAATCGTCTTGTTAGTTTTGGTCTGATTTAAGTTGTTAAACAGATGTTTTCAATATTTTTAAAGTCCCCCAAACTAATTGAAGACCAAACAGATCAATTAAAAAAGAATTATAGAAATGTTGAGTATTGTCGGAAGGAAAGAAAAATATACAGTCATAGGCAGGGAGAAAAGAGAGAAAACAGGGAGGGGTAGATGTTGGAGGAAGGGGGGGGGGGGGGTTAGTTACGTAGTTGTCAGGCATGAAAAGCCAATTTAAAATAACAAGATTTTTTTTTAAGTCCTCACATTTTGCACAACACTGCCAAAGGAAGGTAGTGGCAGTAGTACCAATAAACCATCTAGTGGGAAATGGCTTGTTGAAAATGGATAAGTACATCATGAACATTTTTAAAAACTTATTAAATAAAGTTTTGTCAATTATTTCATTTATTTCGTTTATTGAACAGAGCATATCATCATTATATACAGCAAACATCAGCAGCACAGTAACAGCAAGCTTAAAGCTTATACTGTGCTTAAAAGACATCATTAGTATGATGCTAGGTAGACATAGTAATTGTCACCTTTGTGATAATGCTTAGTACTGTTATCATTCTTGATTATTGTTGTATTAAGAAGAAGAAAAAATATGGCGAATTATTTGGCTTCTGTTTCAAGAAAGCACTCAAATGATACTAATTTAGACGATTCTGTCGCGTTTGTTTCTCGTGATATTGACAGTTTTGTTAAGAAAAGAAACAAATTCTATATAATAATAATAATATATGGAATTTATATAGCGCTGAATCTTGTAAAAAACAAACAAAGTGAGGCATCAGAGACCTCAACTTCTCAAGGAGCCAGCATATTGAGGGTGGCGCCCATCTCCTCTCCCTCGTTGCTTGACCTTCCCTGACCCTAATGACCACTGAGCTATGCCCACCCCTGTATCAAACATATTAAACAAATAGCCTCAAAAAGTAAAGAAACAAAATCTTATATCATACACACACAGATATAATATATATTCAATTAGAAAACTCACACCAAGTATTATAGGCATAATGGCAAAATCTGAAGAAAAAAACAACCCTCTAAGAACTAGACCCACCAAGTTTGAATGTATGATTTCTGGCTTAAAGTCCTTTGTCAAAGAGACTTAAAACTTTTAGAATTCAATCGAGTGTGACATGGGTGATGAGTCACTCTTCAAAGGAAGTGTGCAAAGTGAATTTCAAAATATCAACAAGGAAAAAATATGAGCTGGGTAGTCTTAATTCAAGTAAGGAAAATACAGCTTAAAAAAAAGTACAGGAAATTACAGCTTTTTCTCCCCCCCCCCCCCCCCCCCCCCCCCCCCCCCCCCCCCCCCCCCCAAAATCTGATAAATTGAACAGTTGTGGTTAAATATTATTGTTGAGGACTTTACTTTTCCAAACATAAATTTGTTTGGTATGATCATGACCAGTGAGAGTGATAAAGTGTTATAAGTGGTAGGCCTATCTGGGTTTATTTTATCATCGCGTATTTTGGTATTGTTCCTTCAGTCGAACAGACTGAAAACACATGAAATAGTAGCCTAGAAGCAAGTAAAACCGATTATAGAGTTTTAGTCGAGACAATATACATGGCTATGCATGTGATTATCACTTCGCAGATGTTGACAGGAAAAACTGAAATCTGATCTCAACAAACAAAGAAAAACAACAAAAATAAAGAAAGAAAGAGACAATATACACACTTGAATACATGGGGAGTCTAGAAATCTCTTTTACTTCATTTGTTGTCGATGTTGTTATGATGATGATGATGATCTTTCTTCTTCGTCGAACGCTCAGACAGCAACTATTGTTGTCTGTTATATGAGCGAAAATGCGTCACGCTGCCGTTAAGCGCCTGACAAGTCAGGCCCAGCGCATCCGACTTCGGCACAAGAGAGAATAGTTACCTTTTAAGTTCTTTCTGGAAAAAAGGCAGGAGAATGGACCAAGAAGGCAGAAAATAGACAAGAAGGAGGTGACATGAAGAAAAGGAACAAGGCAGAAACAAAGAGAGTGATAGAAAAGAGGAAATTTATTGCACAGAATTTCCAGAATGTGGGGATGCTATTTATACTGATAGGCCCCCGGCATCCCCTCGGATGATGATGATGATAAAGTGTGCGCAAGATGTTCTGCGTGCATTCGCACATGGGGCCTTGGTTTATAGTCTCATCCGAAGGACTTTTGGGGAGAGTGGAGTCTGCACTGATGTTAACTCCAGGGGAAAATATTCCCTTGAACGGGAATTGAACCTAGGTTGTCAGATTGCGAGCGCAATGTTCTAACCACTAGGCTATCTCATCCCCCAAGTAGGCCATTGTGTGCCAGCTGGGATGAATGGCAAAATTCACAAAACCACATGCACAAAGGGATTGAATGTTTAAAAAACAAAACAAAACACATAAGTGCTTACTTATCATCCACGAAATAAAAGAATCAAAATAAACAAATATGGAATTTCTTGTACACAGCACACAGTGATTGGATGTTAAAAAAAAAGCACATGAGTGCTTATTTATCATCCAGGTAATAAAAAACGAAACAAAATAAATATAAAGTATGGAGTTTCCTGTACATATTGTAGTTTATGAGGTTGTGGCCTGTCCCGGAACCTAAACATACAAACCTGCTCCTATCACTTCAGTAGGTAAGAAGGGTCTGACCTGTTGTCATGTGGATGTTGGTGTCTCCACTTGCTTTGCTGCCTGGTCTTGATGATCGTCTTAGCTTCAAAGTGACCTATCCACCTGCTCCTGCCTTCCTTTGCCAGGGAGTCAGCACAGTCACTCATTGCCAAGCAGGTTGCAATGGGATGGAATGCATTGTAAGACTACAATATGACTCATGCAGAGGGAGGAGGTAAGAGTGGAGGATAGGTTACTCTGGTCAGTATTTCTATTGACCTGTAGGTCACAGCTGTCAGTTCTCCCACTTTCAGCTGCTCTCCATTCCATCCCAGCCCAGCTGGTGCTGATTAAAGCAGGAACTGACCACATTAATTTGGACTTCGTAAGAGAAAAGGGTTTCACTAATTTTAGCACTAGGCCCAGGACCCTGGACTGTGTTGTGCTGATTTGCGTGCTGTGAAGTTGTCTGTCGATAGGACGACTCTTTGGAAGTAAAATAAAAATGGCTTCTGCCTCAACTTTGCAGTTCGAGGAATAGAGGCCAGTAGCATGGCTGATCCTGTCTTCTCTGCCCCCAGAGTACTGGATGTAGATCCCTTTCCTTCCATTTTGAACAGCAACTCAGCAGAGTGTCACAGGATGACAACATGATATGCAAGCCCACCATTTCCATAAAGGACAAAGTCCTCATTACTTACTTGGCGTGTCTGCTATTGATCCACCAATAAAGACATGAAGAAAATATCTGCAATGTATATTGATCAATCAGTTCCATGACCAAATTTTTAATCAAATGAAGGGTGTCAGTCTCATGTACACCCCTGTGTGGCAATGAATCATCCTGATTTGCTGCAAAAGCCACAGAAGGTATGTACAACAGGCAATCTTTGGGACGATGGCTTAGCATGTCATCTGTTTCCACTGGCATGCAATACGAATAGCCTGCCTTCCGAAAGGTGGAAAGGGTTTTAGTATGTGTAGAAGACATTTGCATGCAGGCATCTTGGTGGTGGCTTAAATCCGTGCCATCTGATTGCCAGCTCAAGATTTCAACCACCAGGCTATCCTGCCCCCTTCAGCTGGATTTGAAATGAGAGGTCTGCAGTTTAAATGGCATCAAAGATATTTTCCCTAGGTCCTCTTAGCTCTAAATAGTGTTTTGGGTGCTAGTCTTTTGGAATAAGGTGAGTTCTGTATGTACAACACTGATGGAGTGAATTCAAAAGTGCTTATGGTGATATGAGTCGTGCCTGACAAAATTCTACTCTTTAGGCAATCATATTTACATAAATAAATTGGTTGGCAACATACTATAGTTTTGTGTTTTCCCCAGGGAGAGTGACTCAAATTTCACAAAGAGTGTAAATTAATGATAATACTCTTTCTTTTTTTCTCTCTCTCAAATGCACGCACACACACACTTGCACTCAAGTGTTTGCAAATACTCACACTCTCACTCACAAAGGAAAGCACACAAATACCACACACACATTTTAAAACAGTGATCATTATTTACTATGCAAAATACATGTTGCATAATCAGAAAATACACAGGTCACAAAAAATCACTTTATCATAGAGCAGTATCTTTCAACTGGAATGAACTGTAGGAATGTTTGATTCAGCAGTTAATGGTTAGAGTTTAATAATGCAACAATGAACTCATTGGAGTCACAGTCAAGTTTACACTCTAGCTGTCAACAAATTAAAGAGACGCCATTTAATGGATAAAAATCAGACATATTAAATTATATAAATTTCAACATTATTCTGGTACTTTTGATAATTCCAAAGAACTTTTTCCATACATGTCTGCATCTTTTAAGTTTTGTACTCCATGAAATCAGTAAATGGTAAACAAAAAACCCAACCCCCCCACCCCCTTCCCCTCCACAACCCACCCCCCCCCCCAAAAAAAAAGAAGCTTTGACACATGCACATGCTTACCCCAACAAAGTATCCATCAATTCATTTACAAAATGTAGGTATTGATTCTTAGCTTACATCAATAACTGACAAAGTTTTTGGCGTCTGCCAAGTTTTCCTGCTTTAACTCCCCAGTTCTATTTGGCTTAGAAGACTTTAGAACAGAGTTGATAGCTCATACAAATAACCAAAACACTGCTGTAAAGCGTTTTCTGATATGGACAGTGGCAGAGTCAGGAAAACCTGTATATGTATTGATATAAAACAAAATGTTCCTTTCAAAAGGCTCTCATGCAAATAAAATATAAAAAAACAAAAGTACTGTCATTTGGATGGCTTCAATGCGTACAATCCTAAAAATTGTTTGTCATATATAAAATAAGAAAGTTTTCATATTGCAGCTTATTGTGGGTTACCTAAAACTGAGATCGATACATTGTTAAACATTCTTAGTTTACATCTGCACGTAATCACATAAATGTTATGAGACACAAGTCCCTTGGTTAAACATATGAATCTGACACATAACACTGAAGGCGATACAGAAATATGTTATGCTAAACATGGAAAAATAGCAAAGTCATGCATGGGGCAAAATAAGTGGGTTCACCTTGACGAAAAGTGTCATCTCGTTCTTTCTGTTAAATCCACCATTCAACACCCACAGGCCAGTGAGAATCATCAAAGAAAAATCCATCTTCCACTTCAACACATGATCAGAATAACAACACAATGATGTGGGCAGTGAGAGAAGCTTTTCTTATAAGAGGGTGGGTTAGGGAATGGGGAGATGTGTGTATGCATGCATCTGCATATGTCCATCTCCTCTATTGATGTCCTTTTTGCTATTTCATTCTAAATTTTAAAAAACCCAACAAAACCAAAATAATCAAACAAAACCCCCCCCCCTCCTCCCCCAACACACTGAATCTTGTTTTTAACTTTTCAACACCCAAGAAATCTCCAACACTAACTATCCCACTGAGGCTGCTCAGAATCTGTACCCAGCAGCTGCTTTGATTTTGTTTTTAAAATAAATATCGGCTGGCAGTGAGAAAATGGGCCATGTTTCTTCTTCCTTATCTTGACTTCATTTTTGGGGTTCTTTATACTGCTGGTGCCTCAAACACACCCATGTCACAACTGTCAGTTCCCCTACTCTCAGCTGCTGTTCATTCCATCCCATCTCAGCCCAACTGGGGCCAGCTGGTGCTAGTTACAGCAGGAACTGACCATACTTGGACTTGGTAAATGGAAGGGGTGTGCTAAATTTAGTGCTCTTGACTGAGTGATGTTGGATTTGTGAGCTGTGATGTATTCATTATTCATCAAATCATTCATGAAAAGAAAAAGGAAATTACTGAAGTTGTCGGTGCAGACGACAATCGTTGAAAGACCTTCTTACTGCAAACTGAAGGATGATTTCAGCAACGGTTGGGAATCAGCCCTATGGTATTATGACACCTTGATGTTGCTATGGTGTGTACTTATGTCTGATCTTTTCAGCCTACTCAACAATGTGATGGAGTTAACACTCATCTACAAGTGTTCAAACTGAACTCACTATTTAAACTCCAATTCACTAGTCTAAGATACAAGATACTCATGAAGTTGTGGGTTCGAATTGTGGTGTTAAATTAAGGGTGGGGGTCTTTACGATCTCCCAGGTCATCATGAAATGCAGACCTGCTGGTGCCTAAAATAGTTTGTGTATATACACATGCAGAAGATCAAATATGCATGTTAAAGATACTGTGATTCATGTCAGTGTTCAGTAGGTTATGGAAACATGAACATATCCATTATGCAACCTGTACAATGAAATGAGCTGCTCTGAAATCAGAACGTGTGGGCTGAGGACCTCCTGCAAAGTTACAAGCACAGGAGAAGACCAGGTACTATGCATATCTCCCGATAAGGGAATGCAGAGGAGAGAGAGAGAGAGAGAGAGAGAGAGAGAGAGAGAGGAGAGAGAGAGGAGAGAGAGAGAGAGAGAGAGAGAGAGAGAGAGAGAGAGAGAGAGAGAGAGAAAGAGAGAGAGAGAGAGAGGAGAGAGAGAGAGAGAGAGAGAGAGAGATTCACCAAAACTTTGATTTTGAAACAACAAACTGTAAAAGCAAGACAAAAAAACCCCAAACATAAAGTTCAGTCTTACAACAGCTAAAACTTTAAAAATTCCATAACATCACCATATCAAATCGTATGAATCAATCAACAGGTTTGCATTGCTTAGTAATAACAGTTAACATCATAACTTTGAAATACAACTTACCACCCTGAAAATGCTTTGGTGGGTTTCCTCCACCAACAAACTTTGCTATTTCAATTTAAATGTGAAAATGCACACACACACACATACATACAACATTTACAGAAGATAACACTCATATCACAGGAATTTACCAATATGGATACAACACTGGTTCAAACTGATTATGGACGGATGGTTAATAAAAACAAACAAAACCCCAAACAAACAAGAATGTCC
The DNA here is from genome assembly GCA_028751875.1 of Rapana venosa. Taxonomy (NCBI): domain Eukaryota; kingdom Metazoa; phylum Mollusca; class Gastropoda; order Neogastropoda; family Muricidae; genus Rapana; species Rapana venosa. The sequence goes on along the minus strand of CM054148.1, from coordinate 53,619,486 downwards.
AGTCATGTTAGCGATTCCATTTTCATGGCCGTCTTCTTTGTTGTGTTGACGACTGTGACAGTGGACTCTGTCTGATTCATCCAAATGGGCTGGAAACACTGCTAAGACGTAGACGCCACATCTTCCATTTTAAATGCCATTGAACTTCAAATCCACAAAGTTTTAATTTCCCTGTGGCTTCAGAAATGATCAGCTGTTTGGAAAGGTCCGCAATTTCCATGACGAGCTGGATTCATCAGATTTGTGGGCATCTGGCCTGCACACACATACACATGCATGCACGCACGCACACACACATACAAACATGCGCACGCACACACACACACACACCAGTCACAATACATTATTACCACACACTACCATACCATACCACAACTTTAAGATACACTGGTGGCTGTATGCTTCTTAATGACTTGAGAGATGACCTGAGCTACTCTGAAGGTGGAATGTGTTGGCTGAGGCCATCAGGCAGACCTCCTGTCAAGTCACAAGAACAGGAGACCTGGCACTGCGCTCCCTAACCGGTAGGGAATGCAGAGAGAGAGACACAGAGAGAGAGAGAGAGAGAGAGAGACAGAGACAGAGAGAGAGAGAGAGAGACAGACAGACAGACAGACACAGACAGCGGCAGAGACACAGAGAGAGACACACACACACACAGCCAGAGAGACAGATGTTAAAACTGATCTACCAATAGTGCAGGGCCTCTTGTAGATGTTGGGGTTTTAATTTGGCAGTCTATTAGTTCCCTGTATGGCAGTTTATCTAATAGCTCTCCTGTGGCTGTATGGCAGTTTATCTAATAGCTCCCCTGTGGCTGTATGGCAGTTTATGTAACAGTGCCCCTGTGGCTGTATGGCAGTGTATGTAACAGTGCCCTGTGTAGCCTTTGCTGTATGTGGAAAGAATGAGACCAAGTACAGCTGTGCATGGTAAAGTCAAGGCAAGGGGTCAAGTAATGATTCAGCACTGATAGGTCTGCAGTCAGTGGGTCAGGCAAAACCCATCTGTCTAGGAAAAGAGAGGTCTATAGTCCAGGTCCTGTCTAAGGGAGGACTTTTCTTCACCTATCCACTAGACCATGAGGACTGGTCTGGGTGCAGGTCTGTTAGATACGACGACAAACTGAGCTTCTATGTACAATGCATTTACCAGCATGTAAACGGACCTGCAACAGCAAAACAGTCGCTCTTGGGACTCTTATGCATCAGAAACCCACTTTTGTAGATACAGACAAAATACACATGTAGAGAAGGAAATTAAAAAAAAAAAATTGTGGAGATTCCACCTTCCTACAGGCAGCATAAAAAAATGTCACAGAAAGACATCTTTTTAAAATATTATTTTATTTTATTTTTTAAATCATTTTGTTTCACAGAGAGACATCTACTTTGAAAAGAAGACACACTACACAATATTATTTCTTATTCAATGCACACAACATTTCAGCTTCTGCCAGTAAATCCTCTACATATGTACATAGCTTTAAACAAAACCCGTTCTGCTTTTCAGAAGAGTAGGCCATTGTGTACTGGTGGGAACAGATGACAAAATGTACAAAACTGCATGCACACGGGAACTGGATGTAAAAGAGCACACCAGTGCTTATTCCATTATCCTTGAAATAAAAGAATAAATAAATAAACAAACAAATTGAGCAATCTTATTTTTAAGGGTGGAATTTTTGAGTGAGTGGTTTTTTGTTGTTGGTTTTTTTTGTTTTTCATTTTGCCCTAAGGGAGAAGCACATGCACATTTCCATGAGAACGTGAGGAGAGTAACAGACATCTGCCTCACCTCAGGCCACAAGCGGAGGCTGTCCTACGACCTTCTCCATCCCCCCTGCTGGGGTGCATCAGCCGTCTGCAACAACATCAACAGCTGATCACACACACACACACACCCCACACACACACACACACACACACACACACACACCTACATGCACACACACACTCACACACACATACAGACAGACAGACACACACCTACATGCACACACACACTCACACATACAGACAGACAGACAGACACACACACACACACCTACATGCACACACACACTCACACACACATACAGACAGACACATACCTACGTGCACACACACACTCATACATACAGACAGACGACACACACACACACACCTACATGCACACACACACTCACACCCGCACGCACATACACACATACAGACAGACACACACTCACATACACACACAAATACATACACACACACACACAAATACACACACACAGACAGAGACAGACAAAGGCACACACACACACATGTGTATGCGAGCACACACACACACACACACACACAGACACGCACACAGAGACACGCAAAACACACACAACAGAGACACGCACACAGAGACACGCACACACACACACAAACACACAAAAACACACACACAAACTCAAAAACACATGTATACACACACATTCCCTTTCATGAACAAACACACACATGCGTACACACGACATAGGAAAACTATAAAACACCCCCAGGTACATGCACAACAACACATATATATCCTTAGCCTACCGATGTGATCTTATCCCTTTGTTAGCTGCACAATGGAAAAACTGAAAATCTGATCTCAAAAAGAAAAAACCCAAAAGAAACAACACACACACACACACACACACACACACACACACACACACACACACACACACACACATATATATATATATATAAAGCACTGAACACATATAAATGAAGACCATCACTGAGCTTTTCTGAGTCCTGCCAAATACAAGACACCAACAAATGTTTTTAAAGCTTAATTAAAGCGTTTGTGACAATCTTCACAGAGTTCAAAACTTTCTTCCGTTTCTTAGCCTAGACAGAAACCCCCCCCCCTCAGTTTTACTCACATACACAGCAGACTGTATCAACCGTGGCTTCAGCCAACTGTTAAGCCAACTATGCACTGCACTAGTCACTGCACCAGCATGGCTGGCTGCTGCTACATCCTTCTTCATCACGTATGAGTATCCATCATAAACAACAACAAAAGGGAGAATAATGAGACAGCCCTGATAAGGTCCCTGTGGTCGGTGAGGATATAGACAACAGGATTGGATTGGACAATAATGAAACTCTACAGGAAACTGTGATATAATAATAATAATAATATATGGAATTTATATAGCGCTGAATCTTGTAAAGCAAACAAATCAAAGTGCTGATATGACGCGATACAGTGAGCCCAACACGGGGAGACACTGACGATTTGATGAAGGAGTTTTCAGTGAGGGTTTCAGCCATGTCGTCGGCGTCCTCGTGGCTGTCTTCGAAGTAGTCGTCAGCCGGCACCAGGTCCTGAGCCTCTCTGGCCTGGTGAAGCATCAGCTCCAGCTCCTGCACACCCCAGTACTGCACTGATGATCATCACCTAGCTGTGTGTGTGTGTTGTGTGTGTGTGTGTGGGTTTTTGTTGTTGTTTGTTCCTTAGCTAGAGCTCCAAAGTTTATTTATTTATTCTTTTATATCGAGGATAATGGAATAAGCACTCATGTGCTTTTTTACATCCAGTCCCCGTGTGTATGCGGTTTTGTAAATTTTGTCATCTGTTTCCACCGGCACACAATGGCCTACTCTTCCGAAAAGCGGAACAGGATTTAACGTGTGCGCAAGATGTTCTGCAGGCGTTCGAACACAGGGGCCTCGGTTTATAGTCTCATCCGAAGGTGAGATTTTTGTGTATCCAACCTTTTTTATTTTTTTCTCCAACCGTTTAGGTAGATGCATTCCGACTTCAGGGATGGTGTCTAATCATGACTCTTGTGTGCGTGCTGGGATTTTTTCCCCATCCATTCCTACTGGCACACAATGGCCTGCTCTTCTGACAGGCAGAACAGGTTTTTAACATGTGTGCAAGATGTTCTACATTGATTTGCACATGGGGACTCAGTTTATAGTCTCACCTGGACTTTGACATTCAGTTCGATTTTTTTGTCAAACTGGGAAGAAAGGGTGAGACTGGGAATGGAACCCAGAACCTCATGGTTTACTTTTTGGCAGGTGTACATCTTAACCATCCCGCCACCCTCCTTCTTATGTGTATGAATGAATGAATCTATGATTTATAAAGTGTATACAAATCTCCACAGTCATATGTGTGGTTGCAGCTCTGATCTGAAACTGCAGGCTATCTGCATCAGAAATTACTGATTTTATACAAACTTTTTGATGATTTTATTACACATCCACAACAGGATTATTTTCTAGGGAAAAAGACATATAACCAAAGGAAAATACAATTATCCCTTTGGTGACAATGACTGTGTGTGTTATATTATTTATTTCATTTTATTCATTTATTTATTTTATTCTTTTATTTCAAGGATATGGAAGTGTGTGTGTGTGTGTTGTGTGTGTGTGTGTGTGTGTGTGTGTGTGTGTGTGTGTGTGTGTAGTGTGTGTGTATGTGCATGGGGAGGGGGTGCATTTATGCATGTTTGCTGAAGGGGGAGGACAGAGGACAGAGGTCATGCAGAGGAAATTGCGTGTATGGTGAAAAGGGGAAGAAAGGACACTTTAAAAAAAAAAAATCTTTATCTAATATTTGTTAATCATGCGTAATGAACAGAATCGGGTATGAATTTGTATGAAAGTGTGTTATCATCATCATAATTAACATCCATTATACAGGAACCATGTGTCCTACATTCTCAACCGTAGGAAAAAGTGCAATATAAATGAACAGCTGCCGTCATCATTACTATTATGATCATCATTACTATTATGATTATCATCATTATTATTATGATCACTTTTATTATCACCAAATGCTGACGACTCAACAATAAATACACAGGAGCACTCATCACACACAGGAGAAGACAACACACACATACCACACACACCTCATCAGAGTCGTACTCCTCAAAGTCATCCGCATACTGAGTCTCCTCTTCGCTCGTTGCTCCGCTGACGGCTGCTGCTTTGTCACCAGCAATATCTGGCACAGGAAAGAAGCCTGTCATTTCATCAGTCACCTCACCACTGAAGGAGAAACTTCTGTGGAGGAGTCGGCCCACTTGGACAAAGCATATACAAAACAGTGTTACTTTCTTGATCAGCAACAATCTGGATCACTCTGTGCGTGTGTGTGTGTGTGTGTGTGTGTGTGTGTGTGTGCATGTGGGTGAGAATGCATGTGCTTGTGTGTATGCGTGTGTGTGTGTGCATGCGGGTGAGAATGCTTGTGCTTGTGTATATGTGTGTGTGTGTGCATGCGGGTGAGAATGCTTGTGCTTGTGTGTGCATGCATGTATGTGTGTGTGTGTGCATGCGTGCGTGTGCGTGCGTACATGTAAGTGTGCGTGCATGTGTGTGTGTGTGTGTTAGTTGTTTGTTGAGTAGCACTTTTTTCAACCAACACAGCAAAAGCACTACATCCTGCTGTCTATGCAGAGTCCACACACAGGCAGGTATTGAGAAAGGTGGCTGCTGTTCAAGAGCTCCTCCACAGTTATAAGGAAACAAACGACAAAGAAAATGTCCACAATGTAGAACATTTCACTGACAACTTGCAGGATGTTGTTACCTTATTCTGCAAAACAGAATACAATAATTTTAAAATGTAAACATGCATATACTGCGCTTTGATTTGTCTTTGCAAGATATAGCGCTATATAAGTTCCATTTATTATTATTATTATTATATACTGTATAACATATTCCTGTGGAAAAATATGTTACTGTAATATCTCTTCTCCCCTTCTCTCCACTAGCTACATGAAAAGTTATGTTTATTTTCAAACTCAACTTATTCTGAAATGGGGTTTTAAGGATACTACTACCAAGCATGCATTTAAAAAAAAAAAAATCACAGTATGATATTTGTTCAAATCCTTAATGCATCCCTTCACTTACTGAGATGATGTATTTGGTTACATAAAGCAAACACATAACATACTTCTACGCAAGAAAATCAATATTAACAGCCACCTAAAATCAAAAATGAAAACAGACATTACAAAAAGAAATGAAAAAAATGAGCATGTTTACTTTAAAACAAAAGGGTTTTGTTTTAAATCCTCGTTCAGCTAGACATACCATGTATGACAATTACAATACAGGCTAACCTGCAAACCAGCACTGCATAAGTCAGATATGGTAAGTATGGTGTGAGTAAATAAAAAATGATTGGAATGGCCACAAGAACAGCAAACGTGACATACCTTCTTCAATTTCTGAATCAGAGGACTCATCAAAGTCATCCGAATATTCCGAGTTAACATCCGCCTCTTCCTGTTGAGCTCGAGCCTTGGCTTCTGCCATGAGATTGTATGTACAAAGACAGTTATTGTAACGCCTCGCACGGCACATACACTTCAATATACACCACCTACATAGATAACTCAATTTAGTGACAAACAATTCATCTTGTGTATTGAAAAAAATGCAATCTGCTGTCAATTTCAAATTGTACGACTACAAAACTCCTGTCTGACACTGTACAAAATGTTTGGTAGCCAAGTAGTTCCTACACTTGTCTAAGAAAAGACAGGCCCATGGTTTATATCTTGATTCAAACCCAGATGTTTCTCATGTATCCCACAAAAACTTAATGAAATAATAGTCTGTACACAACTAACTCTCTTGGGTAAGATGATGCACAAAGGTCCTACATGAAACATTACGTGGAACATGAAGCTAGTTACTCACTCCTGCAATTTAAAATAAGGGCTTCTGCTTGTGTTTAAGCTGCCCATCTTTTCTCCACTTTTTTTTTAATGTCATTGTGTACTTGGTGAATAGAGAGCATAATCCTTTTCTTTCCTTTTTTCTTCTTCATTTTGGCATTTGTCAGGTGGACAACTCCGTCTCAGAATAAGGGCAGTGCTCAGTGTGCTGCAAGTTGTCCAAGTAGCAACATCATAAATATCTGAGGCTTGAAATGACAACGCTTTTGATTATGATGTAAGTAATGGTTCTGGTCAGACAGTTTATACGAAAGCAAGAATGTTTTCCTAGGGAAAGAAGAGCAAAACAAAGCAGAAACAGACCCAGGCCGATTCAGACAGAAAGCGACCTTACCGTCAGGCGCCACACCAGGTTTTGCAGCAACGGTAGCAGTTTTGGGAGGCGCAACTCTGTCATCCCCACTGCATTCGCTGGGAGAGGTCCTGTCACTCTGCTGCTGTTCTGGACTGGCCACACGTAGACAGTTGAACAACATATACTACCCTGGTTTGTTTCGCGTTGCATGTTCTGACTGGTGTTCCAACACAGTATGACAGGTTGAAAACAACAAATACTACCTCTTGGTTTGTTTCACAACACAGTATGACAGGTTGAAAACAACAAATACTACCTCTTGGTTTGTTTCACAACACAGTATGACAGGTTGAAAACAACAAATACTAGCTCTTGGTTTGTTTCACAACACAGTATGACAGGTTGAAAACAACAAATACTACCTCTGGGGATGATGCCCAACACAGTATGACAGGTTGAAAACAACAAATACTACCTCTTGGTTTGTTTCACAACACAGTATGACAGGTTGAAAACAACAAATACTAACTCTGGGGCTGATGCCCAACACAGGAATGACATGTTGAAAACAACAAATACTAGCACTTGGTTTGTTTCACAACACAGTATGACATGTTGAAAACAACAAATACTAGCACTTGATTTGTTTCAGAACACAGGAATGACATGCTGAAAACAACAAATACTAGCACTTGATTTGTTTCAGAACACAGGAATGACATGCTGAAAACAAAATGTTATAACTCCTGGTCTGGTTCAAAACAAAGGACAAACATGGTGAAAATAAAGTATCCAAATTCTTGGTCTGGTTCAAAACAAAGGACAAACATGGTGAAAATAAAGTATCCAAACTCTTGGTCTGGTTCAGAACAAAGGTCTAACATGCTGAAAACAAAGTATCCTCCTTCTTCTTCCTTGAACACTCAGACAGCAACTCAGTGTTGTCTGCCGTATAAGCATAAGTGCGTTGCGCTGCCATTAAGTGCCTGACAAGTCAGGCCCATCGCATCTAACTCTGGCATGGGGGAGAATGGTTATCTTTAAAGTCTTTCTGGGAAAAGAGGCAGGAGAATGGACCAAGAAGGCAGAAAACAGACCAGATTGAGGTGACAGGAAGAAAAGGAACAAGGCAGAAACAAAGAGAGGGACAGAAAATAGAGAATTTTTTAGCACAGAATTACCAGAAGGTGGGGATGTTATTTATACTGACAGGCCCCTGGCATCCCCATGAGGGGAAACAAAGTATCCCAACACTTGGTCTGGTTCAGAACAAAGCAATAACATGTAGAATGGAGATGAATAAGACAGATGTCGTCATCGGTGACTAAAAAAATGAAAAAACTTCACAGATACCTGGCCACAGAAGGATTGAGCAAAGTGCTGTCTCCGGAGGAATCTTGAGATTTGTGGAGCAGCGTGGAGGTGTTTGCTGAGCGCTGCTTCCTCAAGGTCTCGGTCTGCTGGATGAAGGAGGACAGGTGCTCTTTCACATAGGGCAGGTTCAGTATGGCACTGGCACTGCCCACATATCCCCACACAGCATGCAGTCTAGAGGGGGGGGGGGATTTGGGGGATTAGGGGGATTAGGGGGAGATGAGATAGCCAGGTTGCGTATTGCGCTCATGGTCTGCTGACCTGGGTTGAATCCTGTTCAGGGTGTTATTTTTCCCTGCAGTTAAGATCAGCGCTGACTCCACTTCCCCCCAAAGTCCTTCGAATGAGACTATAAACTGAAGTCCTTTGTGTGAATGCACGCAGAGCATCTTGCGCATAAGTTAAAACCTGTTCCGTTTTTCAGAAGAGTAGGCCATTGTGTGCCAGTGGGAACAGATGACAAAATTTACAAAACTGCATACACACAGGGACTGGAAGTAAAAAAGCACATATGTGCTTATTCCATTATCCTCGAAATAAAAAAAAGACAAGTGTGTGTGTGTGCATGTGTGTGTGTTGTGTGCATATGTGTGTGTGCGTGCATGTATGTGTGCAAGCGTGTGTGCATGTGTGCATGCATGTGTGCAAATACACTGTACACTAACATGTGAAACTGTCTGTGTGCATTTTGGGTATATGATTTGTAAGCAGCTGTCTCCAACCGAGACTGGGACACAACACCATTGAAATCTTACACATCAAAATAAAATTTTAGATGTGTGTGATGATACATGCAAGAAAGGGGGAGAGGCACAAGACGTTTTTCAAAAACAAACTGAAACAGAATAAGTCAACATAAACTGATGACACTAACTCTACAGCTCTGATACATGCACGCCCGCCCACCAGCCAGCCCGCCATCCATCCATCCACCCACCCATTCATCCATCCATCCATTCACCCATCCATCCATCCACCCACCCATCCATCCATCCATCCATTCACCCATCCATCCATCCACCCACCCATCCATCCATCCATCCATTCACCCATCCATCCATCCGTCCACCCGTCCATCCGTCCACCCATTCATCCATCCATCCATAATATACACACACACACATACATAATAGTGGAGGAAATCAAGAGCAGGTAACCAGTTACAACTTGTACACATGTAGGTATGTATGTATGTGTATGTATGTATGTGTATGTATGTATTATTGTATATATGTATGTATGTATGTATGTATGTATGTATGCATGTATATGTATGTATATGTATGTATGTATGTATGTATGGATAGATGTATGTATGTATATGTATGTATGTATATGTCTGTCTGTCTGTCTGTCTGTATGTATGTATGTATATGTATATATGTATGTATATATGTATGTATGTATCTGTATGTATGTATGTGTGTATGTATGTATGTATGTATGTATGTATGTATGTATGTATGTATGTATGTATGTATGTACCATCTGTCACTCACCTTGGACGATCTTCTGGGGCCTTCACCAACACTTTGTTGATGATCTCATGAACACCTTCTGAATAATGGGAGGGCACCGGCTGAAAATAAAATGAAACCACCATAGTCCTTCCAATGAGAGAGAGAGAGGGAGAGAGAGAGAGAGAGAGGGAGAGAGAGAGGAGGGAGGGAGAAAGAGAGGGAGAGAGAGAGTGAGGGAGAGAGGGAGAGAGAGAGAGAGAGAGGGAGGGGGAGAGAGGGAGAGAGAGACCGAGAGAGAGAGAGAGGGAGGGGGAGAGAGGGAGAGAGAGAGCGAGAGAGAGAGAGAGAGAGAGAGAGAGAGAGAGAGAGAGAGAGAGAGAGAGAGAGAGAGAGAGAGAGAGAGAGAGAGAGAGAGAGAATGCATATGTACAAAATATGTGTATGTGTGAGAGTAAATATTTTCATTACGCATTTTTCAGATCCAGGATTATCAGGCATCAAACAAGCAGTGGTTTAAATCAAATACAGCCAAATGTAACTATAGACCATGAAAAACATACTCATGAAGAGATGCACGGGCACATTTACTACAGAGATTGTGTGTGTGTGTGTGTGTGTGTGTGTGTGTGAGTGTGCGGCGTGTGTTGTGTATGTGTGTATACGTTTCATATGTGGAGATTCTTCTTCTTGTTGGGTGTTCCTCAGCTTAACACCCTGGGACTCAACCAGACAACACATTCTGTCTCACTCATCACACCTCGGAATCATGTGAGACTTTAAGTACACACACACTGGATGAGAAGAAGTTGCGTGTATGGCTGTTCTTACTCACTGTGCCAAATACAAGCAGCCACACTCTGACTTCGAAGGATTTTTTCTCTTTAAATAAAGAGGGCAGGTTGTTATGCTAAGAACTCGTCACGGATGAAGACAGTCTCAATGCAACATTTCACAAAACTGCATACACATGGGGACTGGGCGTAAAAAAGCACAAGAGCACTAATTCCATTATCTTCAAAATAAAAGAATAAATAAATAAAAACAATCAGATTTCAAAACACAGCACTTTATTGTAGACCTTGGCTCTTAGCTCACATCAATAACGGGACACAGCATTTGGCATGGGTCAGGTGTGATGGATCAAAGGTACTGTCTATGAGGCTAGGGGGACGGGATAGCCTAGTGGTTAGAACATTGCGCTCGCAATCTGATGACCCGGGTTCGATTCCCGTTCAAGGGGATATTTTCCCCTGGAATTAACATCAGTGCAGACTCCACTCTCCCCAAAAGTCCTTCAGATGAGACTATAAACTGAGGCCCCATGTGCAAACGCACGCAGAACATCTTGCGCACACGTTAAACTCCTGTTCCGCTTTTCGGAAGAGTAGGCCATTGTGTGCCGGTGGGAACAGATGACAATTTACAAAACTGCATACACACGGGGACTAGATGTAAAAAGCACATAAGTGCTTATTCCATTATCTTCGATATAAAAGAATAAAAAAAAAATAAATAAATAAATAAATACGCCCTACATCCCCGTTGCAGTTTTAACTATCTGCAAGTGAATAACCACTGCTTCTTCTTCTTCTTCTTCTGTGTTCCATGCCATATTGGGTACAATGCCTTAGTGCCTGGTCTTCTCCTGCACATGTAACTCTGCAGAAGGTCTGCCTGCAGGCCTCAGCCAACACATTCCGACTTCAGGACAGCTCATTAAAAAGTTCATAAGAAAAAACACCAGATTTTCTTCAAACAATTGGTAGGAGAATGGGCTGGGTAGGCAGAAAATGAGCAAGAGAGAGGGAAAATAGTGGTAAGGGAAAAGGCAGAAACAAAGAGGCAGATAGAAAAGAGGGAATTTGTAGCACATAATATCCAGAAAGTGGGGATGATACTTATACTGATAAAGCCTCCAGCATCCAGCCCCACAGGGAAAGACAAAACAGTTCTTGAAAACAAGGGATCAAACAGAAAAGATATACAATAATCACAGAATCTCCCTGCATTTTCACCTTTATATATATATATATATATATTTTTTTTTTTAAATTTATTTTTTATTTTTTATTTTTTTTTTTAAAGTTAAAATATCATTAACAATGAACAAATCTCATTATAAAAAAAAAGCTTATACATCACTACCAGTGAACAAAACATAAAACAAAAATGCCACAACACATAAGAGTATAACAACATCAACACAGAGACCATGACAGACAATAAACAAAACCAGTGCATACCTGAAATTCCGCTTTGACGATCTTGAAGAAAAGGCTGATGAGACTGTTGCCATCGAAGGGAGGGTGGAGCGCACACATCTCATACAGTAGACAGCCAAGGGCCTGGGGAAAGTGACAGAAACATCAGAGCCGCTCACCCTTCTAAATCCTGGTTCAGGTGTGTGTGTGTGTGTTTTGTGTGTGTGTGTGTGTGGTGTGGTGTGTGTGTGTGTATGTGTGTGTGTGGTGTGGTATGGTGTGGTGTGGTGTGTGTGTGGTGTGGTGTGTGTGTGGTGTGGTGTGGTGTGTGGGTGGTGTGGTGTGTGTGTGGTGTGGTGTGGTGTGTGGTGAGGTGGTGTGTGTGTGTGGTGTGTGGTGGTGTGTGTCTACAATAACAATAATTTTAATTCAGTTTTTGCAGGCCATATGGCCCATAGGAACAACAGTTAATCATATACTTTCATGTAAGGTGAACATCCTTACTTCTGATATCTAAACATTTAGTAAGAAATAATCCAACTTTAAACATCAAACTAGGTTTAGTGTTCATACAAAGAAGCTGCACTTTCAGATTCGATGGAAATCTGTAATAATACAAAGGAATACATTTTCTTTGCAATACAGCATATTTTGGGCATACAAGTAAAAAGTGACAAACATCTTCAATTTGTTGGCCATCACACTGAGAGCAGAATGGATCAGTAATCGGTTTGCCATAACGTGAAATTCCATTTAAAGGTAATCTGTTTGACCTCAGTAAACATATACCTCTATGGTATTCTAAAGATTCTACTTCACATACATAATTTGCTCTACAAATAATCGGGTGATAATCTAAGTAGTCAGGGTATGCTGATAGAGAGTCATGCCATTTTTGTTGGTACACATCTTGTATTCGTATTTGGAATTCTTTCATGAAGGATGAGGAATTACCACAATTTTGCATTGTCCAAACATAACCAAATCCGTGGGTGCATAAAATCTTTCTAACATGTGTTACCCAATTTATTCTCCCTGCTTCATCCTGTCTACACAACATATTGTAGCATTGTCTGGGATATCTATGATCAGGCATATCCAAAATTTTTAGCCAATATTTGATTACTCTGGTAACAGTGTCAACAAAAATGGGATATCTACCACAATCGCCAAGGCAAATATTATTTTTAACATCTCTGCCAACCCCCAGGACCATTTTGCAAATTTTTACCTGTATTTTTTCAATATCATGATACTGCTGGAAACCCCAAATTTCAGAACCATAGAGGAGGATTGGTTTCACTTTTGTATCAAAAATACTAAAAACTGTAGATGCTGGAAGATTCTTTAACCTGAAGTACAATCTTTTGATACCAGCAACAGCCTTCAATGCTTTTCCAGAGAGATTTTCGATACATTTTGACCAGTTCAATGTGTGGTGGTGTGTGTGTGTGGTGTGTGTGTGAGTGTGTGCGTGTGTGTGTATGCGCATGTCTATGCATGCACCTGTGTTTGTGTGCGTGCGCGCATGCATGTTTGAGTGAACATGATAAAATGAAAATTTGCAACAAATGTACTTCTCTATAACACAAACTACCTCTAAAGCTAGCTGGCTGTCTGTCCGTCCGTCCCTGTCCATCCATCCATCGATTTATCGATCTATCTATCTATCTATCTAAGCTGGCTGGTTGACTGGCTGTCTGTATGTCTATAATCATGTAGCTGTGGTTACCCAAACGTCAGACTTGGAGTTGTAGGGGATGTCCTGGCACAGCTCGGGGCTGAGGTAGGAAGGGGTGCCTACCACAGTCTTGGCCACGTCGATGGTGCTGTCCAGAATCTTGGAGATGCCAAAGTCACCTGCCAGCCAACACACACCACACCAGCGTTGAGCGATACACTGATGACACTTTTCTCTCTCTCCTCCGTTCCTCGGCTAGAGCTCTGAGGTTCACCAATGGTGAGGTTTTGTGACTGTGACTGTTTTTACCTACCGTTACTGTAGCTGTGTTCAGACTATCAGGGGAAGTAAACTGACGTGACAAGTCACACCTTGAAACAAATTGTTGCTTTACTTACAGATGCTCTTCACAAACTATTTTTACCTACCATTATGGTGGCTGCATTCAGAATGACATGACATGTCACATCTTTAAACAAATTGTTGCTTTACTTACAGATGCTCTTCACAAACTATTTTTTACCTACCATTATGGTAGCTGTATTCATACTGACATGACACGTCACACCTTAAAACAAATTATTGCTTTACCTTTAGATGCTTTTCATGAAAGACTACTTGGCTGACAGTAACTGCGAGATAACATGCATCAGGAATGTTACATTATGACAGCCACATATGATGTCCTGTTAACAATTTCTATCTTTTGAACTAAACTAGAGGACATTGTATACGCAGACTCTGACAATTTCATATTGACTCACTATTTCTCCTTAGCTCAACAAACCACTGAAGTAACATCAGAGCTGACATGAAAAATAAACAAACAAACATAAAGCAAGGAAACATTGTGCATTCAAATCATATTAATACATTTTACTTTAAGCTGTCATTCTTGTCTTTACATCATTTATGAATGAATTCAATTTCTTTATAGCAATATTCATAGATATCATCAGACCTCAAAGTGATTTTGTTGATAATACTTCTGATCATCGTACAAAATAGTTCCCCAAAAAATGTTAAATATCATAAACTTAATAAAATACTGTAGACAAGAGGTTTTCAATGCTACTTAAAATAACTCTATTAATAAACAGCATTCAAGTCATCAAGTGAATTCAATATCAGATTTCCTGTATGAATACTTGAGTTTAAACCTTACTCACAGACCATGTAATACTAGAAGACCTTGCTCATCAGTTTATAGTCTTTTTCCTTTGAACACACACACACGCACGCACGCATGCACACGCACACACACACACAAATACACTACCATGTTTTTATTGATAAATCATTCTCACTGAACAGGTCCTTACCTATCTTCACAATGTTGTTCTTTGTGAGAAAGACATTTTCCGTTTTCAGATCCCTGGAAAACACAGCACGAACAATTGAGTCACAATAAGGGAACACAGAAAAAGAGGAGTAACAATGTTTGTGCTATGAAAACAGAAAACTTTACGTGGAATATCTTAAATCATTTTTTTAAAAAAGCACAAGGCATCTAAAATGGCAAAGATATGAGTAAGAACAAGCAGAAATATCATATGGGTCATGAACACATAACACACATACACGCATGCATGTACGCACGCGCGCACACACACACTACACACACACTCATACCCCCCCCTCCCCCCCCCCCCCCATGCAAACACACACACACACACACTCAGAATCTCTGTCACTTATACACACAAACACATCACTTCACTTCACTGTCCACTGGTCCCGTAACCCGCCAGGGTCGTAGGGGCGCTGCATGGTGGACGAACGGTGGACCAGCTGGCTCCACTTAGCACGGTCGTGGGCGAGTGCCTGGGTGACACTGAAGTCCTCCCCTGTCCAATCACGGATGTCGTCGGCCCACTTTCTTCTCTGTCTGCCCCGTCTTTTCTTCCCCTGGACTGTTCCTTGCAGGATGGTCTTTGCAAGTCCTTCTGAGCGTGTTACGTGCCCATACCATCTGAGTTTCCTCTTTTTCGCCGTGGTCAGTAGGTCTTCATAGTCCCGCACCTGTTGAGTGATCATTCTGCGGACTTCATTGTTGGTGACATGGTCCTTGTATGAGATGCCAAGGAGCCTTCTGAGGCATCTCATTTCTACTGCTTGGATCCTCCTTTGTAGGTCTGCGTTCAGTGTCCATGCCTCACATGCGTAAAGCATGATTGAGGTGACTAGCGCGTTTAGTAACTTTACCTTGGTTCTGAGAGGGATGTTTCTGTCTCTCCATATGGTCTTCAGTCTTGCCATTGCTGCTGCTGTTTGTGCCGCTCTTGCTAGGATTTCGGTCTTCGATCCCTCCTCACTTATGATGGCTCCAAGGTACTTGGATTTCGGTCTTCGATCCCTCCTCACTTATGATGGCTCCAAGGTACTTGAAATGGTCAACTGTCTCCAGTTCTTTTCCGCTGAGAGTGATCTTGGTGGTGATTGGCTGGGCACTGTTGGTCATGAGCTTGGTTTTCTCGGCGCTGATTTCCATGCCGTATCGTGAGGATATTTCGTCCAGTTGCTTCTCTAGGTTGGCCAGTTCCTCTTCATTTCCTGCCAGACCGTCAATGTCATCGGCAAACCTGAGGTTGGTGATTGTTCGCCCTCCAATGCTGACTGTGCCTGTGTGGTCTTCCAAGGCGTCAGTCATGATGCGTTTGAGGAAAATGTTAAATAGTGTCGGCGACAGCAGACATCCCTGTCGGACCCCAACTGAGGTACGGAACCATTCCCCTACCGTACACACAAACACATATCACAAGGCAAATGCTTACCCAAACTCATAAATGAACACACTTTTAAAGATCTTACATACTCGCACATAAACATCCAAAAACAGAAATTTAAGCAAAGCCATGTCTAAATAGATCCGTCTTAAGATTGGTTTTAAAAGACACACAGAATCGGGGTGTAAAAGATAACGCAGTTAGCAAAACTGAGACAGATACATGGGGGAAAAAAAGCTACCGCTATACCTGTGTAAAACTTTCTTGGAATGGATGTACTGCACTGCCATCAGAATCTGTATGAACCACTGCACACAATACAGACAGCAAAGAATAATGAACACAACAAAGAAATGCAACTAACAACAATGAGTAAAACACAGAAATAACACATCAATCATGACATGCATCATACTACAGAAAATTTCAACCAAGAAAAATGAACAAGGCAGGTAATTCTTCCACATAGCATCCTGTATACATTAAGTAGACACACACACACACACACACACACACACACACACACACACACACACACACACACACACACACACACAGAGTCTTACTTTTAAAAAAACCTCCTTAAACATTTCTTCAGTAAGTGCTGTGGTTTGCTATATATACCCTGTTGCAGGTACTAGACTTTTTTTTTCTGATATGCACACTTCTTTTGTGTTTAAAAACACAGGAAAACCAAATCAAATACTGAGTTGAAAAAAAATCTACCTGCATAATTTGCTTCTCTTCCAGTGGTGAATTTTTCTGCAACAAAAATCAAGATGTTATCAATTCTGCCATATGTATTGACATATAAAAGTGTGTGTGCATGTGTGTGTGTGTGTGTGTGTGAGAGAGAGAGAGAGAGAGAGAGAGAGAGAGAGAGAGGAGAGGAGAGAGAGAGAGAGAGAGAGAGAGAGAGAGAGAGAGAGAGAGAACTATGTGTATGTATGCTGCATAAACTAAGCTTACAGGATTAATTTTTTAAAAAGTTGCTGTGGCTGATGAGTTATGAATTGTGACAGAGGATACACTTGATGTCAGAATTAACTGTGAAGAAGATTTAGTTTCCTGCACAGAGATTTGTTTTCTGATTTCCACTTTGCAGAAATAGCAAATATTTTGGATAATGTTTAGTCTATTATAGATAAGTTTAGTATCATCTTCGAAACACAATCAAAGCACAAAAATAGATACAGAGCAGCACAAATATATAGGTATGTCTCCTACCAGCACTCACACCCAAATTTTGGTTTTGTTTGCCAGGGGGAAAATAAAAGTTCTTTCTGTGAGTTTTTCTTTCCAGTGAGGGTAAATAATTCTAGTATTTTCTTTTTTTGGGGGGTTTGCTTGGGGGGTTTTGTTTTTGTTTTTTTGTTCATCTGCTAGAGCTCAGAGGTTTACAAATGGTGAGAATTTGGAAATGCAATTTTTTGTCCACCATGAAGTAGCCACATTCAACTTTGGGGATGTATTTAATAATAATAATAATATATGGAATTTATATATTTACTTATATATTTCCATCTACATTTGATTATATTCAAAGTTATGTGTGATAGTACAAATTTTCCATCAAGGGAAATTATCACACATACAAATTCATTTCAAAAGAACTGAGGTACTGTCTCACTATTCTCTCCAGAAGAACCTTGAACATAACTTATGGAAAAGGGGCACAGCAAAGAAAGGAGATCTGTAAGCAACAAGAAAGAAAGAAAGAAAATTAAAAAAATAATAATAAAAATGGGAAAAGATAGCCTAACTAAAGAAAACGTTACAAATTCAGCCAGGTCTTCCAGCAGAGACAATGGACAGACACTGGAGAACAGAGCCTTACATTTGCTGCTTCCTGTATCCTGTCAGCCAGAGTGCCTCCATCACAGTAATCCTGCCAGAACAAACATTCAGGACACCATGTTATTTATTATACAGTTAATTCTGTATGGATGGCACTGTGCTTAATTAATCAAACAGTTTCCTTGAGTTGTTACTGCAAATAAATGCCAACCTTCATCATTAACTGGCCACAGCCCAGTCTAGCTCTAAAGGTATACAGAGGTTGTCGTCACATTATACCATTTGATGATCTTGTGGCCACTGACAATTTGGGAATAAACAAAGTTTTTCTTCTTAAGCAAAAGGACCGTATTTTGGCCTTGCCTCTATTTCATGAAAATACAAGAAAAAGTCATTATCATTAGAGTAGAATTTTGCTATCTTCAATCATACAGACATTAACAACTTTCTGCATTCTAATCAATGACAAGTACAGCTTTAAAAAAAAAATCCCATGATATTCCTTCACCTCTTGATCCAAGCAGATCAAGAGAATCAAACTGAAAAGTTACATACACATACCCATACATACATGCATACAAACACATGTACACACAATCACACACACATTTTTCTCTTATCTTAATAACCCTCCTCTAAAATTTTCCCATTTTAAATTGTTTGGTATCACTTAAAGTGGAAAAGGGTAAAACAATGAAGACTATTGCTACTACTATGACTACCACTACCACAACAACTACTACCACAACTACACACACACACACACACCACACACACACACACACACACACACACACACACCAAAACACACACACACACACACACAACACACACACACACACACACATGTACACACACTCACACATGTACACATGCAACACACACACACACACACACACACACACACACACTCAAACGCACACACACACAGTACACGCACACACACACACACGCACACACCACACATGTACACACACTCACACATGTACACAAACACACACACACACACACTCACACATGTACACATACACACACATGTACACATACACACACACATGTACACAATACATACACCATACCACACATGTAACACCACACATGTACACACACACACAACACACCACACACACACACACACACTCACATCACTCACTCATCAGTCAGTCATACACTCACACATGTACACACACTCACACATGTACACATCCAAAAGCACCGTACACACACAACCTAGCTGCACTGACCTGTATGATGCAGATACAACCTAGCTGCACTGACCTGTATGATGCAGATACAACCTAGCTGCACTGACCTGTATGATGCAGACATGCTCCTGGTCCTCAGGCACAAAGCTGTCATGAAACGCCACAATGTGAGGATGCTTCAGGCCTGACAGGATGCTGAAGGTAGACAGACACACACACAGACAGACAGTCAGTCCTGTGTCAGTCAACAGTCACTTCCTTCCTTCCTTCCAGCATGTAACTGTTTTCCTACGTTTCCATAAACCTGACATGATGCTGAAAAGAGAAACTCTATGGAGGTAGAGCAAGTCTTCAGAGGAGAAACCCCCTTCTACTAAGTGTTCCGGCCTTTGACTTTGTTTACGTCTTCTATTCTAGAAGGGTTTAATTAAAACAGATTCTATATACAGACTATATATGGGAACAAAAAGAAAAAACAAACAAAACAGCAGCAGGATAGCAACAACACCCTTTACTTATTTTACTAAGATGACTGGTGGACATACTTTTATTTGAAGTTTTCTTGGAATGTTTATACCAATATGAAATGTAGCTTTCTTGTGTCTTTCGAGATAATGATATGTATCAATGTGCCTGTCAATATTGTAATTGCCCTTCATGGGATGATTAAAGTGTTTATGACTTGACTTGACTATGCTGATGACTCTCAGATTCAAAGCAGTGATACTCCTGAAAATCTGCCTTGACAAATATGTCACACTGCCTTCAAGATATTAAAAACTGGATGATACAAAACAAAATTAAAGCTAAACGCAGATAAAACAGAAGCCATGATTGTAGGGACCAAACACAAACTCTCTTCCATCACAACAGCTTCATTAGAATTTGGCAATACGACAATTCCTCTATCTACCACAGTCAAGTATCTTCGTGTTGTTATCGACAACACGCTCTCTATGCAAAAATTCATCACCCAGACCTGTCAGTCATGCTGCTACCAATTACAGCGTATAAGTGCAAATCAAAAGTACCTCTCCACTGATGCAACATCCAAACTTGCCACATCTCTCATTCTTTCATGTCTGGACTATTGCAATTCTCTTTTGGCTGGTCTGCCAGCATCATCTATCCCCTCCCTTCAACGCATTCAAAACTCTGCTGCTCGACTAGTTCTCAAAAAGAAAAAAATCTGAGCATATTACTCCTCTCTTGCGATCTCTCCACTGGCTGCCAGTGCCACAGATAGTAAAGTACAAGATCAGTACCCTCTGTTACAAAATGTCTCCACAAAACAGCACCTTCCTATCCCTGTGAATGTCTTCACCTGTACACTCCTTCTCATTCCATCCGCTCTGCTGCTAAGATACCCTATGCTTATGAATAAATACCTAGATTCAACCACTCCACCATTGGCCGTCCTCTTTCTCTATTTCTGGTCCATCAATCTGGAATGACCTCCCTCTCTCCCTTCGCGAGAAGCCTACTTATGACACTTTTTAATCCAGCCTCAAAACATACCTATTTCAAACCTAAGACTTTCCCCTATTGTTTCATCTCATAATTATCTGTCCTTGCCTTCAATGGCCAAAGTTCTCATCACCCTGCTGAAGCATATAACCTGTGTGTGTGTGTGTGTGTGTGTGCGTGCGCGCATGCATTTGTGTGTATTTGAATTTGTTAATCATTGTTGGTTGCATGCGTGGAAGTGGAATGGATGCAAGTGCTTTGATTTGTTTTTTACAAGATATAGCGCCATATAAATTCCATTTATTATTATTACTATTACTAATAGTTGCTATCTTCATGCTAACACTCAGAATTGAAGTTGTTATTATTTATCATTTTTCCACAAAGAACAGAAGAAAAAAGTATATATATATATATATATATATTATTAAAAAAAGTAAATGAACAAATGAACAGCTAAAAAGCATGTGTGATACAGATCCATACGTGTTGCCAGCATATGATTGCAGTTATTTTAAAGCTTCAAACTTACCTTGCTTCTTTCAAAACAGCTTGCTGAGTTCTTGTTTTTCGCCTTTCATCAATCTCAATCTTCTTGAGAGCAAACAACCTACACACAAGAGCAGAACTGTCTGTTGGGTGGATTGCTTCAGTTCAATTATTTAAAACTAAAACCACACCCACAAAATTAAAACAAAAACAACAATAACCTTTCAGCATGGTGATTGGTGTACAAACCAATCACCATGACACAGAATTTCCAGAAGGTGTAGATCTTGCTATTTATACTGACAGGTCCCTGGCATCCCCACGGGGGAGTACATAGGTTAAAACCCATTCCACATTTTGGAAGAGTATCCCATTTCACACCAGCACCAACATAGCCCTAATTAAAACAAAACAGCATTAACAAAAAAAGGCTCACCTCCCCTAAACAAACATACACACACACCCTTCTAAACCTCCCCTCACAAAAAAAGCACCTTTCTTCCCAAAATTGAACAAAATAAAACAGAAAAAACCCACCCCAAAATAAGAAAACAACACAACGGATCATAAAATGCACTTCCAATCAGAGTACAGATCTTTTCTACCTTTTAGTATGAAGGTGTCGAACAAGATACACAGCTCCACAAGCTCCAAGGCCAAGACGCTGAACTGTTTCATATTGCTCTGCTTTAGACATGATGGCAGTATTCTGGTGTCACAAAACCTGCCAAAAAATAGAACAATAACACTACAGTAATCCCAGAAACATACCAAAAAAGAAAAAAAATTCAATTCACATGAAATGGTCAGAGAAATGGTGGGAACGATGCAGTTTAATCACAGGAAATGGTAGGATATGAGAACAATGCAGAAAAAGAAAAACAAATCAATAAAACCCAAATAACAATACGGCATCATTCATTTAAGTTTAAATTTATACACAGACATTAAGAAGGAAGGTGGCAGGACGGGTACGATGTTCGCCTGCCTAACAAGTAAATCGTGAGGTTTTGGATTTGATTACCCAGCCTGGCCTTTTCTTCTCAATTTGATGAGAAAATCAAAGTGAATGTCAAAGTCCTTTAGATGAGTATAAACCAAGGCCCATGTGCGAATGCATGCAGAACATCTTGCACACATGTTAAAAACCCATTTTGCCTGTCGGAAGAGTATAGATCTATATATTTCATGCCAGTAAGAACGGATCACAAAATTTTAAAAAAGCATGCACACTGGTGTTGTGTTTAGACACCATCCCTGAAGTTGGAATATGACTAACTAAATAGGGAGATGGGAAGGAACAGTTGTATACACAAAAATATCACCATTAGTGAACCTTGGAACCTTCCCAAATGCGGTAACCAATTTTTTAAAATACAGAGACAAACTACTAAAAAAAAGTTGTTATGGAGAGCTTGCTCTTCCCATGCTATCTGACTCTGGATATGATCTGGGTTTTTACATTGAAGCAAACAAAAATTGGTTTATGTTAGTGACCACTGATCTAGCTCTAATTGTCACAACTGAAGACATGACAGTCAATGAGTCAATGAGTCATGCTTGACTGAGTCAATACATGAAACAAAATGCAAGCAGAAATCATTACAATTTAACAGTTACAACAATTTCATGACGTGATTTAATCTAGGATTCAGAGTCAGACTTGAAAGTGATCGAAAATCTTAACACAGTGCCAATCAGACTTAGGCCTACCCTGTTCCAGTTGGATTCCTGAGCACTTGTGAGCAAAAGAACAAGCAGCTACTTGTCTCCTTTACATGATTTTCTGTTGTAAGAGGTAAACACTTATTTCATCTTTAAATACTTTTTCTCATCGTGGACTCTTTTTATAATGACTGTGTTTCTTTCCTCCAGGAACACTAGAGTCCCTTGCGGCTCCAGTAGAACGCCATGATGTAAACAATGAACGTTTCCGCCGGTGTGCTCAGCATAAGGAGATTTCATTGGCTGCTTTCATTTTAGCGAATCCAATCGTCTCTTTCGTTATACCATCACCAGGCAGTGCACTCTGTAATCAATTCCAGAAAATGGCGTCAGAAGAAGAGGCAGAGTCTTTCGCCGGTCGTCTTCGTGTCTTAGAACTCTACAGTGGGATCGGTGGAATGCACTGGGCTTTAAAAGGTGTGTATGGGTGTTGAGTGGATTGAAAATCATTGATATAATTTAGAAGTAGAGAGGTTCCAGTCTGCAGAAAGCTAGGCCTATTGTCATTGTGATGGAACTTGTGTGTCATTAGCCATGATTAACGTTTTTGGACAATGTTATCGATCTGCATTGCACTCGGATAGTGATTGTTCATTCAGTTTGCTGTTGCATAGAAATAAAGAGGAAGGGATCAGGCTAGCACCGTCATACTCATAGTAAAACGGTGCTTTTGCTCTGTCACTATCAAGATATATTGAGCACTATAGTATAACCAGTACCAGCAGTAGAACTGGAAATTGACAATGTGCCTGGAGTTGACAAACCTGATTGTAAGAAAACAAAAATATCAGGAGGTGGGAGGGAGCATAAATGTGTTGTGGCTGTGTGTGTCTTCGATTTTACATCTGTTCATTAATAGCACTTGATATGTAATAATATATTACTGAAAGGTGGGGGAGGAGTGATGAAATGAGGGCTTGAAAGCAAAGAGATAAGTGTTGGCAATTAAAGATTTTGTGTATGTCTAAATTCTGATTCCAAACAATACAAGCAATATGTTGCAAAAACTTGGCAAAGAAACGCAAATAGAACAAAAGCACAGAACAATTGAACACTATGCAGAATAATGAGAATATGCTAAAAGTGGAACCTGTGCAATTGCAAATCAGTTGGAAAGTAAAACTATAGGTCATATTTTATTTTAAAAAAAGAAATTATTGGAGACCGCATCAATGACAGTGCTATCTCGCATAGTAAGTTTGGATTGATTAGAACCTCATTCAGAGATTTATTTTGAAAGACGGGTACTAGTGGTAGGAACTTTTTTTAAGCCCTTACATTGGTACAAAACATTAATATTTTGAAAGTTTTTCACTGTATATATATATATGTGTGTGTGTGTGTGTGTATATATATATATATATATATATATATATATATATATTAATTGTATATTTTTGGCAAATTTTGCTCTAAAGCAGTAAAAGCATTTAATTTCAGTCTGTGAATCAGAGAAACAATTTTTCTAGTACAAGATTTCTGAAAGCCATACTGAGCACAAAGAATATTCTGAGTTATTCTCAATATCCAGAAGTGAACAGTTTTTGGGGATAGCCAGCCTCTTCCTGTTTCTTTTTCACATGTTTCCAGCAAACATTTTGAAGCAAGGCATAAACCTCATGAAGATAAACAGAAACCTGTGAGACAGTTGAACAGCTAGAGTGATTTGTGGTTGTTTTTTGTAGCTGCTTTATTCTCATTAAAATAAATACCACAGTGAGGTGGAACCCAGCTGAAAGTAACATTTGAACCTCTCAGAATTAGGAAGTATACCAAATTATTAATTTCAGTTATAAGATCCTGCCAAGCAATCGATTCAGAGAGAGACTGTAATACAGATTTAGAGTCAACACAGAAAACAATCTGCAAAACAGTATCGAGTATGAAGAAAATCGAGCAGGAAGTACAAAGCCATTAGATTAAAATAGCTGTATGTTCATCAGTAAAAATGTTTGCCAATATAATAGGCGTTTTTATTCTTTAAAGCTGGAATTATGAATACTGCCCCTGCTTGCTTATTTTCAAGAAGAGATCTATCAGTGTATTATATATTGTAAGATGAGAAGGGTATGTATTTTTGAGATGCACCTTTACATAAAAACCAAGAATAACTCAATAACTATAAGCCCATTGTCTTCTTTAAAAAAAAAATTTTTTAAGATAAATAATTCATATAAAAAATTTGCTTTCTGAAGTTTCCATTTTGGACAAGATGTTAAAAGAGGTGTGGATGTTTTTCATTCTTTAGGAATATTTGACTCTTTGAGACTCTTAATGTGTGTGTGTGTGTGTGCCGGGGGGAGGGGGGGGGGGGGGGGGGGGGGGGGGGGGGGGGGGGGGTGGGGAAGGACATACAATTTTGTGAAGAAGTTTTGAACCTGTTTTTGACTCTGTTCTACCACCTTTTCAGCAATCTATAATGAAACTCTAATTGGAGTAAGTTTCTGTTTGTGCATTATTTCATCAATACAGTTGAGTTGTTTAGGTTGCCTGTCACTTGATGGGAATCATTATATATAGCAATAAAAGGTATTGTTACTTGTAGGATAGCCTTCAAATTTAGCACTTATAATAAGACATTTCACATGATGCCTAGGAGAAGGATCATTAAAAAAAATGGCTCTAGATTCCATGGCTGGACCTAACCTATACAGAAGAAATACATATTGTAGTGCAATATAAGGTTCAGTTGACTGTTTAAAGATGCTGTTCATTTAGACAGATTATTTCATAATTTGCAGGTCATTTTTAATGAATTTTTTGCTTCCAGAAAGTGGAGTGGAATATGATGTAGTCCAAGCCATGGATGTCAACACCTCAGCTAATGCAATTTACCAGCACAACTTCCCCCATGTCTCCATTTGTGCCAGCAGCATTGGAGTGAGTATTTTTTTAATTTTTCAAATAAGATCAAGTTATTTAGAAGTTAAGAGTTACAGAAAAATACCACCCCCTGAACACCCAACCCCTCCCTTAAAAAACCCCTATTGAATACCCCCACCCCCAACAAAACCCCAACAACTAGAAAATTAATAGAGCTAGGCTGGAATAGGATTTGAAATGTTGGATACTGTTTAGTTTGGATATTGAAGCTGATCAATTAGAAAAAAAGTTTTTAAAAAATGATATGTTGATGGTGTCTGGTTATTGATGTGAGAGGAGTAGATAAAATTGGTAATATATGTCTTTAGATGATTTTGGGTGACAGAAGTCCATACCCATTCTGTTTGAATAATATAATGTAGTTTTTTTCCAGTTTCTGCTGACCAATACAAGTGTTTTAACAGGGAGAGGTGACAGAAATTCATTTTGATTGTTTACATTGTGGTCATGTTATTTGTTTTTTTAATGACAATAGAGGGGAATTATTCTGAAGCAGTATTTATTCTAAAGAAAGAAGTAAAGCCTCATCCTCTCTGCACACAGAAGCTGACGCTGGAGCAGTTGAGCAAGTGGTCCCCAAACACCATCCTGATGAGTCCCCCCTGTCAGCCCTTCACCCGGGTGGGCAAGAAGCAGGACACTCAGGACCCCAGAACAGAGTCCTTCCTCCATCTGCTGGATCTCTTGAGAAAGTGAGGCACTGGCTTGATGCAGCGTAACACGTCAAATCATTGAAGAGTGCTCTAAGATATTTTATTAGTGTTCAGTTGTCTTTTCGTTACAGGTGTTTTTGTTATGAAGTACCTATAATCTGAGTGAGTACCTGCCCTTTATAAGAAGCAATTGCACATCTTCTAGTGACAGTTTCCATTTGCCTGTAACACTCATACATAAGGCAGTGATTCTTTTTAATTAATATTTTGTATTTTAGGAATGCTTGTGTATGTCAGGGGACGGGATAGCTCAGGGGTCGGAGCACTCGCTTTCCCCCAGCCAAGTTAAGCAGCGTCGAGCGTGGTTACCAGTTGGATGGGTGACCGTTTGCGCGCCTTGGCTTCAGTACAGTTCCCCCAGTTCACCCAGCTGTAAATGGGTACCTGCCCTCTTTAGGGTCAGGGAAGGTAAAGCAGCGAGGGAGAGGAGATGGGCGCCGCCCTCAATATGCTGGCCCTAGAGAAGTGAGGTCTCTGACGTCTCGCTCCCCTACGACCTTATAGGTTATGGGACACCTTTACCTTTACCTTTGTGTTTGTCACCCAGTTGGTTATCCTAGCCTTGATACTGATCTATGCTGGTTGACTTTCAGGTTGGAGCATAAACCGGAATACATCCTAGTGGAGAACGTGAAAGGCTTTGAAGTGTCGGAAACTCGCAGCTTGCTGTTGGACATGCTTCATGACTGCAAGTATGCCTTCCAGGTCAGTTGGCAGAGTAGAGCCACACTTTTAATGTGGATGAAAGTCTCTTGATTGATGGTATAACTTATTATAAAACACACGTGCACACATGTACGCATGCACCCATGCACACACACACACACACACACACACACACACACACACACACACACACACACACACACACACACACACACACACACACACACACACACACACTCTTTCATTCATGTAAAAACTTATATTGATGATATTGTCTTTTTAAAAAAGAAAATTCATCTTTTGCTGTCTGTGTTTGTACACATGAACAAGCAGATGTTCAACTAAAATTTGAAAGGAGGGCTGCTGAACACTGTTAACATTTTGATTACACTGTCTGTTCATATTAGGGTGGGTGGATGCATATACTCTTAAAATCGGTTATGTGAAGTCCAATTATATCTTTCTTTGACAGCAGAAAAAAGCAGCAGTGACTTGTTGATAGCACTAGAAGATGACCTGCAGTTTTGACATGAAGACTTCAGATCACTATGTGTGCATAATTGTGTTGACTATTCCATCTGGAGTCATGTTAATCTGTTCTTGCTTGCAGGAATTCCTATTAACACCATTGCAGTTCGGCATACCCAACTGTCGGATGAGATATTACCTGATTGCCAAGTTAAAGCCTCTGGAGTTTGCTTTCTGGACATCAGACAAGGTGATTTCATTTATTTTTTCAGAAAGGGGCCTTTGTATTTTTTTATGCCCTGTATGCCAGGTAAATGGATATATATATATATCCAAGTATCTCTGTCCTGAATTTATGAGTCCTGAACGTGAATGCTGTTTTGTTACTGAGCTCCGATATGGCCTCTCTGGTTGGCGGGGCAATAAACAACAAGATTGGATTTTGTGCTCAGTCAGTCATCATGATAGCATAATACACAGGGCCTTACTTGCTATTGCGTCGTCGTAATGACTGACTTTCTTAACTGGGCTTTGTCTGCACTGTACAAGTGTGGAGCCTGTGTCATGACTGACTTAACTGGGCTTTGTCTGCTGCTCTGTACAAGTGTGGAGCCAGTGTCATGACTGACTTTCTTAACTGGGCTTTGTCTGCACTGTACAAGTGTGGAGCCTGTGTCATGACTGACTTTCTTAACTGGGCTTTGTCTGCGCTGTACAAGTGTGGAGCCTGTGTCATGACTGACTTTCTTAACCGGGCTTTGTCTGCACGGTACAAGTGTGGAGCCTGTGTCATGACTGACTTTCTTAACTGGGCTTTGTCTGCACTGTACAAGTGTGGAGCCTGTGTCATGACTGACTTTCTTAACTGGGCTTTGTCTGCACTGTACAAGTGTGGAGCCTGTGTCATGACTGACTTTCTTAACTGGGCTTTGTCTGCTGCACTGTACAAGTGTGGAGCCTGTGTCATGACTGACTTTCTTAACTGGGCTTTGTCTGCTGCACTGTACAAGTGTGGAGCCAGTGTCATGACTGACTTTCTTAACTGGGCTTTGTCTGCTGCACTGTACAAGTGTGGAGCCTGTGTCATGACTGACTTTCTTAACTGGGCTTTGTCTGCACTGTACAAGTGTGGAGCCTGTGTCATGACTGACTTTCTTAACTGGGCTTTGTCTGCACTGTACAAGTGTGGAGCCAGTGTCATGACTGACTTTCTTAACTGGGCTTTGTCTGCTGCACTGTACAAGTGTGGAGCCAGTGTCATGACTGACTTTCTTAACTGGGCTTTGTCTGCACTGTACAAGTGTGGAGCCTGTGTCATGATTGACTTTCTTAACTGGGCTTTGTCTGCACTGTACAAGTGTGGAGCCAGTGTCATGACTGACTTTCTTAACTGGGCTTTGTCTGCTGCACTGTACAAGTGTGGAGCCTGTGTCATGATTGACTTTCTTAACTGGGCTTTGTCTGCTGCACTGTACAAGTGTGGAGCCAGTGTCATGATTGACTTTCTTAACTGGGCTTTGTCTGCTGCACTGTACAAGTGTGGAGCCTGTGTCATGACTGACTTTCTTAACTGGGCTTTGTCTGCTGCTCTGTACAAGTGTGGAGCCAGTGTCATGACTGACTTTCTTAACTGGGCTTTGTCTGCTGCACTGTACAAGTGTGGAGCCAGTGTCATGATTGACTTTCTTAACTGGGCTTTGTCTGCACTGTACAAGTGTGGAGCCAGTGTCATGACTGACTTTCTTAACTGGGCTTTGTCTGCTGCACTGTACAAGTGTGGAGCCAGTGTCATGATTGACTTTCTTAACTGGGCTTTGTCTGCACTGTACAAGTGTGGAGCCTGTGTCATGACTGACTTTCTTAACTGGGCTTTGTCTGCACTGTACAAGCCTGTGTCATGACTGACTTTCTTAACTGGGCTTTGTCTGCACTGTACAAGTGTGGAGCCTGTGTCATGCATGTTCCATCACAGATATTTACTGGATTATACCATGACTGTTCAGTTTTTTAAATTTTGGTCCAGTGTTGTGAAGGTGTCAGTCTTCAACTCTCAGGTTGTTTTGCTCTTATTTGTTTTTACATCAAATTGGCCAATCATTCTGGCTTTATCTTGTGCTTCTATCGGACTTACATTTGTTTGCTGCTCCTTTTAACGACTGTTACCTAGAGGCTTTGATTTTTTTCTGGTTGTTGTGTTTGGTTTGTTTGTTGTTTTTTTTTTTACCCTATTGTTGAAACTTTGTCATAGCTTTGCACACTTACTCCAGGTTAGACTGCCAGTAGGAGAGGATCATTGCTCTCCCTTGGAGAGTAGGATGCTTTGATTATTATTGTTATTGTGACTTAATTTTGTTGACGCATCCTAAAGTGATGTTGGATTCAGAAATATGAAGTAGCGAGTTCCTTGTGTTGCTAGTGGACAGTGACAGAAAAATAGTTCTGGTCATTTTTCACCTACTGTCACCTCCATTATTTTCAGTCTTCTCAGCCAGCTTTTTAAAAAAAAACCCATTTCTTGTTCAGGTGGTTCATGGTTTGACGCCCTGATTTGAGCTGATTGAGAAGATGATGAGATGGGGTTGATAACAAATGAGAAAGCCCATAAGGCTCAACAAGAAACAGCTATTCAAATTCTATAAATGCATGTAATTTTGACCAGTAACCTTTGCTCTGTTGCATACATGTGTGACTGCAGATCTTGGACATGGTACCTGTGGAAGCCTTACAGTGGCTTCGGTACAGACGGAACCTGGATGTGATGACCGACACTCCCTTTGTGGCAGCAGAGTTGTCTTCCCCTTCACATTGTGAACAGTGTTGTGCCAGACAGTCAGCAGCAAAGCTTCAGTCTCCGTCCGCGTCCTCTGCTCACAAAAATCTGTTGGGGGACAGGGCGGTGTCCAGTCATGCCTGTCACCGTCATCAACTTCAGCATCATCATCATCGTCATCAACATCAAACAACCACAGAGACCTCGCATCGTACATGTCAGTCAGACCTTTCCACAAAGACTGGTGTTGCAGAGAGTGAGTGTGGGGCAACTGGTGGTGGTGGTGGTGGTGAAGAGTGTGTGTGTAGGAACTGTCCGGACAGTCATGTAGGGAAAAGTGAAGAGAACTTGAAGATCTGTGTTCACAAGTGTACAAAAGTGGTCAGTGCTGCTGTAGTGGGAAGGGTGGGCAGTATAGCAAAATCTCCAACATGGGAAAGCATTTCGCAAGGGGATGGTTCAGTGTTAACACTGGCAGAGGCTGGTCGTAACATGCGCCACTGTGAGGAGGAGGATGCTTTGGTGTGTGGGGACGGCACTCGTCTGCAGGAATACCTGGAGAAAGAAAAGGAAGACTACTTCCAGCCCTTTCTGGTGCCGGACAGAGAGCTGCGCATGTTTGTTGTCATGGATGTGGTTCACCCCTCCTTCAAGAAGTCCAGCTGTTTCACCAAGAGGTAATGAATGCTCAGTGACAAGTATAAATGTGGCTTTAGAGGCAGGACTAGTGCATTGACTCACTCCGTAGCCAGGAAAACGTGCAAAATCAGACATGAAACGTGTCCAGTTTTAGCTGCAGTTCAGGTTAAATCTGCAGGACAATTCTTGACATTCAGATTAATCTGTGTACGAAATTGATAATATGAAATGCATAGATGTAAGATAGAAAATATTGGGGAATGATACTTATAGGTGTGAGATTGAGATCATCCAATTTTAGCTGCCAGTCCAAACCTTGATTTTGTTTTTTTCCCCTTCCGTTTTAGTTTGTTGATAGGTCTAATAGGAACTCCAACATTGCTTTGTTTTACAGGTCGATGCATTCAAAATGTTCTTTAGGCTGGAAAAAGAAATGTTTGACGAGATTGGGGGTGTCACGAAATATTGGCAATTGGGATAATGGCTGAAGCAGCTGCCAAAATTCATGGTAGTTTGCAGGCAGACTTGTCAGGAAATCATATCACAGCTTGTGCAAGGATATCGGCTATGACTTGTGTAGATAGAAAGCTTAATTGATATTTAATGTCTACATACATACTGTGTAAATCATAGGAATGATCAAAGTATGAACATATATAAACTTGTCACTTGAGTAATGGGGGAAACTCTATTGCTGTATCACTCCCACCCTCACCCCTTTAGGAACTCATTGCAATATTGACTTTGTATCTGTATAGGTGGTATACATGTGTGCATGACTGATAATATATTTAATGTTTGTTTATTGCTTACAGATACGGCCACTACATTGAAGGTGCTGGGTCCTTGGTCATGATGACTGATGATGTCAAGGTATGGATGAAATGGTTTAGTTCAAAGCCACTTGTACTGATCTGTGTAAAACTGCATTTTTCATGGGCTATACCTGTGCAGAATTTGACAGTGTTGTATAATAGCTATGGTCACAGTGGAGCCCAGCTAGCACCAGTGGTCTACCATTTGTCAATTTCTGCTTGAGTGTGTGTGTGTGTGTGTAATTTTGTCAGGTCATTGTTGAAGTCCTTTTCTGTGGAAAATATGGAGTGTAGAAACCCTTTACTCGTAATCCCTATTAGAATACATCCATTTAAGGTTTTTTTGTTTTTGTTTTTCTATTTTGCCAAAGAGGGGCTCCAAAACTGCAGATTATTCCTTGTATGGTAAATGTGTCTCAGTCTTTAAATGGTTTTAAAAAAAATGTTCTGTATCTGAAGCTCTCTTTTTCTGTCTCTTTCTTACCTGGGCTGGAAATTCTGAGGTTCATCATTAAGGAGATATTTGCATTGACCACTGTTTTCCTAACATTAGGGCTGCCAAATTCTATTGAGGGGTGATGCTTGAATAAGACACCAGTGTGCATTTATTAAAATTTTTTTTATTGTCTACTACTCTTGAAAAGGAAAAATTAAGATGTAAAATGCTTGCAACTAGTAAGGACCTGTTCACACACAGGACCTTGATTTTAAGTCACATTGGAAAGGCAAGAGGGGGATTCGAGTTACACATTGGTTCCAAAGAAAAAGTCTCTTTGTGGCTACCATTGAGAATCAAACTCATGACTGTTGTATCAAGCTTTAAACTTCAGATTTCCGGATGTTGGAATGCATTACCTTAACACTAACTGCTTACGCGGAAATTTCGGGCTAAACATCACCTATACGCTACAACTAAATTTCCGGGTGTTGAACCGCAAGTAAACAGCTGCTTTGACTACAGTTAAAAGGAAACAACCCAAAATTAAGAAGTCACTCTCCTTTGCTTGCAACATCAGCTCAAACGTGCAAACGATCGTTTTTTCGCTCTTTTTGTTTTTTATGCATGACAGCTTGGAAGTTGTGTCAAAATTGCGGACACTTCTTTTGAAGGCGTCAATAACTTTACAGCTTTAAATGGCAATAAAGCTAGATTTACACAGTATGAAAACGATGTGTAGTTTAGCTCACGTGCATTAAAAAAAAAACAAGAATTGGCTAGACTTGTTTATGTTATGAGTCGGGGGTACTCAGATGACAAGTGGTGATGAAGAAATCGTATTATGGTCAATTTTACATTTATATATATTTCGCAGTAAAATATCATGCTACTAATTGGCTTGCCTCGAGTAATCTAAGATATATATACTGTCATTGGGTAGACTATCAGGAATATTCATGTAGTAGTTTCTGAGTAAGAGGGATATGAACATTGCAGTGGTACAGAAGAATTTTATTTCCCGGCATATAGGGTGCACTTGCACTGGGCAGTGAAGAGGTTAATGGTTGCATACACAAAAATCGGTGAACCTCAGAGCTCTAGCTGAGGAACAAAAAAAGAGAAAACCTAGTATAAACTGCGCACCTATTCAATCAGGTCTGTTTTGAATCTCTTTTTTTTCCCTTTCAAATGCAGCAGATTGCTCAGATTTCTAGGTCTTCTTATTCTGAAACAGTTCTCATGTTGTGCCTTTGGACCCCCATAGTCAGGAGACAGGTATTGTCACATGTGTGGCTTTGTCACTCTAATAATCCAAGCAATGTGTGTTCTGCAGGTGGTGAAGGAGGCCAGTGAGTTCAAGTCCTGGGCGGTGGAGCAGAAAAACCGTCAGGAGTGGCAGGAGCAGGAACTGTCCGTCTTGAGGCGTCTGAAGCTTCGCTATTTCACTCCCCGTGAGGAGGCAAACCTGCTGTGCTTCCCACCAGAATTCAGTAAGGTTTCTTTCTTAAGATACCATTGCACACGTTCAACCCCCTTCTTCTCCTTATTTCCCGCCCTCCCCTTCTTGAAATAAGATGAAAAGCTAGGAAAAGGACAAAATGATAATTTTTTGTACGATGGGTTACAATAGTGTAATGGAAGTGAGATTTAAAAAAAAAAATCTTGGCGAACAAGATTGTCTTTTTCTCACACTTATTAAGAAAACTGTTTTGTCAAATCTCCCACAGGTGCAGACTGAAGGTAGTAGAATGTTATCTTGGAATGTTCATACCAATATGAAATGCAGCTTTCTTGTGTCTTTCGAGATAATTTCATGTATCAATGTGCCTGTCAGTATTGTAATTGCCCTTCATGGGATGATTAAAGTGTTTTTGACTTGACTTGAATGGGCTTTAGACAACTTGCTCTAAAATCTTGGAATTCATGTTTACCCAGTCTGCCATTTACTCTTGAGCTTGTCTACATTTAAAAGGAATCTTGTAATATACTTTTCGCAGTTCTCCTGACTGTAAATGTCATGGCTGAAAGAAATGAAAAATGCCTGTAAGTTATAGTGAACGTTCTTGTAACAGTGTCATTAGTGGGTAAGCCGATAAGGAAATGCTTCCCCAGATTGCTGATTGTTGTGGCCATCGTGGTGGTAGCTGCCAGCTGATAGAGTTGTTGTTGTTATGGTTTCAGAATTCCCTGAGGGGTTCAACAACGTCCAGTGTTACAGGGTGCTGGGCAACAGCCTGAATGTCCATGTGGTGGCCATCCTTATCCGGCTGCTCCTGATGGAGCCAGGGGTCATCTGAAGCCCCCGGGTACCCTCTGCTTCTTCAGGCTGTGCTGCTTGATGCTTCCTTCAGTGCTGGAACACTGAGGTCCCTGAAGGAGTGAGAATAGATAGAAATTATGCAGATGTGACTGTTCAGTTTTTCTGTGTTTTTTTTATGTAATCAGCAGTGAGAGAGGGCAGAGTTTCCATTTGTTGTTTTGTTGTCTGTCACCCCTTGGAGTGAGCGAATGTGTACATGTGTATAGCAGGTTCTATATGTGTGTGTGTGTGTGTGCGCGCGCGTGCGTGTACAGGCTTTTTGGGGTGAATAGTTTGTATAGCAGTATTACTATGTGAGACAAGGGCATTTTCTGTCACAAAATGTTGGTCAAGTAATTTGAGCATGCTCTCAAAATTGCATCTTCTCGACTTTTCGGTCCCAGTCTTCCCAATGAATCCAAAACAACCTGTGCAACTACAGCGAATGAAGCAGCAAATAAACCCCAACAACAACAACTAAAAAACCTACAAAAACAAACAAAAATAAAACCAAAACAAATAAAAAATCACATGACTCTAAATCAAGCTTGCCCTTTCCTGAAATGGAGAAATTTATGAAGATGAATCGAAGACAAAATAATCCAAGTGCTACTTCAAAACATGCATTTTTCTTTAAAAACCCCCCACCCCCATCCCCCCCCAAAAGAAAAACAGGATCACAATTCTTGTTTCATAGTAATTTAATATTTATTAAGCATTGCCTTTTTGAAACATTCTCAGGATGAAATATATATCAGTATTGAGATAATGACAGCACACAGTATCCTTTTTCCAATAACGCTCTTGCTACAATACGAGTAATGCTTCTTTGCTCAACTGACGTCTGTAACATGTGTATGTACATAAGTATATATATGTATATACATAAATAGTTTGCCACATCTGTGAGACACACTTTTGTATGTATTGTGTACATGTTTTGTATGAGTGTTAAAATAGTTACCACAGATTTAGCACAGTGCACATTTTGGCCAGCAAATAAAGATCTGTGCTTCACAATTTTGTGTTGGTCTTACCCTGTGAATAATCCTGTCGTTGTCAGCAAAGAATGTGTCCTAAGTTCTCCCCTAAACCAAGCAGTGTAGCCGTTGTAGGGGATAGTGATTAAGAATACTGACTGCCAACTGGTAAATTTTTTGTCATATTCCCTTTGCTTTCTTGTCATTTTTTTGTTTTTGTTTTGATTTTGCTTCTTTTTTTTAATGAAAAAAATGAGGAGAAGTACAGAGTTTTTCTTCTATATTTGGAGGTGGGACTACACAGCTTGGCTGGGGGGGGTGGGGGGATGGGGTTATATTTATGATATTCAACTTAGATTTGTCATATTTACATGATTTTTTGTGTGTGTGTGCCTAAAGCTAGCTTCAACTGTGAACTTAAAGAAAAA
Organism: Rapana venosa; assembly: GCA_028751875.1. Lineage (NCBI taxonomy): Eukaryota > Metazoa > Mollusca > Gastropoda > Neogastropoda > Muricidae > Rapana > Rapana venosa. The sequence continues at coordinate 53,583,242 of CM054148.1, read as the reverse complement.
GTTCTTACCCAAACAATTTAAGATGTAGCTTGAAGAAAAAGTTATTACCAAACAATTTCAGTCATAACTTAAAATGTTATTTCCCAAACAATTTTAGCCATAACTTAGAAAAAGTTATTACCCAAGCAATTTCAGTCATAACTTAAAGAAGAAAAAGTTATTACCCAAGCAATTTCAGTTATAACTGAAAGAAAAAGTTGTTACCCAAACAATTTCAGTTATAACTTAAAGAAATGCCACTCTAAAATTAAGAACTTTTGAAAACCTTGATCAGAGCCCTTAGTTCAGAACAGTTGTACACTGAAGGGTCTGGGATCCTTGTCCAGAAAGAGAATTTTTAAGAAAAAAAATGCCCATAGTCTAGCAGAAACACAGTCTCAGCGGAGTGTGAAGTGCAGCCGTTTCACTGAGTATCGACTCAATTCCAGTTTTGCTAGTAAACCAGGTGATGGCCCTGATGTGACTTTTGTGGATGGCTGGGCTGTAGCATCAGCCTGATGGTATCTGAAAGATGCAGGTCACAGCTGGTAAAGATGACAACAGAATGCTGTATTAGAGTACAATTTTCCCTTTACTGAAGTCTGAGCAGGATAGTAGTCAGGTACCTACTTAGTGTTTTGTGCTGCAGTGGGGCTGTAAACTTCATGATTGGATTGGTTACAGCAGTACTGACAGAAACAGTAAATGATCCTACGCTTTGAAGTAATTTTGGGATTTTCAAAAAAATTTGAATAGTCCAAAAAATTCATGTGTGCACACTGAGACATGTAATTGTATGCACATGCACACACACATACATGCACACATAGATACCCATACACACACATACACGCACACATGTATACATGCGCATGCACGCCCACACACACATACTTCAAGTAAGATAACGCATGTGGAGTGTGGGTAAGGAGAAGAAAGTATTAATGCAATTTCCTACACTTTTGATGCCAACTCACCTTATAGCAACACCATCACTTGGATTTTTCTGCTGTCTACTGTTTAAACCTTATAGCAACACCATCACTTGGATTTTTCTGCTGTCTACTGTTTAAACCTTATAGCAACACCATCACTTGGATTTTTCTGTTCTCTACTGTTTAAAATGATTTCAAGACCATTGCATGTGTGAGTAGATCTGAAGAACACCAGTTGAAATTGCTATATTTCAAATTTGTTTGTTATAAAAAGAAGAAAAATGTTTGTATTTTTAGGTTGTTTATGGTTCTTTGTTTGGTTAGCTGTTGTTAGTGGGTCTTTAAAATATTATGATGGATTGATTGATTGATTGTGGTCAGCTGGGCTGTACATTCCATGGACTACTTCAGTATGCAGTGAACAGATATGATTGCAGTAGTATAACTACAGGTGAATGAATGATTGGTGACACCTTTCAGAATATCTGGAGGAGAACATGTTGTTACAGTAACACAGTCTTGTAGAATATTGACTTTCCTTCTTGTATTTTGATGCTTTTTGTTTGTGAGGTGAATTCTTTTCTGATGTAGTTCTGTCTATTCATGGTGGCTGGTTTGGCCTAGTCTAAAGAAGTGGGAGAGAAAGTGGGTAGTTTTGTAAATTAATGACACTGTTGACAGCTCCTGAAGATTTTTCATAATTGTCACCATTCCTTGTGTGTACATGTACTTTATCAGACAAGTTTTGTGTGTTGTTGTCTTTATGTTGTGACATGCCAAAAATAAACTATGACAATAATTCGTCACGTTGAACACTTGGTGCTGAAATTTCAAAGGAGAAAAATAAATCTTGACAGAGATTACTTTTGTCTCTGCCACTGGCCAAACTGATGTTCTGGAATTTTTTACCTTGTATGCATGTGTGTCAGCATTTGACAGAGTGAATGAACTTCTTTCAGTTTTAAGCACAGATTAAGTCATGCTTTTCCATCTAGTAGTGAACAGTCTATTATTACACCCAAGTTGCCCAAACATAAGAAATTTCATTTTATTAATTTTTGACACAAAAGTGAACCCAATGTTTTCGAGAAATTCTCAACAACATTCTCGTCAACAGCAAAACAAAACAAAGACCAGAACAATGTTTTGCTGTATATCCCATGGAACAGAGCAGTGCTGGTTTCATCACAGTAGTTCTGTTTTTTGAAAGTGTAGCGGCAGCATCAGACTACTTCACATAATCGGTAATGTAACTTCACACAGATCAGCAGATGCTGCATCATTAGCCCAACATCATGCTGAAACCCATGGGGCCTGCTGGGTAATTTCCCATTTCCACTGCTCGCCAATATGAATGGTAAGATCTGAGTATAACTGACCATGACATGTGCATGCATGTACACATTGAACCCTGTGTCTGACAAATTGTCGCTGGAGACACCCCCCCCTCCCCCATCCACCACCCCCACCCCCCTCTGAGCACCTGCAGCAGACAAACGGTTAAATTTTCAATTTTTTGACATAATTGAATACATCTACAAAATGTCAACACATTTTATTCAGAAGCTTTTGAGATAGAGATGTTTTATTCTCGTAACCATAAATTTTGACCCCCAAAACTTGCAGTTTGAGTGTATCTGTCTAATAAAATGGGCAGGATGCAAAGGGCTTTAAGGCACTGACAGGTCACGGCATAAAATAATAATAATAAATGGAATTTATATAGCGCTATATCTTGCAAAAAACAAATCAAAGCGCTTTCATTCATCCTACTCATTCACATGCAGCCTTACAAATTCAAATGTATACACACACACACACACGCACACACATAATGGTTGTACACTCGGCAGGTGATGTTGAGGGCAGGACAAAAATGAAATGGAACAAGAGAGGAGAATCTTAGGTTTGAAATAAATGTGTCTTGAGGCCGGATTTAAAAGCGTTATAAGAAGGCTTTTGACGAAGGGAGAGAGGGAGGTCATTCCAGATCGATGGACCAGAAACAGAGAAAGAGCCACGGCCAACGGTGGACTGGTTGAACCTAGGTATTCTTAAGCACAAGGTATCTGCAGCAGAGCGGAGGGAACGTGAAGGAGTGTACAGGTGAAGACATTCACAGAGGTAGAAAGGTGCTGTTTTATGGAGACATTTGTAACAGGGTACTGATCTCATAGTTTACTCTGTGGCACAGGCAACCAGTGGAGAGATCGCAAGAGAGGAGTAATGTGCTCAGATTTTTTCTTTCTGAGGACTAGGCGAGCATGGAGAGTGTGTTGTCTATAATGACCCCTAGATATTTCACAGCAGTAGATAGAGGGATGGACGCATTGCCGAATTCTATTGAAGCTGTTGTGATGGAAGAGAGTTTGTGTTTGGTCCCTGCAAGCATGGCTTCGGTTTTATCTGCATTTAGCAGTAACTTGTTCTGTATCATCCAATTTTGGATATCTTGAAGGCAGTAGGACATATTAATCAAGAGAGAAGGCAGATTTTCAGGAGTATCACTGCTAAGAATTTTAGAGTCGTCTGCATAGAAATGATGGTTGATTTGATGACGATTTATTATGTGTGAAAGAGGAGCAGTGTAGAGTGAAAAGAACAGGGCCAAGAACTGATCCCTGTGGGACTCCACATTCCAGTTTGGCAGGTGTTGATTGAATCTTGTTTACTGCAACTGTGTGGAATCGATCTGCAAGGTATGAACTGAACCAGGTGAGGGCTGTGCCTTTAATACCAAAAGTCTTTTGTAGACGGGAGAGAAGAATTGAGTTGTCTCTAGTGTCGAAGGCTGCAAATAAGTCGAGAAGAGTGAGAAGGGAGATTGTTCCATTTATAACATGAAAACAACATGATGATAACATGATCTGGGAACAGGAAAACGCCATCTTTAATGAATGCAATGCCATACAGAGAAAAAACCCTACAAAAATATTAATTTAAACAGCAGTACCAATCACTGTAGTCGGAATATGGCTGCCTATATGGCGAGGTTCTTGATCACAACGATGTTTGCAAACTTCTCATCTAGTGTGTGTGTGTGTGCCTACCGTCTCATTGTGATTCCCAGGTATGACGGGCGAGACAGAGTGCAGAGCTATTGTAGGTAACCCCCGGGTGTTAAGCAAGGGAAACATGCCCAACAACAACTACAACAAAGCCTCATGATTGAAGCTTGCTAGTAAGCTTTGTTGAATTCAGGTGTAAGAATGGATCAGTCCTTGTTTAATCACGTTCAGGGGCTACCATCCAGAGATGAAAAATAAAATTGAGAAGCAGGAAACCAAACGGCATTGAGAACTAGCTTGATAGAAACACATTGTGTGCCCGTGGGAACAGATGACAAAATTTACAAAACTGCATACACACGGGGACTGGATGTAAAAAAGCACATAAGTGCTTATTCCATTATCCTCGATATAAAAGAATAAAATAAAATATAAATAAAAATGTTTATGGAATTTTCAGAAATGAGATTAAAAACTACTGTTTTGAAATATAAACAAGGTTTTGTTTGTTTTAACTTGTGAAATGTCACTTATGTTAAGTTTCGGTTGACCGTGAAAAAGTTAGTGAAAGTTGCCTATATCATGTTCAGCAAGCACATGTGTACTTGCGTGTTTATGCGCAAACGCACACGCATGCACACACACACACACACACACACACACACACACACACACACACACACACACACACACACACACACACACACTTCACACAAGTTCGCTTGCAAGCCAGCACACAGGTATGCGCGCACGCATGCATGCATGCACGCACACACACGCACCACACCATACACTCACACACACGCACACACACCACAACATACACACGCGCACGTACGCACGCACACACACACATTGTTATGAGACAAACGAAGAAGAACAACGGAAGAGAAGTTTATTTATTATTAATTAATTAATTTATTCTTTTATATCGAGGATAATGGAATAAGCACTCATGTGCTTTTTTACATCCAGTCCCTGTGTGTATGCGGTTTTGTAAATTTTGTCATCTGTTTCCACCGGCATCATGAAGGATCAGTCAGCATTGGTGGCAGAACGATCACAAACCTCCGCTTCACAGATGACATTGATGGAATAGCAGGATCAGAAAAAGAGCTTGCCAGCCTAACAGAACACTTGGATAAGGCCTCCAAAACATACGGCATGGAAATCAGTGCAGAGAAGACCAAACTGATGACTAATAACACCAACGGCATTAGCATTGATATCAGGGTTAATGACCAGAAGCTGGAAACAGTTCAAAGCTTCAAGTACCTGGGAGCCATTGTATCCGACCAGGGATCCAAGCCAGAAGTAGTATGCAGGACTGCACAGACAATAACAGCTTTGTCAAAACTAAACACCATCTGGAGAGATAAGAATATCTCACTTATCTCCAAGATCAGACTAATGCGCTCCCTTGTCATATCCATATTTCTGTATGCCTGTGAATCATGGACCCTGACTGCAGATTTGGAGAGAAGAGTACAGGCAGTGGAGATGAGATGCTTTCGGAGACTCCTTGGCATCTCCTACAAAGACCACATAAGCAACGAAAGCGTGCATAACAGAATCCAGCAAACCATTGGACCCTATGAGAACCTTCTAACGATCGTGAAAAAGCGTAAACTTAAGTGGTATGGGCATGTCACAAGATCCCAAGGAATTACAAAGACAGTTTTGCAAGGCACTGTCCAAGGAGGAAGAAGAAGAGGCAGACCAAGGAAGAGCTGGGAGGATAACATCAGTGAATGGACAGGCCTAGAACTCAACAAAACCCTGAGAAAGGCAGAACAGAGAGAAGAATGGAGGGAACTGGTTGCTGAGTCTTTGAGGGTGCCCCCACGGTCGTCAGACTACGGGACAGATAGATTCCACCGGCACACAATGGCCTACTCTTCCGAAAAGCGGAACAGGACTTAACGTGTGCGCAAGATGTTCTGCATGCGTTCGCACACAGGGCCTCGGTTTATAGTCTCATCGGAAGGACTTTGAGGTTGACTTTTGAAGTTCAGAGAGGGAGGGATAATGAGTCGTTAGGCCAGACGGCAGGAGCCCTGTGGGGGCAATTGTGGCCCCAGGATGAAACACTGACATCTGTTTGATGCAGTCACGGTGCCTCCTACTTCGCATAAAAATGATGAGAAACATAAGGCCTAGATCTACTGCCCTTTTGGAAAATGCTGCCACACCTCAGAGAGAGAGAGAGAGTGTGTGTGTGTGTACCTTGCAAACGGAAGCATAATGCACGCATGCACACGCACATACACACACACGCGCACACACACATACACACATGCGCGCGCGCGCGCGCGAACACACACACACAAACAAACACAAACACACACACACACACACACACACACACACACACACACACACACTCTTTTTGCTATTTCGAAGTCTCTGCCCAGTTTTCGCGTTTCTTTAAAGTTCTTTGATATTGTTTTCCCTAGGTTGCATTTTTAGGCGTTACACTCATGTTTGAATACCAGTCTGTTACATGACTCTCTTTCCCTCTGTCTTCTGTTGTTTTTGCTACAGGTCTTTTCCCCCGTCTAATATCACTTTTAGTGAACAGACGTTGAATACAAGAACGAACGAACGAACGAACGAACACACACACACACACACATACACACACACACACACACACACAGATCAAGGGCTCCTCTGTCAGCTTCTGTTGGGTGCTCTCCCTTGCCGGCCTGCGCGGTAGCTAACGAGTCGGCAGATAAAGCGGCAAAAAGAGGTGCTCATTGTTCTGAACAATCAATGCAAATATACAAGAAGCAGACACTCTGCTGGATTCAGCATCATGGAATCGGTTTTACGAATCTTCAGACAATCCACCATCTTTATGACAAAAACAAACTCTTTCATTTGTCAATGTTATCAAAAGATTTTCGCATCATTCTGCATATTACTTGAGATTGATCAGCTCTTGTCTTCCACCACATACAGCTAAACGCTTTAAAAACAAAATTTAGCATAAACATTAGCTGTGTATGGGGTGAACATTGTTTCAGTTTGTGTCTTTGATAAATCAGTTGCTAAACGATTCGTTTCTTTCTTACCAAAGACTTTCATACTCCGTAGAATGACGATCTTCTATTTGATATAAATTATCAGAATCACTTGTACATAGTCCTATTTGTTAATTTCTTTAAGGTTGGTTAATGTGTTCTCATATTTATTGCGTTCTAGTGTCCAGCATTTCTATCAGCTACTAGCTGATATTTTTGCTTCTATTTATTCTTGTTCCCCCCCCCCCCCCCTCCCGACTCCGCTCCCCCCCCCCCCCACCCCCCACCCCCCTCTCCCCCACACACCACAAGGGTTCGATTCCCGTTCACGGGGATATTTCCCCTGGAGTTAACATCAGTGCAGACTCCAGTCTCCCCAAAAGTCTTCGGATGAGACTATAAACCGAGGTCCCGTGTGCGAACGCACACAGAACATCTTGCGCACACGTTAAATTCAGTTCCGCTTTTCGTAAGAGTAGGCCATTGTGTGCCGGTAGGAACAGATGACAGAATTTACAAAACCGCATACACACGGGGACTAGATGTAAAAAAGCAAATAAGTGCTTATTTCATTATCCTCGATATAAAATAAAAAAAATAAAAAAATAAAGAAATGTACATACATCATGTGGAGTGACATTCAGGTTACTACTCTCCTAGTGAACAGAGTATCTTGCCACACAGCAGCGCCAGCAGCCCCCGATTAATTCTGAATGAAAAATCTGACTATGAGGGTAGTGGAGTTTATGATTTGATTCTGACATCCAGTCCAGCCCATCCATTCTTGTTGTTTATAGCCCCGCCGACCACAGAGACCACATCAGGGCTGGCACCTCCATTTTTGACGTGAACCGCTTTATCATTGCCATGAATTCTTTTACATACGTATTTAACGCGCTTTGCACACAGGAACTCGGGTTTATTGTCTGTCCAAAGGTTGACACCAAGGCCTTTGTGGAGCTGGGAAGAAGAACAATCTGGCTTTTGACTAAATCCCAAATAGGCACCTTTCCTATCCTAGAGGGGTTAGGCTACTTCTAGGCCACCAAAAAACACTAGTAGCTTATGTGTGAGTGTGTGTGTTTTGTGTGTGTGTGTGTAGAGAGAGAGAGAGAGAGAGAGAGAGAGAGAGAGAGAGAGAGAGAGAGAGAGAGTGACGTGGACGCACAATGCGTGCGTGTTTCGTGGTTTACTCCCTAATTGATGGAGCTCATGGTCGGTGGTAACGACCACAAAACTACTGGTGAGTATTTTCATGATCCAATTATCTGGTTTAGCATTTCTCTCATTAGCATATTTCATTGCTTTCATCCAGCCATTCCCGCCCTCCGTTCATTTCTCATCCCCCCCCCCCCCCTTTCCTCTTAACGAGTGCCCTTGACAACATGGGGAAATATTGCCGACAAGATAAAACAAGGGCAACAACCAACCAGCCCCCCTCCCCCCCCCCCCCCCCCCCCCACACACACACACATACACATGCCTTTCCAACAGCTTAGTTATTTTCACTCGATATACAGATTTCATAAGAGACCCTTGTCAGCTAGTTAGACCCAAAACGAAAACCAGGGTATTAGATGGTATGCTGCTGACCTGTTCCCTTCATGGCTTCACTTCAGGAACCAATGAACAAACAAGCAAGCAAACAAACAAACAACAACAACATCAACGACCACATTTGGACAACACTTGTTCTGATTTAGAAGGAACTTCTTAATGACCTTTAGAAACGGTCAAATCAGGGGTCCTGCCTACTCCACTTCCCCTAAAGTCGGGATGAGACTTTGAACCGAGGCCATGTGTGCGGACGCATGCTTAATATCTTGCGACCACGTTAAAAACCCGTTCCCCCTTTCAGAAGAATAGGCCATTTCGTGCCTGTAGGAACGGATGACGAAAAACAACACCCCCCAAAAAAAAGAAAAAAGAAAAAAAAGAAAAACAAACCCGCAAGCACACAGTTGTCATGTTCAAACACTATCTCCAAAGTCGGAATGCGGCAACCTACTGGTGGGTCAAAAACGGGATAGGTGAAGAGATGATGTGAGGTGTGAAGGTGTTTAAGGATGGAGGACTCTCGCTCTCTCTCTGTCTCTGTCTGTCTCTGTTTTGTTGATAGTCCCTAATCAGGGCAAGGGCCGGATGAAAGAAAAAGTATGCGCATGCTTATTCTGTTACCCTTGAAAAATAAAGATTCATTCATTCATTCATTCATTCTGTGTCTGTCTGTCTGTCTGTCTCCTCTCTCGGGCCGTTCTTCAGAGTCTTTTGGTTCAACTCTGGAGATGCAGTAGCACTGAATGGAGGCAGGGGTTATCTCAGTCACTCCAGGCTGGGACAGTCAGACACAGAGCGATCTGTTTGGCAGAGGTCGTCACCAAGAATGTCCCGGTGCTATCAGAACAGTTTGCTGCGGTGAAGAAAGTAGCCTCTACTTCAGTCTTCAAGTTGTTGGCCGGGATAGTCTGCCTTTCAGAGGAGTTCGCAGCCTCTTGCATGTGGCAGCCTGGATGAAGCTATCGCCAGTAAATTGTTTATGCAATGCTCTTGAATTGGACAGTTTGCATTAAGTTGTCATCATAATGTGTATGCAATACCTTCGTGTTTTTTTTCCAGTTTATGATTTGAGTATGCCGGTCATTTTGCTTAAGATATGAATGGTTTGGACACATCAAGGATTGTTTGTAAATAAATCTTGATAAACTTTTTTTTTCTTTTTTTAGGTAGTTAGCATTGTATTCCTTCTCCTTTTCATACTAACACAACCACAGAAATCTTGATAAACTTATCATTATATATGAACTTCTTCTTCTCCATCTCCTTCTTCTTCTTCTTCTTCTTCGTCGTCGTCGTCATCGAACGCTCAGGCAGCCACTAATGTTGTCTGTCACATGAACGAAAATGCGTAGTGCTGCCGTTAAGCGCCTGAAAGTCAGGCCCAGCACATCCGACTTCAGCATGGGAGAGAATTGTTGTCTTTTAAGTCTTTCTGGGAAAAAGGCAGGAGAATGGACCAAAAAGGCAGAAAAAAGACGAGAACGAGGTAACAAGAATTAAAGGAACAAGGCAGAAACAAAGAGAGGGATAGAAAAGAGGAAATTCCTAGCACAGAATTTCCAGAAATCGCTATTTATACTGACACGCCCCCGGCACCCCTACGGAAAAATATATTTCATACAGTACAATTAAGTCATCTGCAATCCATGATTAACTTGATTCATGCTTTTAAAAATATGACTGTTAAACTGGTTGTTTCGATGCTTATGGTTATCCATTAAAAAAATCCAAGGTTTTATCAGCATCATAAAATCTTCAAATGATCATATAATTTTGGACAACCATACATCACTAGTGTGTTATCTTCTGTCAATCTACTCATGTTACATTACAGTGGATAAACACCGATAATTATGGTTTCACCATTTTGTCAGTGTGTCATATTTGCCCTCAGAGTTTTTGATGTGCTCATTTTGACAACGTAATCAGCTCCTTCCCACCCCTCCCACCCCACTCCTTCCCCCTTCAACAATCCCCCCCCCTCCCCTCAAAAAAAAAGAAAAAAGAAATGAAAAAGCAGAATGAGAGAGTGAGATCATTATCTCACCCTCCTGAGCATTACTTACAGAGTGGGTGATGCTATAAAAACAGCAGATGTGAGCGAATGGGTCCAGAGATAGGTGGACGGTGATCACAGTGAGAACAGCTTTCTGCAGTGCAGCTTGACAGGCTATCTATTTCCGAAGTATGCAGAACACAGAGACGATGAAAGCAGTGCTGCTTTTGCTGCCCCTGCTTGTTGTCTTCACGGTAGAAGGTATACAGTATGGAATTCTCAGCATCACTGACATACTGTGTTATTCTGTCTCGTTTGTTTGTTTGTTTGTTTGTTTGTTGTTGTTTGTTTGTCTCTCTCTCTCTCTCTCTCTCTCTCTCTCTCTCTCTCTCTCTCTCTCTCTCTCTCTCTCTTCTCTCTCTCTTCTCTTCCTTGCGTTCTCTCTCCTCTCTCTCTCTCTCTCTCTCTTCTTCTCTTCTTCTTCTGCGTTGCCTCTACTCTCTCTCTCTCTCTCTCTCTCTCTCTCTCCTCTCCTTCTCTTCTTCTCTCTCTCTCTCTCTCTCTCTCTCTCTCTCTCTCTCTCTCTCTCTCTTCTTTCTTCCTCTCTCTCTCTCTCTCTCTCTCTCTCTCTTCTCTTCTACTCTCTCTCTTCTCTCTCTTCTCTCTCTCTCTCTCTCTCCTGTAGGTCTCTCTTCTCCTTCTCTCTGTTTTTGAGCATACGTGGTAAGTTGCCACGATACTCTCTTTCCTGTAGTATGCTCCAAGACGCCAGTGTTACTTCACGGTGGAAAGGGCCAAACGAGGGGCCCCTGTGTGGACATGGCTGAACGCGCCGGGCACTTCACGGGATGAGTTGAGCATGGCCTTGCACTACACTGGGACATGCTATGGTTCTGTTGGAGTATCACGGCAATGCACCGTGGAACTAGTTAAGAAAAACGTCATCAAACAGTGCAGTAGCACTTTGTATCCGTAGGTGTGAGGTATACTTCAAACTCAACCCATGGACACCAGGTATAGAGAGGAGGGGTAGAGGTGTCCAATATCCTATGTCGTCCCGTATAGAGGCATACATTTAGACGTCAACTTTCAGGGGACTGCATATTGAAGGAGGGGGGCGAACGGTGAGGGACCACTCGCTCGATGCTGCTTACCTTCTGAGCTGAAAGGAGATGTACCCATTAGCTGATTTGAACTGGATCTGCACTAAGCAAGTCCGCAAATAACCAGCTCGATGCTGCAAACTCTTAGCGTGTGAAATGTGAGTGCTTGACCAACTATTCCGAACTCTTGGACACCTGCAGCCTTTAATTAAATGATGTTCTCATTTTACAACATCAATTTTAGCGTTGGCAAAAGATATTTTTGTTCGTGTTGTAATTTTTATTGGATAAACAATTATTTCAATAATTGTTTTGGACAGTTTCTGCAAAACTTTTTAATGAAAATTGTGTTTCATGTAGTTGTGATTGAGACACAAAATCATTTAAAGGTTTTGTAATCAAATAAAAAAGAAATGTCTGTGCAATAATACTTTGTAGGTTGAGGGAAAAAATAAAATGTCTGCAAATGTAGTTTGTAGGTTGGAAAAAAGAAAATGTCTGCAAAAGCAGTTTGTAGATTGAGAAAAAAGAATGTTTGTGCAAATGTAGTTTGTAGATTGAGAAAAAAGAAAATGCTTGTGCAAATGTAGTTTGTAGATCGAGTAAAAAGAATGTCTGTGCAAATGTAGTTTGTAGGTTGAGAAAAAAAAGAGTTCTGTACAAAAGCAGTTTGTAGATTGGAAAAAATAAAATGTCTGCAAAAGCAGTTTGTAAATTGGAAAAAAAGAACGTCTGTGCAAAAGTAGTTTGTAGGTTGAGAAAAAAGAAACTGTGCAAAAGCAGTTTGTAAGTACTATAGACATGGGGTCTATTTGGAATGGCATACTGGCATGGCGTTGATGCCATGTGTGGAGCTGCGATCTGGCAGCAGCACGCCTACCTAGAAAATGAAAAGTCCCACTTTGGATCTCTGTTTAACTGAAGCCCTTGATCCTTGGCCGTAACTTGGATGCTGGTCTTTGGGAAGAGGCAACAGCCCGATTTGTTGTGTGTAGCATATATTTGGCACATGATGATGATGATGATGATGGTAATAATCATCATCATAATGATGATGATGGTGATGATAACAATAATAATATATATATGGAATTTGTATAGCACGGAATCATGTAAAGCAAACAAATCAAAGCACTTGGCACAGATGAAAACTCCATGGCAGCAGGAGACTTTACCCAACTTATACAAAGTCTAAGCCTAAAGACGGACCTAGTCCACTAGTAGGGGGCCAAACGTTTTGGGAAAAAAAGGTAAATTGAATTACTTTGGATAGACGTCTTTTTGACCTATACACACTTTTGCAGACAGGTGGAAGTAAGAGAGACGTGAGTTTCATTCTGGGCCAGCATTTTACAATGAAAAATTCAAGATTGGTGATAAACCATTCCACTACAAGACACGAGTCATGATATCGTTTTTGTAAGATTTGATGGATACAAATGGAACTTAATACGTTATAAGGCATTTAGGAAACAAATTGAACTTGAGTAAATTCCTTAGATTATATGAGATGTTTGCTATCAGAAATGGGCTTTAAAAGGAAGAAAAACATTGTACCTAAAGGCAATTGAAAAAAAAAGAACTTATAAGAGCGATGCAGTTAATATTGAAAGTGCAAAAATAACCTCGACAGTACCACGATGGTTTATTTGAAAAATAGAAATACATCTATTAGACATCAAAGCCTTTCGTAAAATGGAAAGATAAACTGAAAAATCTAGTCGACTGGGCAGCCGTGATGAAGAAAATCAAAAAGGAAAAAAGATAAAACTAAAGTGGTTTTAGAAATAAAAAAGTATGTTATGGAATTTTTGTGATGAATGCACTATT